>JAANYP010000877.1:0-64264 GCA_020465985.1 Centrapalus pauciflorus
CAAGCGTACGGTTACGCCTTTCCACGACCCCATTTTGTTGAGGTGTTCGAGCAGCAGAGTATTGATGCTGAATACCTTTGGATCGAAGGAAGCCCTCAACTACCGAGTTCTTGAATTCCGTGCCGTTATCAGATCTGATTGATTGCACTGACAGCTGCTGTTGGGTCTCGACACTCTTGATAAAATCTATGATTTCTTGAGATGTCTCGTCCTTGGAACGTAAGAACCTGACCCAGGTATATCGTGAATAGTCATCAACGATAACCAACACATATCGTTTCCCGTTTACGCTTTGAGTCCGCATTGGTCCGCATAAATCCATGTGAAGTAACTCCAATACTCTTTTTGTTGATGGTTCGGGCTTTGGTTTGTGAGATGATCGTTTCATCTTTCCTTTCTCACAAGCTCCACACAAATGGTCCTTTTCATAGCGCAATTCAGGAAGACCTTTAACCAATTGTTTCGCAGCCAGCTTGTTGATATTATCAAAGTTCAAATGGGATAATCTTCGATGCCACAACCAAGAGTCTTTTGAAGAGGCTTTTGATAATAAGCAAATATTATCCTTCACTATTAGCATGGATACGCCAATGGTGTAGAGGTTAGAGTTTCGGGAACCTGTTAGGATTTCTTTTCCATCCATACTCTTTACACACCAGTTCTTAGCTCTTTTAGTTACCTCTAGTCCTTTGTCACAAAGTTGTCCTATGCTAAAAAGATTATGCGATAACCCCTTAACATAGTCAACGTCCTTGATGAGCAGATTAGATAGAATTAAGTCCCCGTATCCTTTGATGTGAGCCTGATGGTTGTTCCCGAATTTTACCGTTCCGTAATACTGTTCAACTACATTGGACATCAATTCTCTTCTTCCCGTCATATGCTTGGAGCAACCCGTATCCATATACCAAATGGACTTGGCCTGAAAAACAAATAAATTCATACAATAGATATGTATATGCATTCAAACACATCCATTTTAATTCACAATCAAACCGTGTTCTAAACAGAGATGTTCAGAAAACATGATGAATTAAGACCGGGTCCTGGGTTGTGTGCACAGAAGCCAAACGTGTCGGTTTAAGCACAACCGACAAGCAAAAGAGCGGGTCCTAGTCTATGGTAACTAGAAGCCATTTCATTGAAGAACGGGTCGTGATCAGAAGTAACCAAGAACCATCTGCATAAAGATCACACAACTTTGGGTACCCACCTCAATATGGGTCCCTTTTTGTTAGGAGTTCCAGATTTATATGGTACGTGTAAAGTTTTAGGAACCCATTTAGCATTTGTGTCTGGTCCGGATGCATAACCCATTGGAATCCATTGAAAATTGCCTTTGGTTTTTGTCTTTTTGAGACCCTTTTGACCGTTGCTTTGGTTTTGGGCCTTGGCAACGGACAAGTCTCAATTTTATTTGAGGCCGATGATGCAACATGTTTTGTTTTCTTTTTCCGCATTCGTTTAACAGGATATGGCACGAAAGCATTCATTTCAGGAACCTGTCGTCTATAACGAGTTGGACATAGATTAAATAATTCACTGAAAGAGTACTTTAAAGGAACAACAGAATTCGGTACATCATTACATGCATTGTCACACACATTGTTACACAAATTGACTTTAGAGATTACAGACATCCTATCTCTAGTAACAAATTCATTTGGCATTATAGCCTTCTTCACAAAAAAACTCGTAAAATCCAACATACTGGTTTTTGGAACTCTTCTTATACGATCTGTAGGAACAAAACGATTAGAGTCAGTAAGCATGGAAGATTAGAATTGACAGAATTTTCTTTTTGTTGGTGAGTGTGTTTCTTAAAAGACTTGGATTTGATCTCAGTCTTTTTAGAAACCTCATTTTCAAAAGGTTTTGAACACTCACCTTTATAAATGATAGAAGAAGTTTCAGCTTTGGCCTTACCTTTATTTGATGACACATATGGAATTTTTGTGGAATGAGAAACTGTTTGTTCTTTTGAAAAATCTTTCAATTTTTGTGAAACCATTTCAAAATTTTCTCTGTAGACAGTCACTTCCACAGATTGTTGAAAAGTTTGATTTACCAATTCTTCTTCGCTCTTAAGAAGAGCATCTTGAAGATCAAGAGCTTTCTTTTGAGACGACTTCAATTCCTTTTCTAAAACAGTGATTTGTTGTTGAAAAACTTTTGCAGGAATATAAAGTTGAGGAGTTGATTTTACAGTTTCTGTTTTCAATTCAGCTTCTGAATAAGTTGACAAGAAGTCTTCCTCTAAAGTAGGTACTCTAGAGGGATAACTCTCGTTAAGTTTTTCATATTGAAAAGAAATTTATTTTTCTTTATGAGCAATACGTTTCTCATTTTCTTGGTTTAAAACTTCTTTTGATGTCTCAAAAAAGAAGGATTTAACACCGGCTCCCATATAATTCATGTCATAGAATAAAGGTAAAACATTTTGTGCTTTTTCCAAATATTTAGGATTTTTAAATCCGATTCCTTGTTTAGAATGGTAAAACCTAGTTTCTTTGGGCTGATTTAAGTGGATAGTTTGTTCTGTTGACCCCTTTTTAGAAATGCATCGTCAAGGGTCTTTATTCGTGAGTACAAATTTATCCTTTCTTCTTAAATCATTTTATACTTTTCTAAACTGTCTATATTTTCCATATTTACCGCATCTAACTGTTTTGTAAGTATAAAAATATCTTATTTAAAGAGAGTTTTTCTTTTGATAGCGTGTCCATGCAAGATTCAAGATATATATTCCTGTCCTGAACATCTACTTTTTCTATTAACATCTGTTTTATAACGTTATGATTAGTTAACCACTTTGAATGATATAATTCAGATGATTCTTTTAAAGTTTGAGCTTGATGTTCAGCCTGTACACACTTTGCAGTTTCAGCATTTAATCTAGCTTGTAGATCAATAATATGTGTGTGCAATGTACATTCATTATCTACAAATAAATTATTTACATGTGCAGGAATGTAACAGGAATGTACCTCATTTGTCTCAGAATCAGATGTAGAGCATTCCGGATTGTTGGTTGTGGTCATCAGACATGCTGGTGGATTTTTCAATGTCTCCCCATCAGCAACATGATCGGAAGTCTCAGTAGTGGAAACGGCACAATGCTCCAACCCAATACGATCAACCATGTAACAGTTCTTGCCCTTGTCATCCTCCTCGTCCGTGTCTTCAGCATCCCAGTAATCTTCCTGGGCGACAAGGGCCAACGCATCGGTTCTTTTCTTTGCGGCCTCAAGCTTTCGTTCATAATAGCCGACGTCCCTGTCAAAATTATTCTTGCACTCCCGCGCAAAGTGGCCCGGTTTACCACACTTGTAACAGAGACGTTCGTCAACGGGTTTCGGTTCGTCTGCTCTCGGCCAATCATCTTTCCTCTCCGCCGGCCTCTTGTCGGCGTGGCGATGCTCTCTGCTGTCATCTCTCATTCTTTCTCTCCTCTCAGACTCTCTCCTCTCATCTCTACAGTCGTCCCTACGATCGTCTCGCCTATCATAATCTCGCCTCTCGTCCCTTCGATCATCGCGCCTATCATCTCGCCTTTCATAACGGCGATCATCTCGATAGTCGCGTCAATCGCCATACCTGCGGTCATCCCGATCATACCTTCGGTAATCGTCCCTGCGATAATCATCGCGTCGTTCATCCCTTCGGTCATCTGAGTACCTCCATGGACCGGTGTCATAACGGAGTTGATTGTTAGTCTTGTGGGAGAACCGTCGTTGTTGGATATGATTGGTCCACAAGGCTATTTGTTCCTGTATAGAAGCCTCTTCCTCATCAAATAACTCACGTTGAGGAGAAGCATACCTGCACTGCGATGACGATGAACCTGGAGCAAAGGATGGTGTCGGAATATTCGTGTTGGTGATCAAGGAGAGTGAATCATTGGGTTTCAATCCGGTGTTGGCTGATAGCAGTAGAGAGGCCAATTGATTCGCCATCAGCTTTTGTTGATCTACATCCCCTTGATACTTCTTTAGCTCCTTAAAGACGACGTTGATGGATACCTCAGGAATGTTCTGGACTCGTTTCGTGGCCCGACAAGCAAGCTGCCACTCGGGGGCTAGGGCTGCAAAGAACTAGATATTGATGTCATCCCTGTCCTTCTTGATGTGCAGTTTATTCAATTCATTTAGGACCGCACAAAACCTGGTAAACGTAGCTTGCAGAGATTCCCCATCTTTGGCTCGGAATTCTGTAAACTTAGCCTTCGCCTCCTCAATCTTGGCACGATCATCGAGATCTGCCCCCAGCATCTGGACTTCTAATTCGTCCCACATTTCCTTGGCAGACATTTTGCTGTCTACGCCAACCAAAATATCAGTGGGGAGGGCCTGATAGATTAAGTATTCTGCCCTCTTATCAGCATGCTGTCTGTCTCTCTCGGCGTCATTGGTCGGTTCTCGTTCAACTTTAGAGGCTAAGACAGGGGGGTCAGCCTCAGGTCTGGCTGCTATTTCTCGATAATAGATGACGGGACCCTCGGAGATTGATTGAAGCATTAAGTTCCCAAGTGGTGCATCCCAACGAATTTGAGGAACCGGGATTTCGATTGTTCATACTCATCGGGATGGAGAACAGGTGGTCTGTTCTCCGATCCGAGTACGAGAGCTTCGCGAGACTTGAGATTTGGTGCTGATGAAAGAGATAAGATCTTAAAGGTGGAAACTTGACACGGATGGGCTGGACTCTGGAAGAATAGCACTGTGGGTGGTGCTAAGTCGGATAAGACACTAATTTCGGATGGCTTGAGTTCCGGTGAACAGTAAATCGGATGGGTGGAAATTCGGATGGAAAAAGATCAAATTCGGATGAGCTGGGATTTCGGATGAAGACCTTATTCGGATGAAGACCTAACTCGGATGGGCTTTGATTTCGGATGAAGGCCGATTTCGGATGGGACGAAGTCTGATGGACCGAATACGGAAGAACCGGATTCGGAAGAACAATATGACTTCGGATAAGGGACTTCGGATGAATAGATGTGGTTCGGATGAAGGTAAGGAACCGAATTCGGATGGTCCGAATTCGGGTGAGCTGTGGACAGGGTCTGAGGCAAATGTCCACGTAGGGGACCGAATTCAGATGGTCCGAGTTCGGGTGGTCCGAAATGGAGATGGTCCGAAGTGAATTTTAAAATTAAAGCACAAGTCCAAAATGGGAAAATATGGATGCCTGATCTGAACATCGGATGGGACCGAAGTATGGTCCGAAAATGGGCAAATGGGTGGTCCAAAATTCACTTAAGGTTGGTCCGAATTGGACCGAAATGAGGTCCGAACTAGGATGATATTTGGTCCGAATTGGGATCTTAGATGGTCCGAATTGCTACAGGAACAGATCCGAATTACAGCAGGTTTTAGCAGTTTTTCTAAGGCAGAACAGAGCAGAAGTCGATTCTATCAGTTTTAAAGCCTAAAAAAGTTTTCAAATGATTGATAAACTATTTTAAATACTTTTGGTGACTTAAAATAACTCAAAACACTTAAAATCAGTAAAGAACAAGCTAAAAACCCACTAAAAACCCATATTTTTTAAACTTTTTCAAAACTCCGATTCTTGATGATTTTAATGGTAATATGGAACTAAATGAGCTTGAAATCAGTATATGAAGATATTCTGATGATTATAAGACTATAAGAACACAATAAACACGTAAAAACCAGATAAAAAAGGATCTAACCGAATGGAGAATGAAGAACACGAAGAACACAAGAAAACCCAGCAGAATCCGAGAAAAACAAGTTGAAATCCACCTTTTGGGCTCTGATACCAATTGTAGAATATGTATTCCCATATATTACAGCACCTTTGATGATTCTTTCACAATTCCCAAGAAGAAACAAGCTCAATAATGGGGTAATTATGAAGAAGACAAAGAGAATATTGAGAGAGAAAAAGTGGCGGCTGCAATGTATATTCAATATGTTTTCAACCGTGTCTTTAAAATAAAGAAACCCCAGGAGCTTTATAGCTCCATTTAATTATCTATGGGGCATTGACACAATTTCCCCCTAGACTTTTACATAGAAATAAATTACAAGTAAACAAATACAAAGATAAATCCTAGGTAAATAATTATTGCAAAATAACTCCCTATGATCGAAATTAAATGTCTAACATTATGTTTCACTGATACTGTTCTTATTCGCAGGGGGAGTTTCAGATGCGCTTTGAAGATGTCAACATAACGAATAGTGTGTAAGCATTCTGAATACTCTAATGCACACTTTAAAAAGTTTTCGTTTCCTAAAATACCCCATGAGCATAAACTTTTGAGCTTAACTACTATGTCTTTCAAGATATCCTGCTAACTTTGATGATGCACAACATGTGTGATTAGACATATCTATCGCTCATGTGGTCTAAACCAGAGTCGGAAGACCTACCCAAGGAGCTAACCACTTTAGTTTGTGTGGGTAAGGGTTCCCAGGTCAATTAGTTGAGGAGTGTTAGTTACCATAGGGTGCTAACAAGGTCGAGCAGAGATAAAATGTAAATGAAAGAGGTTATTGAAAGGAGATGGGGGTGCTTCAAAAGCTATCATTGTATTTTTAAAAGTGAGCCGGAGGGAGTACAGTTGAAAAATGACAACAGCTGAGGGGTGAGCAAGGATTAAAAGAAAAAGAAAATCCAACCGACATCGTGTCAGTCTGCTAGGTTTCCTACATCTGCTACCAAATTCCATGAGTTTGATTAGGTATTGAACAAGATGTCATGGACCCAGTGACACATGCACTAAACCCACTAGCTACTCAGTCGTCTCTTAAAAGACTTCTGTTTCAACAATCACGGAGATATAGCAAATTTCTATCGATATATCATTCAGATTTATTGATATTGAAACATGGAAGACATCCTCTCCGGTCTCCGACTTCAGTTGATGCACTTTGAGTCTAGAGCTTAATGTTATACACTTCTAGGACACATGGAGTCTACAATCTGCGTGACTATAAACAGCTTATCTACCGAGACAAAGACAGAACAGATATGAGTGGTTCTTTTATAATAAAGGATTTCACAATGATTATTTGGCAATCCTACAAGTGTTAATGTTACGCCAGCGCTGAACGTAGGTCACATAGACTTAGTCTATTGTGTAAATAGAGCTCCTATGTGGTTTCGGATTGTTACTTACAAATGATATCATTTATCTTTTATTTGTTCAGGTTGCAAAGCCATGAATTTCACAATGTTCCATTTTTGTGAACGAGATAGAAAGATTGTTATTGTTTCGAAGGGGAGAGTGGATTTTATGATGTAAATGTTGATATTCTATTATTGAGGGGGAGAGTTACTGACTGAGTTTGTAACATGAGAGAGAAGTATTTCTATGTTTGTAATGTTCTTAAATGTAATATTTACTTTTTGAGTCTGTAATCATCTGTTTCAACAAAGAAAGAAGATTTGAATACACATTGAAATTGTTCATTTGAAGGGGAGAACCCATTGCCAAAGAATCTTTTGACATCTTGAAAATTGAATTTCATTATCCAAGATCTTTTATGGAAATATGATTGAAGTAATCAGAATCTCGATCACCGATGGGCAAATCTCGATTGATATAGGCTGAAATTCGTAGCCTATGAAGTAATCTCGAAGGTCTTTTAACAGAATTTCGAATTCGAAGTCCTTTGTATGGAATTGGAATGACTCACAATGAATCATGAAGTCCTTAGTCTAATTTTTGAATACCTCTTGCTGAATCTCGAAGTAAACAGAATGAATTCGAAGTCTACTACTTCAAACTCGAACAAGTATAACCAAATCTCGAACTTAAAAGTCTAAACTTCAAAGTCTAAAGATTGAAATTTGAATGTCTCTTCACAAAACTCGATGTCCTTGTTCTGAAATTCGAAGTTAACTCAGATGAAATTCGATGAATAAGTATGAAACTCGACGAATGAAGGTTGAAATTCGAATAACTAGGGATGAAATTCGAATAACAAGTGAGGAATCTCGAATAACAGTGGCTGAGTTTTGAATAACTAGGGATGATTTGAAGAACAGTCTTGCCCGATATTGTAACCGTATTTTACTGATCTAAGTCAAAATCACTTGATTTTTCACAAATATAAACAAATTTCTCTCAAAAACTCACAGAAGGTGCACTTTTATGGCGAAAACAACTTTAACAAATAGATTTTGGTTAATTCTTGATCAAAATCCCAAAATCAGTCAAAATACTCAAGAACAACAACTTTTTCAAATTTTTTTTAAAAAAAACTCAATTAATCTCAATGTGTTTGGAGGTAGAAATCGAGCCTTATATCAATGAGTTCGTAATGGAAAACCGAACTGTTGGAACTTATTTTGTTGATGAAATAGAAGTCTAGGGTACAAAATGTAAATAGCTCAAAGTTGTAAATAATATATATATATATATATATATATATATATATATATATATATATATATATATATATATATATATATATATATATATATATATATGTATATATAGTAACTTTGACTTTGTAATAGATGCAGATCTGACATTTTGTAATACACTTTTGCACGGAAATCTTTGGAAGAAGTTAGGGCTACAGTACACGTTCTTCATATTTCATCTATGTAATTGTTTTGATATTAATCAAATCATTTGGTTAGTGTTCTTGATTTTGTACTTAATTGTTTGCATCTAATTGTTGATTGGTATTTTAGGATTTACAATTGGTATAAGAGCTTTAGGATGATTTTTTGATTGAAAATTGTCAAAACCGAACCTGTTCTTGATAATTTTTTTTTCAAAATATTGAAAAATCAACTAGGGTTTTAATCATGTTGATTATTGTTCTTGATTATTGGATCGAAGGAAGGAGATTGGTAAATGATTAAATTGATCATAATCTTGTTTTGTATTTCCAAACACATAAAAAGATCTTTTGAATTTTCTGAAAATTTGAAAAAACTCATGTTCTTCACTGTTCCATTGAAAAACAAGGATTTTGATATGTTTTTAAACAAAGTTCTTTCAGAAAAAGTGTTTGAAATCAAAAACCTTACCTTCGATATCAATTTGGGTTCAATTAAGGCATTTTTACAAAATTAATTGAAATCCAGACTTGAAATTCTTGAAAAACTCAGAAACTCGATTATAACTGTGTTCAAGTGACACTCGAGTTGACTGCACTTATTAATCGAGTTGAAAGCATTGATAATTGAATTGCAATTAAGATTCAATCGAGTTGATTTCAGAAACAGACGAGTTGACTTGAATTCTATTCAAGTCGACTTAAAGTTAATTCGAGTTGATCTGAAGTTAATTCGAGTTCAATCGAGTTGTAGAAAACTAGTTTTAAATTTTCAATCTTAATTCTACTTTTTTCATATATCATTCGAGTTTCCTAAATAGATTGATTCGAGTTTACTCCTTGTTTATCCAAGTTGACCAGTGAGTTGATCGATTTGAGTAATGCTTTAATCGAGTTGCATCTCATTTGATTCGAGTTGAACAAAAAGCCAATTCGAGTTGCATTGTTCTTCTAACAGTTGTTTGTTTTCTAGATACGAGTTGAGTATCTCAGTGTTCGAGATTGTTGCATTCTTTGTTTGAGTTTTGCACACTCTTTGTTCGAGTTGATCACTTCCATATTCGAGTTTTTCATTTACTTTATTCGAGTTTCAATACATACACTTTCAAGTCTGATCAATTTCATTAGTTGATCAACTTTTCCAATTCAATCAAAATATCATTCAATCTTGGATGATTCCTGTCAGTCAATCATCATGTCTAAAGATGCACTTGCAATGGGGTGGGAGACAAAACCTCCAATTCTCTACCGGGGAGAATACATACAATGGAGGGAAAGAATTCTGGAGTTTATCAGTTTCCACGACCTCTCAGAAGAAATGTTAAAGTCACTAACTGACGGACCAACGGTGTTCCTGGAAACGATTCCTGTTGTACCCAACGGCAACCCTCCAATACCGGAAAGAACTGTTGAGGTAACTAACCTGACAAAGGCACAAAAGCGGAGAAAATTAGGGGACAAAACAGCAAGAAAGTTGTTACTGATATCCATCCCCAATGACATCTACACCTGTTTGGCAAACACTAAGACAACCAAATCCATTTAGGATGAGTTGTGTAAGCTGTTGAGGGGATCAGACAGGGCAGCTACCAACAAAGCAAGGAACAGCCTAATGACATTCGAGAATTTTAGAGCAAGAGAGGGGGAATTGCTAGAGAACACGTACTTGAGGTTTGTCAGCTTAGTAAGTGAGATGAAAAGGAACAGAGTTACTAAGTCCAACTTAGACATCAATGTGAAATTCCTGAACGTACTTAACCCAGAATGGGAAAAGTATGCAATGATCATCCAACAGACAAAAGACGTTGAGGGCATGGATTTCCATATGGTCTTTGAAAACCTTAACAACTATCAAGAGGTTGTTTTAAGGAAAATGTCTGGAAAGAAGAAAGCAGAATAAGATACAAGTATAAGCTGAAGAAGAAAAACGGGTAGTCATAAGCAACAGTTTTTCTGAATCAGACTAATCAGATTCATCAGCTAATTCTGAAATAGAAGAAATGAAGAAGCAAATAGCCTTACTCACTAAGGCATTTCAGAAGAAGTGCTACCGAAAACCCACCAATAACAAAATGAGATACAAGACTAGCTAAAGAAAGTTTGATAAAAAGGAGAAATATGAAAAGTCTGGTGAAAGCAGTGGAAAGAAAGCTGATAAATATGACAAATCTGAAAAGTTGGCAAAGAAAGATACAGAGCCAAAATGCTACAACTGTGGCAAGCCAGGACACTATGCCCGAGAATCCAGAATGCCTATAGTCAAAAACTCATAATACTACACAAGAAAGGCACTTCTAGCTAAAGAAAAAGAGGCTGGCAAAGCTCTAATGGCTGAGGATGATCATTGGCTGCAACTATCAGAGGATGAAGACATCTTGGATGAAGATGCACATATCTGCTTAAAGTCAGAGGTTTTCAACGAATCTAAACTGAGTGAGTCAGCAATGGTTGCAGAAGATGAAGTATGGGTTGGGTTGGATGAAGAGAATGAAAAAAAGGAAGAGTCTGATTAGGAACTGACTAAAGAAATTGCAATGATGGCAACAGGAGATGCTGGCTGCAGCAAAGATAAAGAGAGTGATGAATCAGATTCAGACAAATCAGAGAGTTCAGAAACACCGGAGGTACATTCTAACTCTGAATCTAAAAATGATGATTCCTGTTTGCTTGAACAAAAACTAACGCAAATGGCTTTCATGCTTAAGAAATTTTAAAAATCTTTAAAAGCCGAAAAGAAAAATGCTCATTCCTTGGAAAACAAGCTAAATCAAAAACATGCGTTAGTGTTGGATTTTTCCAAGGATAAGGCATTAGCACTACGAGCCGTATCAGATATGTAAGATAAAACAAATGATCTTCAATGTAAAATTCAAGAATTAAATAACAATATATTTGACTTGAAAGAAAAACTGAATTTGGCTGTATTAGAGGCTTCAAGTTATTCTGTAGAATATCATGCCATTTTTGAAGAAAAAACAAAACTTTATGAGAAATTAAAAACATTGGAAGATGAGTTTATCAAAAGAGGTCAAACAGATCAAACAATATATTTAAATCAACCAAAAGATACCGAATTTTATAATTCTAAATCTGGGATTGGTTGGAATAATCCTAAATATCTGACAAAGGCTATTTCAAATTCACCTACTTTATATGATGTCAATATATGAATTTAGGATTACAAATGACATTTATGAAAGCAACAGATGAGATAGAATCAAGTGAGGAGTCAAAAAGGCTAAGATCTGATAAAATGCAAAATTCTGTTGATTATAACAGAATAAATGAATCTAATCAAAATACTTGCATTAAATGGGAGTATATTCAGACATATTCAGACAAGGATTTATTTGAAACTAATACTCATTCTCAAAAGTTATATTTACCAACTTCAATTCTTGAAAATATGAATTCTGATCTTGAATTGAAAATTAAAACTTTTGAGACCGAAAATCAAAATCTTAAGGCTGAACTTAAATCTCTAGAACAGAAGTTGTAACAACAGCCTAAAAACAAATTAAAATCAGATCAACCACCTTCAATTCCACTTGATTCAATTAATTCTGAAAAGAACTTTGATATGTATATGAACTCTAATTTTAACTCATTGGAAGAAAGGTTTGTTAAAATAGATGAATTTGTAAAACCTTTACACAACAACAACCTGATGACCTTAAAAAACCTGTTAGAATTTTGCAAAAAATATCCACAGATTCAAAGGAATCATCCGATTTATCACCAATTTTACAACTGAAAAAGGTAAAAAAAAAAAAGTTACTTTTGTGACTCCTACTTATGAAAAAGGTGAATCATCTTCCACATAGGACTCTATTGCACTCTCGGACTGCTTTAATTGCTTTAAATCCTGTTTCTTGTAAATCAATCCATGCTAAATCTGATAAGCTTGTAAGGCTACCAAAGAAAAAGGATCCATATTTTAAACAGCAAAAGGTTCCAAAGCAACTACTTTCAAAAACAGTTCCACATCGAACTGTACAAAAATGGATACCAAAAAGAACTGTTAAAAAGTGGGTACCTAAAATAAAAGACATATCTGATGAGCAAAATAATATCAAACCACATGATTTACCAAAGTCAAAAGTACCCAACTATAAGTGGGTACCTCACGTTTTATTTCGTCTTACAGGTAAATCATATGTGTTACCTTGACTCTGGCTGCTCAAAGCACATGACCGGACAGGGAGATACACTCACTAACTTTGTGGATAAGTTCTTTGGGACGGTCCGATTCAGGAATAATCAATTCTGTCCGATCAAAGGACATGGGAGTTTTGCGTACGATAAGATAACAATTCAGAAAGTCTTCTACGTTGACGGTCTTGGTCACAACTTGTTCAGCATTGGACAACTCTGCGACAAAGGATTAGAGGTCAACTTCAAAGCAAATTGGTGCAACATAAGATCTGTAGAAGGACAAGAAATCCTTTGCAGGGAACAGGAAAACTAATCTGTACTCAATAGACCCAACCTCAATCAATCTGAAGAAGGATGTATGCTTAATATCAAAAGCAACATCTAAAATTTCTTGGTTATGGCATCGTCGTCTTTCTCATCTGAATTTTAATGAATTAGCCAACCTTGCAAAAGGTGGGTTAGATAAAGGGCTACCAACTCTCAAGTTTCAAAAAGAGAAGTTATGCGCAGCTTGTGAAAAAGGAAAGATGACAAGAGCTTCACACAAGTCCAAAACAGAACAATCATCAACAAGAGCCTTGGAATTGCTTCATATGTACTTGTGTGGACCAATGAGAGTACATAGTATAAATAAGAAACGCTATGTGTTGGTATTAGTCGATGACTACTCCAGATACACATGGGATTTGTTCCTGCGTTCCAAATCTGATGCTACCGAGATAATTATTGACTTCATCCGAAGAATTCAAGTCAAGTTGCAGCTTTCAGTTCAAACCATCCGATCAGATAACGGGACAGAATTTAAGAACAAATCTCTCGAATCATTTCTGAATTCTGTGGGAATAACACATCAATTCTCAGCAGCTCGTACTCCACAACAGAATGGTATCATTGAACGAAGAAATCAGACACTGGTGGAATCTGCAAGAACGATCCTGGCATATTCCAATCTCCTGTTATTCCTTTGGGTTGAAGCTGTAGCAACAACTTGTTTCACGCAGAACAGATCAATAATCAACAAAAGATTCAGAAAGACTCGTACGAATTAATAAACAAACGGGTACGTAATGTTAAGTTTTTCCATGTCTTTGGATGCAGGTGCTTCATATTAAATGACAAAGAAAATCTAAGAAATTTTAATCAAAAAGCTGATGAAGGCATCTTCATTGGGTATTCGAAGGAGTCTTTGAAGATCCAACCTTCTACTCATTTTCATTCTTCTAAGAACATCAAATTATGTAAACAATAACCTATAACATCTTATATTAATCTTTATATAAGTCTTGCATAATATATATAATCACCAACAACAACAAGTTTCATAAAAAAACTCAAGTTTATAAATCACTAGTTTTTGTTTTTAAGTAGTTTTCTTCAATTGTGTTTATAAATACATAAACACATCATATAAGTGTAAATATTATGAAAACAAGTTATTTAAATGTGTTTTAATACTTTTATACAAGTGGTGTTTGAATAAACTACAAGAATCACAAGTTATTTCAAGTTTATGAAATACGGAATTTCAGCAGAAAAGTTGCATCAACTTTGAAAAATCACAAATAATTTATAAATTAAAAAAATGAGTTGATTCTTGTCTTGAAAGTTAGATCTATGTCTTAACTAAAAATCTGGAAGTTTTCAAAATTTATTATGGAGTTTAGAACCCCCAGATTTTATTTGGGAACCCGGAAGTTTGACAGCTCAAAAATGGCCAACATAGGGTTTTCAACAAGCTTTTTTCCTAACCTAAACACCTCGAAAAATGGTCATTCTTGACTTTAAAATTTCTTTGTATATAGTAGTTTATTGTCCAAGAAAACCAAAGCCTAAATCGTTTTGGAGCTTGGTCAAAAACAGCCTCAAAGTAGGCCGAAAAACATTCGAAAAGCTGGAAAATTATTTATATATATATATATATATATATATATATATATATATATAAACTTGACGTTTTAAATGAGTTTTATTTATAAACTTGTAATGTTGGGTGATTTAATGTAACATCCCAAAATTTTAATTAATTGTAATTTACAATTTTAAGGACTTAATTGTTGTATTATTGAATGATTATATCAATTTAAGTTAATTTCGATCATAATATCGGTTTAAATAAGAAAAATACGAAGATGAGGGGTATAATGAACAAATAGATAAAAGTGGCAAATAAAAGAAAGAAAAACCCTTTCATTTTTAAACACTCACTCTCTCTCTACTCTCTCTCTCTCTCTCTAACCGACTCTCTCACTCTCTCTATATCTTGGGTTTTATCAAGAACACCCAAGAAATCAACAAATTGAAGTGCAAAAATCATGATTCAAGTTGCAATTTAGGAACTATAACTGCTACAACAAACGATTTGAGGTAAGAATCACTCAAAACTTGCAATTTTTTTATGGTTTTGGTTTGGTTTTAGGAAGTACCGATTTCTAAGATTATTGTTGCAAATGTTAATGCATGCAAAGTATTATGATTGATATGTTAAAATCGAGCATGTATGTTGTAGTATATCAAATTTCAGAATCAGATTCGAAGTCTAAGTACGATTTTGAAATAAGTGTGTGTTTTAGTGTGTGTGTTCTTCAAGATTTATAGAAAAATGGACACAAATGTGGAATTTTTGGTACATTATGACATGTTATAAGTTGAATTAGTGTATTTAAGTTGATATATACAATTTTAGATACAAAAACATGTAAAATGGTCAGAAAGTGAATTCTGGAAAATGTTAGAAAATTTCTAAGTATGAACTCGGATCAGTATGGACCGAATTCGGACCATCCGAATTCGGGCCCTGTTCAACCGTTTCGGACCAATGCCCCATTTCGGACCATAGTAATTCGGACCACCTATTTCGGATCACTCCAATTCGGACCACTACCGCTATTTCGGACCATTTGTAGTTCAGACCATCCGAATTCGGATGTGGTCCGAAATCAGACCCAATTACACTTAATTATCAGAATTGAAGTCTTAATCAATTATTGACATTAATTCACTATTACACTTACTTTACAGATCATTGCGGTGTTATCAAAACACACATTGATTCAGAGACAAATCACACTATACCAATCACGGGAGTAATAGATTATCATTCTAACATTTATTGTCTTTGCATTCATACATTTACAAATCAATGGCATGTTCACATTGTTCATATACATCAATTGGCACTCATGATTGATTTGTTGTTATGATGCACACTCGTACTTGACATGTAACACACATGTAGCCAGCGTTCATTTGAAAGTGCATCTATTTTTACATCATGCTTGCACTGCATGATCATTACTTCACAATCTGATGCGACCTGGACTGCGGCTGACAGCAGGCCACTGTCGGGGACTGATCATCCCACTCGTTATCCTGGCCAGGTTCGGCACATCCCCGATCAGCATTTGAACTGCCAACCCCATGCTAGCACTGCATGGTTTTTCACATACTACGAGCCTTACACTACCTGTACACACATACATTGGGGCTTACACTGCCCATGGTTATGCAATGCTTGTAAAGAAATATTTGTTGTTTGCATAATCTGTTATCTCACTAAGCAATTAGCTTACAGGTGACTCACAATTTTTTCAGGCAAAGGCAATAGTGTGGCTGGACCTTCTACTTAAGCATTTCACTTCAATATCCCGGAGACTTTAGAAGCTATTGGTACTTGAATGTAATAGCTGTGGGCTGGGATTTACTACTTTCAAAACAATTATGAAGTTGTAATAGTTAGACTTAATCACTGTAGACATGTACTTTTGTTGCTTTAGTGTGGAACTGCTCAAATCTAATTTAAGTATTCAATTTCAATTATCATGTTATTCATTGGGTAGTTTGTTGATCCTGGTGATTCTAATTATACTATCAAAACAAGAGGGTGTCACAGAGTTTGGTATCAGAGCATTAGTTTGAGGTTTCAAGTGTCCGCGAGGACTTGGACTCAAACTTAGGCTATGATATTAGAATGGACTCCTAGGAAATGATCCGAACTAAGATAGGATTGATATGCACACGGGGACAAATAAAGGGTAACTGTAAACACTTAGGACTTACAAATAAATGTTCTAAATATAAGTTGTTATATTTCAGAACATGTCAGGACACGATATGACTCCTCAACAGATGTTCCAGATGATGCAAGCTCTCATGGAACAGAATAATGAGCTACAATCCAAAAGAATGGCTGAGCAGGCTCAGTCATTTGTCGACCAGTTAAGGGCCAGAGATGAGGCCGACGCGAAACGTAAGGCTGATAAACGAAAGAACAAGAAACAACAACAGGATGATCAAGAGGATAGGCAAGGAGACACTGTGTCTTCTAGCAAGTCAAGGGGTTGCAGATTTAAGGACTTCAAAGTAACGGGGCTGTTACTTTTGACGGAACTGGAGATGCTGTCACAGCATTGGAATGGATCACCACCACAGAGAGAACTTTCAGAATCAGCGACTACGCTGAAAAGGACATGGTTCGCTTTGCAACCGCTATGTTTGCAAGGGACGCAGTTATGTGGTGGGATGCTATGACACATGTGTTGACGATGGAGGTAGTGCCACACATGTCTTGGAATGAATTTAAGGAAGTATTTTCTCAGCAATACTGTCCTACTGATGAGAAGCGCCGTCTAGAGGCGAAATTTCTAAACCTGACTCAAGGAACAAAGACGGTTACACAATATGCCGTCGAGTTCACCCGCTTAAGCTTGTTCGCACCACATCAAGTTGACACAGAAGAGAGAAAGATAGCCCGGTTTGAGGCCGGTCTAGACTATGAGATTCGCCGAACCATGAGTGGGGTTCGGTATACAACTTTTGCTGGTTTACTAGAGGATGCTCGAAATGTTGAGCAGATCGTCTTATTATCTGGGTATGTTATCGGTTCGATCGCCGCAACACCGACTCAACCGTTGCCGCCAAAAAGGCAGAGGGAGTCTGGATCATCCCGATTCTCTCCTCAATCCCATCAACAATCTTCATCACCCAAGAAGGGAAGGGCCTTTTTGGCCAGTTTAGATATGAGAGACTGCAGGCGATGCAGAAAGGCGCACTCTGGGGAGTGCAAGACTCAAGACATGTATTGCTTCTGTTGTGGGCAGAAAGGCCATCACTGGGAGCATTGTTCACGAAAAGATGATGCATGCTACAACTACCATAGACTTGGCCAGTTTGCAAGGGACTGCCCGAAACCCCCTCGAGATCAGAATGCTCAATAATCAACGACAAGATCTTCTGCAGCTTCCACTGCTCGCAAGGATCAATCTCAAAGGGCTCCAATAAAGGCATTCCATATAACAGCTGAAGAAGCAAAGGATGACCCTGAGGTGGTCACTGATACGTTCTTTGTTAACTCAATTCCTGCATGTATACTGTTTGATTCCGGAGTCAACCGTTCGTTTGTCTCCACATCATTTGCTTGTGAATTCAATATGCCTACTTCAAAACTGCAATTTGTACTTTGACATAGAGACTGCTAGCAACACGTTAGTGAAAGCAGACAAAGTATATAGGAATTGCACATTGTTGGTAGAAGATGTAGTATTCAATATACATCTGATCCCTACGGAGTTTGGGGAGTTTGATGTCATAGTAGGTATGGATTGGTTAGTTCACAATGAGGCCCAGATTGTATGCAAGAAAAGAATGATTAAGATCACCACTCCTGAGGGCCGAGACATTTGCATCTATGGTGACAGACACAAAGGCGACTTTTGCCTAATTTCAATTGCAAAAGCCGGAAAGCATGTTGCTAAGGGTTGTTCAGCTTACTTAGCCTACGTTGTCGATGCAAAGGCTGAAGTTCAATCTCTTTCCACCGTTCCCATTGTTTCTGAATTTCCAGATGTCTTTCCAGAAGATATCTCGGGATTGCCGCCTGATCGTCAAGTCGAATTCCGCATTGATCTCATTCCCGGAGCTGCTCCAATAGTAAAGGCTCCGTACCGTTTAGCTCCTGCAGAAATGCAGGAAATGATGAATCAGTTATAGGAGCTACTTGACAAAGGCTTTATCCGCCCAAGTTCATCTCCTTGGGGCGCTCCTGTTCTGTTTGTCAAGAAGAAAGATGGCACATTGCGAATGTGCATCGACTATCGAGAACTCAACAAAGTCACAATCAAAAACAAGTACCCATTGCCCCGGATTGATGATCTCTTTGACCAGTTACAAGGCGCAAGCTACTTCTCGAAGATTGATCTTCGTTCGGGCTATCATCAGCTCAAAGTACACCCGGACGACATTCCAAAGATGGCTTTCAGAACTCGTTACGGACACTACGAGTTTCTGGTAATGCCATTCGGTCTCACAAATGCGCGGGCTACTTTCATGGATCTCATGAACAGAGTCTGTCGGCCAATGCTCGACAAATCGGTCATCGTGTTCATCGATGACATTCTCATCTATTCAAAGACCAAAGAGGATCATTTAGCACATCTGCGAGAATTACTAGAGTTGCTACGCAAAGAGCGACTTTATGCCAAATTCTCGAAATGTGAATTCTGGTTGAGGCAGGTACGTCTCAACATTTAAAACAAATTTCATGATCCTTGTACTCACTTATGAACTCTTTGTTAACTTGCAACTACTCAATAATCAATACACATCTAATTCTTGGGGCACGTGATATCCGGTGCTGGGATTGCTGTTGATCCTGCAAAGATCGAAGCTATCCAGAACTGGGAATCGCCCCGCAACGCCTCAGAAATTCGTAGCTTTCTGGGATTGGCTGGTTATTACCGCCGATTCGTCAAAGACTTCTCAAATATCGCCGTTCCTCTTACAAAGCTTACTCGCAAGAGCGCAACCTTCTTTTGGAAATAAGAACAACAAGCGGCTTTTGATAACTTGAAGTAGTTGTTAAGTGAAGCACCAGTATTAGCCCTGCCTGAAGGGAACGAAGACTTTGTTGTCTATACAGATGCATCAGGCATGGGTTTGGGAGCGATATTAATGCAAAGAGGAAATGTCATAGCATATGCATCTAGACAACTCAAACCGCATGAGAAAGATTATTCTACTCATGATCTAGAGCTAACTACTGTGACTTTCGCTCTCAAACTTTGGAGGCACTACTCGTATGGAACCAAGTGTCAGTTCTACACCGATCACAAAAGTTTAAAGTATATATTCAGTCAGAAGGACTTGAATATGAGGCAGAGAAGGTCAATGGAGCTGATTAAAGATTACGACTGCGAGATCTTATACCTTCCAGGGAAGGCCAACGTAGTGGCCGATGCCCTAAGTAGGAAAGCATACTGCAAGGCGTATTGTTATGCCTTGACCTCCACGATATTGACGTCAACTATCATAGGCGATGTAAGAGCTGCTCAACTGCAGGCTCTAAAAGAGGATAATGTAAAGGACGAGAACATTAGAGTTCAACTGCCATTAATGCAAGATGATGGAACCGGACTCAAAGGAGTGTACGGCAGAGTTTGGGTTCCTAAGTTCGGGAGCATGCGAGAAGTAATTCTTGAAGAAGCTCACCAATCTAAGTTCTCAATTCATCCTAGTAGCACAAAAATGTACAACGACCTGAAAGCGGATTTCAGGTGGCCAGGGTTGAAAAGAGATGTTGGTCAATTTGTGGAAAAGTGCAGAACATGTCGTCTAGTCAAAGCAGAACACCAGCAACCCTATGGTAGTATGCAACCTCTTCCTATCCCGGAATGGAAGTGGGATCATATTACTATGGACTTCATAACAAAGCTACCCAAGACCCGTCGTCAACATGATGCCATTTGGGTCATTGTTGATCGATTAACAAAATCTGCGCACTTCATTCCAATCCGAGAAACTTGCTCACTGGACCGTCTTGCCCAGATCTACGTTAATGAAATCGTCATTAGGCATGGTGTGCCTAAGTCTATTGTCTCTGACCTAGATAGTATATATTCACTTCCAACTTTTGGACTGCCTTACAAAACGGTCTTGGTACTCGTATCGCAATGAGTACTGCATACAGACCTCAATCTGACGGGTAAAGTGAAAGAACAATTCTGACTCTGGAAGACATGCTCAGAGCCTGTGTCATGGATTTGGGTGGTAACTAGGACGATCACCTCCCGTTGGTTGAATTCTCCTACAACAATAGTTACCATTCAACCATCAAGATGGCACCGTTTGAGTTCCTGTACGGCAGAAAATGTAGGACTCCAACCTGTTGGAGGGAAACAGGAGAAACTCCAATAGCTGGTCCAACTTTGCTGCAAGAAACAAACGAAAAGATTCAACTCATTCGGTAATACATGAAAACGGCGCAAGATCAGCAAAAGAACTATCACGATCGCCGTCATAAAGCGATAGAGTTTCAGATGGATGATTGGGTATACTTGAAGGTTTCTCCGATGAAAGGTGTCACAAGATTCGTTAAGTGAGGAAAGTTATCGCCTCGGTTCATAGGACCCTTCAAAATACTAGAAAGAGTTAGTAATCAGTCCTATCATTTGGACTTGCCGGAAGAATTGTCTGGTGTTCACCCGGTTTTCCATGTTGGTTACCTAAGAAAGAGTCTGGTGCCCGAAAGGGAACCATGGACTGACCATTCAGACATTAAAATTGACGAACGACTAAGGTTCGTTGATGAGCCGGAATGCATATTGGAAACAAAAGTCAAGAAACTTCGTAACAAAGAAATCAAGATGGTGCTGGTCAAGTGGAAGCATCATTGGGGAGCTAACCATACTTGGGAATCGGAAGAAGACATGAAGACTAAGTACCCAAGTCTGTTTAGCGCAGCATGACTTCGTGGACGAAGTATAGGTGTGGTGGAGCCCATGCTGTAACATCCCAAATTTTTAATTAATTGTAATTTACAATTTTAAGGACTTAGTTGTTGTTTTATTGAATGATTATATCAATTTAAGTTAATTTCGATCTAATATCGGTTTAAATAAGAAAATACAAAGATGAGGGGTATAATGAGCAAATAGATAAAAGTGGCAAATAAAAGAAAGGAAAACCCTTTCATTTTCAAACACTCACACACACTCTCTCTCTCTACTCTCTCTCTCTAACCGACTCTCTCACTCTCTCTATATCTTTGGTTTTATAAGAACACCCAAGAAATCAACAAATTGAAGTGCAAAAATCAGGATTCAAGTTGCAATTTAGGAACTATAACTGCTACAACAAACGATTTGAGGTAAGAATCACTCAAAACTTGCAAATTTTGATGGTTTTGGTTCGGTTTTAGGAAGAACTGATTTCTAAGATTATTGTTGCAAATGTTAATGCATGCAAAGTATTATGATTGATATGTTAAAATCGAGCATGTATGTTGTAGTATATCAAATTTCAGAATCAGATTCGAAGTCTAAGTACGATTTTGAAGTAAGTGTGTGTTTTAGTGTGTGTGTTCTTCGAGATTTATAGAAAAATGGACACAAATGTGGAATATTTGGTACATTATGACATGTTATAAGTTGAATTAGTGTATTTAAGTTCATATCTACAATTTTAGATACAAAAACATGTAAAATGGTCAAAAAGTGAATTCTGGAAAATGTTAGAAAATTTCTAAGTATGAACTCGGATCAGTATGGACCGAATTCGGACCATCCGAATTCGGGCCCTGTTCAACCATTTCAGACCCTGCTAATTTGGACCACCTATTTCAGATCACCCGAATTCGGACCACTACCCCTATTTGGGACCATCCGAATTCGGATGTGGTCCGAAATCAGACCCAATTACACTTAATTATCAGAATTTAAGTCTTAAGCCATTACTGACATTAATTCACTATTACACTTACTTTACAGATCATTGTGGTGTTATCAAAACACACATTCATTCAGAGACAAATCACACTATACCAATCACGGTGAGTAATAGATTATCATTTTAACATTTATTGTCTTTGCATTCATACGTTTACAAATCAATGGCATGTTCACATTGTTCATATACATCAATTGGCACTCATGATTGATTTATTGTTATGATGCACACTCGTACTTGACATGTAACACACATGTAGATAGCGTTCATTTGAAAATGCATCTATTTTTACATCATGATTGCACTGCATGATCATTAGTTCACAATCCGATGTGACCTGGACTGGGGCTGATAGCAGGCCACTGTCGGGGACTGATCATCCCACTCGTTATCCTGGTCAGGTTCGGCACATCCCCGATCAGCATTTGAACTGCCCACCCCATGCTAGCACTGCATGGTTTTTCACATACTAGGAGGCTTACACTGCCTGTACAGACATACATTGGGGCTTACACTGCCCATGGTTACGCAATGCTTGTAAAGAAATATCTGTTGTTTGCATAATCTATTATCTCACTAAGCAATTAGCTTACAGTTGACTCAAAATGTTTCAGGCAAAGGCAAAAGTGTAGATGGACCTTCTACTTAAGCATTTCACTTCAATATCCCGGAGACTTTAGAAGCTATTGGTACTTGAATGTAATAGCTGTGGGCTGGGATTTACTACTTTCAAAACAATTATGACGTTGTAATAGTTAGACTTAATCACTGTAGACATGTACTTTTGTTGCTTTAGTGTGGAACTGCTTAAATCTAATTTAAGTATTCAATTTCAATTATCATGTTATTCATTGGGTTGTTTGTTGATCCTGGTGATTCCAATTATACTATCAAAACAAGAGGGTGTCACATTTAAGACATAAAAACCTATATATATATATATATATATATATATATATATATATATATATATATATATATATATATATATATATATATATATATATATATATATATATACACATATTATCATATATGAAAGCTATTAAGTCCCGATTATCATTTAGGACTCGACTGAACACGTCCGGTGCATCAACCATCAAAGAACATAACGCGAATATTTTGCCATCACACGCTCGGTGAGTCTTCATAGCCCCTATTTTCACACTGTTATATTTTGGGGTTGAATTATATGCTACGTTTTCATATGGACACGAAAACTACTTCATTTCTATTATGTATTACACATGTGGTTCTATCAGCCCTCAAATCATGAACCGTCGTTTGTTACATTTATTTGTACGCGCGAATATTTTTATGGATAGATCTATCGGGACTCATGTCCCCCATTGGGGTTACTCCTACCAGCTAACGGTGGATGCATATATATTTAACATTACGGTATTACGTGTGGAAATACTGCACAGGGCAAACTCATAATTAAGTTTCGGTTGCATGATGGTTTTTATGTAATACATAACGTGGAATTTATGATTTTATAAATTCAAACTCAACTGTTGATGTCCATACAAGTCAGATTTACGTGTAAACCTATGAGCTCACCAACAATTTTGTTGACGTATTTTAGCATGTATTTTCAGGAATTAAGGCAAGTGCATCGCATCGGAAGTATTTTCAAGCTTCGGTAATTATGGAGTCGCATGCATTTTAGCGTGTTTTTGATGTTTTGTTAATCTCTTTTTTACTGTTGTTCAATTCTTTTAACTTATTTTTTTTGGTGTTCAATTTTTTGTACTTTTAGTTGTGTCTTAATATATATATATATATATATTTTATTTCAATTTTGAAAGGTAATATTTGTTTGTGTTGGTGAAATGGGCTGGAATTAAAAACAAAATTATAAGAGAATGTGGGCCGGATATTTGTTTAAATTTTAAATTTTTGAATATTTGAAATTTCAACTATAAAGTTGAAATTCAAAATTCAAATCATTTTTTTTTTTCGAAATACCAGACACTGTTCACGTTCTCTCTCAAATCCCTTTCTTTCTCACGAAGAAATCTCAAAATCTCATAAGAATCCGTCTTTTTCACCATTTCAGTAACAAATTGTGAGTTCTTTTTATAGTTTCTTGTATTATCTTTCAGTTTCTATATGTCAAACGTGCAATATATGTATCTGTTCGTATGTATGTATGTGTGTTCATGGGTTTTAACTTTTTGGTGGTGTTAATCTGAAATTAAAAGTGTGTTTGCATGCGGATTATATTCTTGAACTTGAATCTCAGATTTCAAGTTTGAATTTCAAACACACAAACTAGAAAATTGGAATTTTTGGTTTAAGTTTTTTCGAGTTCAAAATACACTGAAAATTGGATTTTTTGCAATGAATTTGTTGTTTCTGAACAATGTTCAGTAATCAAAAGTTATGAGAAATCAAATTTCGAGCGGGACTCAAGTTTTCAATGAGTAAAAATGTCCCTGGAATCTAATTTTTGAAAGTCAGTGTGTATGGACTTGAAAATTTTTTAAAAGAACATTTTCTCGAATCAAGTTGTAATCGAGAATACATTTAGTCTAATGCGAGTTGAATGATACATCACCCGAGAATATGTTTGTTTCATTCGAGTTGGTTGATTGTTGTTTCGAGAAAATATATAATGTTATTCGAGTTGGTGCATGTCAGGACTTGAATAATTTTTTCAACACAACTCGATAAAAAAAGTCATTCGAGTCCATTCAAGTGTTATTCGAGTTGAAATCATCTCTTAATCGAGTCCTTACAAACTTTATTTGAGTTGAATTAGGTCCAGGCCTTAAAATATTTGTATTTCATTTGAGTTCATTCTTATATCACTCGAGTTGTACTTATCATTAGTTCGAGAAACCCCATTTGATGATCGTGTTGAGTAGAGTCCAGGACTTAGAATTTTTTCAATACAAGTCTCGATAATTCCTTCATTCGAGAAAGGAATCTATTTCATTCGAGTTGAGTTGTAAGTCTTTCGAGAACACATTAGTCTTAATCGAGTTGGTTTTTTGTGTCATTCGAGTTGGTACTTAGGCACATTCGAGAAACATTCTTTATTCAAGTTGAATTCATATGACTATCGAGTTGAGTCATTCAATATCTGAGGAGCTTTACATGTCAATCGAGTTTTATAGTCAATTTTTTTTGAAAAAGTTTCTAAGTGTTGGAAATTTAAATTTTTAAGAAAAATTTCACATTTTTCAAGAAATTGTTTAAATCTGTGTTTTTCTAACATTGGTCTCTGAAAGATTGACTTTGGAATCCTATCAATAATATTTTCATATTATTGTCTGGAATCCTGATGCTTTAAACAGAAAACTCATAATTTTATAATTTCTAGCAAAATGTTTTTTTTTTCTATTTGCAGGATTTCATTTGTTTATCTATTGAATCTAACATGTTTATTATTGTTCACAGGTTTCAAATGGCTTCACAAGCTCAATCGCAACCCTCAAACTCCTCTGATTCCCATTCTTCATCAAACCACACCCTTGTGTCTAAACCAGTTCGATTCGCATCAGTCACTCGACCTTCACCATCTACCCTCAAACCAGACAATCAGCTTGTCAAACCAAGATAGTGCTTACCATTCCGAGATAATAACCATCGCCTTGACACCAAAGTCATTAAAGTAAGCCTTCCGATCATTGTAGATATTCTCAAAGGTCATCCTTTGGGATGTCTTCTTCAATACAAATCCTCCATTCTTCAGGTTTATCTTCAATAATTCTGGCATACAGTGCAGTTTGTCCCAGTTGATGGTAATCATCATTTCAAAGTTACCATCGATCAGTTCAAAACCAAAATAACCTTAGCCAGACTGACTATTCCTGTCTCGTCGAATAGATACAGTGAATTTCCCAGAATTAGTCGACTTTGAAGATTTCATATCAGATGAGGAATTGGTGCATGATTTAATATGCTTGGGATATTCAAAGCCACTACCTAAGAGTTAAAAGTTCCATCGAAATGGACTCAATGGTGAATGGTACACTCTCTTTGGTATCATCAACCGGTGCATGACGTCGAAGCACACGGGAATTGACACATGTAGTATACACTGTCTCACAATCTATCATGGCATAGCTTTCAACAAGCATTATGACTATGCACAGTGTATCTGGGAGGACCTTAAGGAAGTCGTGCTTGCAAAGATGACAAACTGATAAAGGAAATTTGTCCCTCTTCAATGTTTTATTCAAATCCTTATCAGAGGCATCCTAAGGGCCAATGAAAAGATTCTGGAACGATCAAGTTCTCAACGATGTATTGATTATGTAATGATGAGCTTACACGAGGTACCAAATTCACCAAATGCAAATATCATGCCTATTTCAGAAGCGTTATTGAAGTATGCTTATCAGGAGAGTGAGAATGTAAGGTTGTACAGAATAGATCACGCTCCTATAGAGACCCAAGAACCGAGATCTCTTAACCAAGGAGTTGTAGGAGAGGAGGAACTTCATCATGGGGCTGAAGTTCAGGGAAGCCAAATAGTGTCTAAGGGAGCAAAAGTTGATGTGAGGGGTGGTGAGGGAGAAGCTAGTTGCTCTGATTCTGAACGAAATTTGTCAAACATTAATGAGGGAGCTGCAAAAGGAGAGGATGATGATGATGATGATGATGATGATGAAGGAGGTCCTGATCATAATGAGGGAGGTTGGATTAGTTGATATAGTAGAAATAGAATGGCAGAGTGTAAGGGATGTACCAAGCCCAGAAAGCCGGGATAGAAACACATATGCTGTTAGCTCCCAACAAGGAGATAACATTGAAGAAGTCAGTATCCCACTGACGATTGCACACCCCACCAGCCACTCAGTCTCCTCTCAACAGGAGACTGTTTCATTTGTTCGCCACAATGAAGCTCAACTATTATCCGATAATCCTTTGGATTTGATGGATATTGAAAAAAGTACACATCCGTCGAGTGTACGACTTCTTTTGTTGCACATAGTCTAGAACCGATACACACTAGGACACTTGCGTCTAATTCATTTGTTGAAGTAAGTGCAGTCGAACTATGTGTCACTGCCGGAACAACCTCAGTAACGGAAGCAGTTATTGCTTCGTCACTTGAAGAGGTTGGAAGTCCAGTCAGAGCCACATCATTGCCATCTCTGAGCACTGGCCATGCAGAGGTTCTTTTTACAAGTTCAACTGTCGTGTCAACTAGAAGTCTAAGTGACCCAGTAGTTACTCTTTCCCCTTTTTGTTACTGAAACATGTTTAAATCAAGCATTTAATGCTGCTATTGCCGGAGTGAATAATCATTTAACAGCCCAGTTATCAGAAGTCATGTCTCAGATGACAAATATTCAAAAGTTTTTAAAGGGAAAATCTGTAGCAGAGGAAACTGTGAAGCAATTAGACCCACATCAGGTCATTGAAGAGCTACGGGATTTTGTTTTTGAACAATTTGATGAGATGCGAGAACACATGATAGGGTTGGAGAGTATAGTGATCATGGCATTGGGAAACTTATCTGAACGAGTATCAGCTGTCGAACAAACGTGCAAGGCTCAAGCTTCAGCACCAAAATGAAAACATGACGAGCATGATGATGACTCCGATGATGCTCCTCATGAGGGGGAGAAGAGGAGGAAGCTTGATGAACCGACAAATGGTCTACTAATGATAACCTATCCGGAAAAGGAGGCCGAGGTACAAGAAAGAGGTGAAGCAGGAAGCTCTAAAGAACCTGCTGATACTCAAGAAGGACAGGAATTGATTCTTTATGAAGATGTTCCTGTTCCATTGAGCATTCAGTCAGAGTTTTATAATTTTGATGAATATGAAGATTCAGAAGATAATATTCAGGAACAAATTCCAATGATTGAGGATGTTGCAGAGAAAGTATTGGAGATTGAAGAATCAGATGATGATGATGTCATTGAATTGACATATGTTGCAGTACGAACTAAAAGAGTAGAAGAAGAAGAAGTTTTGGTACAGGAAATCCTTAAAGATGATATACCTATACCGACGGTTGAAAAGCCTGAGGTTACGGTCCATGTAAAAGAAGAAGAGAAGGAACCATTCCATGTAGAGAGTTTTATTCCTCCTGTCGTTAAAGAAGTCAATGAGTTTGAGATAATGGAGAGGTTCTTTAATGAAGATGTCTTAGCGGATGAATCGCAAAGACAACATCAACTAAGGTTTGAAGCTCAAAGAATTGTTCAAAGGGAAATTAATGACATGCTGTGTATTCTGAATGAAGAAGAAGTAAGAAAGAAAAAGAAAAAGGGATTGGAGCTTTCGTCGAAGAAATCTACTGAGTATACAAGGAAAATGAATAAATTGTCGTATCTTGAAGATTACCTTGAGAAGAAGACCTTTTTCAAAAAGCAAGCATCATGCACTTTTCTGAAGTTACTCAGAGTTTTAGAGCCGAATAGACCGAATCTAGCTAATTATGCAAGTTTTCTTCAGAATAAGGCTCAAAGTGCAGAAAATGTCAGAAGTGAGTTTCCGATTGTTGACTTGATAAAGATAGAAAAGGATAGGTTTGTGAAGATTTTTTATCCTACTTTCACGGTTTCTAGATCAGACGGAAATACTTACACGTTTACGAAAGCAGACATGTTTTAGATGAACTTGGTTGATATTGAAGACTTGTTTGATGAACTTTGCAGAAATAAATAGAATGAACACTGTAGGTTTGCTCTAAAGACGTTGTTTCATTTCATGCACATTAAGCTCGTTCTCATGTCAGTGCAAGATCTTCAAATCGGTGTTGAAAGAGGCATGAGAAAGCTCAATGTAACCCCACCGAATAGGGAACTCAAGTTTGTAGGGGAGTTGAAAGAATATCAAGTAATAATGGTGAAGTGTCCAGCTGTTATGTACAGAAATAAAAATCGAAAGCTGGGAGCTATGAGGAGTATTGGACTAAACATGTTCTGTGATGGAACCCTCCAGAAGGTAATGAGTGGGTTGAAAGGTAAATTGGCTGCTGATCAGAAGAGGAAAACAAAGAGAGAAGCCCCTCAGTGCTTATGATAAGAGACTCATGGTAGAAATCATTTCAAAGATAAAGTGGAGGCTATCCAACAGAAAAGGTGTTAGGAATTTTGAGATGAAGTTGGGGATGACAAAGTAAAGAATTGGCTTATTTCATCAAAGGGGGAGAATGTTGGAACTTATTTTTTTGATGAAATAAAAGTCTAGGGTACAAATGTAAATAGATCAAAGTTGTAAATAGAATATAAATAGTAACTTTGACTTTGTAATAGATGCAGATCTGACATTTTGTAATACACTTTTTGCACGGAAATCCTTGGAAGAAGTTAGGGCTACAGTACACGTTCTTCACATTTCATCTCTGTAATTGTTTTGATATTAATCAAATCATTCGGTTAGTGTTCTGGATCTTGTACTTAATTGTTTGCATCTAATTGTTGATTGATATTTTAGGATTTACACAAATGCTCGATGTAAATTTGAAGATCTAAAACACACATAATAAAAATTCAATTGAGAAAATTACGAACAACAATTTTTTCCAAAAAACATCAAAAATCTGAGAATTTTAAGCATAAATTACTCAAATTGATCCATATGAGGCTCTGATACCAATTGATAATATCAAATCCAACACATATTCAAGATCAATTACACAAAACTACGAATTCAACAGTAGCCGAATGGTTTGATTTCATGGGAGAGTTTAAAGTACATGAGAAATGGAAATTATGAACGGGAGAGTTTACAGAACATGAGGAATGGAAATTATGAATTCTTACATTTCAAGCCCTTGGAAAATATATTTATACTATCACATACTTTCTAGAAATTACAATTCAATCCCTAAACTTTAAAACCATAAACAAAAATAATGTTCTGAACATAAACAAATCTTTTTGTGATATCCAAAATTTTCAGACAATAAGATAATAAAAATAAAATACAAATACTTCATTTCTCCCTCTACAAGTGTGCACATAACAAATTACCTCCAAAGAAATATAGAAAGCCCAATAGACCTAGATCGTTTGAAGTCTCCCACTCACAATGAACATTACATAAATTAAAAACTTCGATAGATAAACAAACACAGAAAATAATTTTTTGACACTTCTCGTTAGTTGAATTGACAGAGATCTCTTAAATAATGAAGTTTCAGTTTTGAGGAATACTTAAAAGAAAATTATTTTATAAATAATTGAGAGTCAATTAAAGGGTGGGTTCAACATGCCAATTTGGGATACTAAGAACTGAAAATGAGATTCGTCTAAAGCCTTAGTAAACATATCGGCCAGTTGAAATTCTGTGCCAACAAAATACAGTTATGTTGTCCCTTTTCTACATGATCTTTAATAAAGTGATACCAAATGTATTATTTCGAGTGTTGCGGGGGATTGCAAGATATAGCAATCGCACTGCGTGAATCATACTAAATAGGGATATTGGTAAGTGAAAATTCATAATCACGTAACTATGTCTTCATCCACGATACCTGACCAACAGCTTGCAGTAGCTACATACTCAGCCTCAGTGATGCGTGCAAAACACACCTCATGTTTAATGTCTAAATGAACCCAAAGTACAAATTACACAACTAGAAGTGTACCAATCATGTGCAATATAGCTTTAAGAATCACCCAGGATTTATCAAACTTAGGGAACGGAATAAAGAACGGAGACTCCAATATTTCAACCTCAACCAATATTTGGCTATTTCGGACTTTTTCAGGAAATTAACAACCAGAGGTAATAATTAAAATTAATTAACCAAATAAGTAAAGCAAACTAAGTAACACAAGATTAAAAAGTTAAACTAATTTTTTTTGGCTTTTTCAATTTTAAATAAAAACTAATACCGACAAACACTAATTAAACATAACTAAAGAACGCAACAAGTAATGACAATTATATAATACGAACCAAACTAACGAAAGCAAAATCAAATTGGAACTAACTTAAGCAAGTAAAGATCTATGATAAATTAAAATTTGCAAAACTCTTGTACTACGAAAGCGTCACCCACTTGGAATTACAAAACCAACAAATTAACTTCGTTACTTTAAAAATCAAACTTCATGGTTTATCAATCTTATTATCGCAACACAATGCATAAGAATTAACAAACTCATAAAATTCTAGATTAACAATCGTGTAGGACCCAAAAGGTTTCCCTAGAGTATTGTTCTAAGTTGTAGAGAGGGGTGAATACAGCTAATTAAATTTCAACACTCTTTTCTCAATGTTTGTGTATACTATTAACAAATGTTCATTACAAACAAGCTTGACTGTGGAAAGGTTCAAGCTGAGATGACAGTTACAACAGTTGTTACAACTAATCTAAGACACACTCAGACTATATACAATGAATACACTCACTTAGAAGAACTCACTATTTTTACAATACACGGATGGACAGCTTGAGTATGAACAGCTTAGATACACGTACTGTTATATTCAAGCAGACTTGCATGCATGAAAAACACACTTTAATGCATGATCTGATTTCTCACTCTTAGATATTTAACAATCCTTAGAAGCTTCCTTTTCTACTCTCACTGAGAATCTCAGTGAAGCTTCATCATTGGAAAATTAGAAAGTGGGATATCTTTCAAAAAAGACAATACACCTTTCTGCACATTCTGATAAAGCAGACTTGTCTTCATGTGGCAGAATCTTCGTCTTTTTCTTTTTTTCAAGGTTGCATAAGGCATAACCAAAAGAGGAATGTCAACTTTGCATCTTTCTTCTTTTGTTAAGGCCATTTTGATATAAGAAAAGGTCTGTTACCCTTTTCAGATATTCGTTTGTCTTCATGTAACAGAAGAGCGTAGGCATGCTTTTGCAGTTACTGTTTTCCACTTTGTCTTCGACTTGTAAACTGATCTTGTAGCCAAAAACAATACATGAGGACTTGGAAACATATTCCATAAAGTGTTTAGCTTGTTCACAAAGAACAGAACACTTAGAATCTGTCCAAGCTGCTCAATAGAACAGAGCAGCGTAGACAGTTTATGTCCAGCCTGTTCAGCAGACAGTAAAGCTTGGACAATTTGCCTTTGTTGCAACGAATACAACACGAAAACAGCTTTGGCTGATATTGCAAATCAGTTTTCAGGATTCAATAAGGCATAAACAGGCCTTAAATTATACCTTTAACTGCATCAAACAGGTTTGATTAAAAATCTCCCCCTAAGATGTAGACCAGGTTTGACTGAGACCTTTTTGTGCCTAACAATCTCCCCCTATTTGCAATAATCAGTCTAAGCTGATTTTATCAATAAGCACTATACATTTTTACAATACATTTTGCTAGAAATGAAATTACAACATTAAAGTAAAGTAAAAGATCAGTTTATATATACTGATTTTTGATTACATAAACAACATATGTTTTTACAAAAGTACAACTGATGTACTAGTGTATATTACAACTGAGGTAAAAATAAAACGAAAGTTACAACTGATGTAACAAAGTACAACTAATGTACAAGAAAATTCAACACTTTGGACTGTTGATGATGGGAGCAAATAATGGCAAGCCTGTCCAACAGATGGACAGCTTCCATTCTTCACCTACTCAGATAGTAGATGGACTTCACGACAGTGGTGGTGGCAATCCTTCTTGAAACATTCTTTCAAGCCCATCCCTGGTTTCCTCCAAATCTTGTATTTCAACTCTGAGGAACATAAAATTGGGTTGTTCAAGCTCCCCTCTTTCATAGAAGCCTCTAAGCTGATCCCAAATGGCTGCTCTCCACTTTCCAGATTGCCTGAAGGAGTTTCCAAGTCTGAATGCTACAAGCTGTTTGAGACCGACTTTGTGTAGGTCTGATGCTCTTTGAAAGAACTTCTTCTTTGTCATGGGATCTACAAAAAATGCCCACAACTCAGGTTCTTCAATCAGCTTGCCTTCTTCAAATTCTACTCCTTTGGGCAGGCTGTGGTCAACTCCTTTGGTCTCTACTGCATAGTCACCTTGTTCAATCAAGATCAGAAGTTCCTCCAGCTCTGAATCCTTTCTGTTCCTCTTGACCTTTATTTTGGGGTATGCACTGAGACACCCTTACTTTAATCTTCTGAGATCAGGGCAAGGTCTTTCACTCTTTCCATCAGCTTTTTGACATATGCCCTGATAGTCTTAGCCGTTTCAGACTTAGACTGGCTCAGGGCAACTGCCAACTCCACCCATTCTCTGTACCTCATCTGTGCAACATCAGTGTAGTCATATGATTCCAGTTCTGGGTCTGTTGCACCCATTCTGATTATTCGTAGCTTCCACTGTTTGCCTTTTCTTGAAATTGGCACAGCTTTGACAATAGCTTCCTTGACAAGTCTTCTATCAGCAACATCAAAGATCTTTTTCCTTGCCAAGTTGTCAAAGTGTATTTGGGCTCTTGCAGAGGATGCTTGTTTGGACTTGGTCATAGGGACCGGACCACCCTTTTCCTTACCACATTCCTTTTCACTCGCTGACTCTCTAGCAGCTTCAAGAAGTTTTCTTTGCACATCCAAATAAGGCATTTTAATTTTGCTTGCCTCTTTGTATGCAAAGGATCTGGCAGCTTTGGCTGAGACATCTTCCTTTCTTAGTGTTTCCAGGGCTTTGAGCTGTTCATCTCTGTACTCATAATATTTCTCCATAGGAACACCCATTTCCTTAGCTCTTACCTTATCAAACTTTAGCTGCGCTACTCTTTGGTGGTCAGGGTCAAAAGCTGGTTTCTTCTTTCCTTTGGCTGTTGTAGTTTGAACAGCTTCAGGAATCACTTTGTCTTCTTCTTCTTCTTCTTCCAAAATCAGATGCCTCCTTCTGCCTTGCCTGTCCCCAGTAATGGATTCCTCCCCCTTAGTTTGTGCAGGGTTTGGAGATCCAGCCTGAGTAGGCTGAGCAACTTCAGTGTGATGGGAGACATCTGCAGCTGGACCTGTTCCTGTTGCACCTGCTGCTTGACCAACAAATGCTGATTTCTACTTAGAAGGAGAAGAAGTTTTCTCCCCCTTAGACATAGTCTTTGAGGCAGACAACTTCTCCCCCTTTGAAGGAGATGGACCAACACCTTCAACAACTGGTCTGCCTGGAGAAACAAATTCAGCAGGCTTGGCAGCAGTTTTGGCAGCAGGTTTGGGGCCAACCAGGCTATGCACTATGAGAGTCCTGCACATCATAAATATTTGCTTACACAGAATTAGACAGAGAATCAATTAGAAAGTTCAAGCTGGCCAAGGTAGTAGGATGGGTAGTAGTGCAAGTGGTGAGGAGAGTTGACAGCTGTTGGGATATGGCTGTCATGGAGGACACAGAGTCCTGTTGATTGAAAAGAATAGAGGAGAGTGATGTGGAGATGTTTTGTAGCTGTGCAGTGAGTGCAAGCACCTGTGAGGACTGGTCAGGTTGTGGAGTGACTGGAAAGGAATTCTTGAACAAATCAAAGAATCCTTGGAGCTGGGCAGACACAAAGTCTGAGATTATTGATGGTAGGGAAGTCATGGAATTTTTCAAAGATCCAACTTTGTTGGTCAGCAAAGAAAGGTGATCCTTCAAAGGAAGATCTTTGGGGGATGGGGGAGTATGGGTAGACTGTTTGGAGTGTGTAGAGGGGGAAGAATAAGATGAGGATGAGGCAGGTGTTTGGGGATGTGATGGAGAGGGAAGGGTGACTCGGGACAGAAGTTCCATAACCTGGGCAAAATTAATATGGCCCAGCTTGGAAGGGTCAATGGGTCCCTCAGCAGTGGCTGTATCTGCTTCATCAGGAGAAGGGGTAGAGGTTGGTATCCTTTTAGATGCTGCTTGTGTTGTAGCTCCTTCATTAAGACCTGGGGTGGTTCCCTATGCAGCACCTTGGTTTAGAGGTGCCTCATCATTGGGAGATGGGATGTGCATTTCAACATCAGCAGTGGTGAAACCTGCTGATGGAGTTTGCGTATGAGGTGCAGCCTCACCAGAGGGATGGTATGTTCCCTGAGGTTCATCAGCTTGGGATGTTGGTCCTTCAGCAGTTGTTGGGTGTACAACAGCTGTATCATGAGGAGCAGAAGTTGGAGGCTGATCTACTGGATGGTCTGATTCAGCAGGTTTGGCACCTCGTGCAGACTCAGGTTGTGTAGAAGTATGGGGTGGAGACTGTGTGGACTCAATATGGAGTGGAGTGAACTCCTGTCTTTCAATATTCTCAGCCTGTTGGGAGGCTTGAATAGTGGATGTGGTAGTCTCCATATGTATAACTGGCTCCTGTTGGGAGGAACCAGTGGGCCTAGGCTGAGTCAGGGTAGACTCTTGTTGTAGTGAAGCCTGCTCCAAATGTGCTGAACCTTCTCCTGAAATAGGAGAAACAGCAGGGGTTGCTTCTTTTTCAACTGAACCCTGTTGAGAGGGATCAGAGGGGCTAGATGGGTCGGTTGATTTCTTTTTGGCTAAGGTTTTGCGTCTGTATAGGCGGAGAGATGAAGTGGAGGATGGCTATTGTGGAGATGAAACGAGGGGACCTGACTGGACTGGTGGGGAGACTGGGTCAGAAACAGGTGGGTTGGCCTGTTCCATAGTCTCAGGTGCCACAGAGCCACCAGCCACAAAGGCTTCAGGTTCAACGGATGAACCAGGGTGAGAAGCCTGCTCCCCCTCAGCCACAGAGGCTGATAGGGCAGACTTGGACTTGGCTGTTTTAGCCTTCTTGCGGACAGGCTCAGCTTCAGTCGTTTCCAGTGTCTTTTTAACAAATTTGACCCTAGATTTAGATTTTCCCTTGGGGGCAGTCTCTGGATCCACCCTCACAGCAGAGGGTCCTTCCACCATTCCTAGCAACCTCCTCATTGGTGTTGACAGAGGAGGTTCATTTGGGAGTACAGGGGTGTAGAAAACTCTCTTCCGTATGACAGGGAATGCAGCAGTTCGTACTAGAGGCTGAGAGTTATAGAGCTGCTCACCACAGAAGTGTTTGAAGATGAGGCTTAAAAACCAGGGATATCGAACAGCAGCAGGACGTGTTTCCTGCTGCACCAGGTTCCTCAAGTTCATGAAAATCCATCTTTCCATGTTGATTGTAGTCTCATCAACAAGCGGCAGGACTATTGGAATCTCATCACGGCTGAGTTGGTCGAATGAACCAACTTTACTGCTGAAGCACATCACCACCGAGGCAAACAAGAAACTGTAGGTTGGAGACAAATCCTTCCTAAACAGTGTGGCTCCAACTTTGGGTTCTGCTACACCACAGAAGTGTAGCAGATTTCTCATCTGGTCATTTTCAGGCTGTGGCTGATCATAGGTGTTAGCCACAGGGAGACGAAGAACTTCCCTGATCAGACCTGTTGTAATCTCAATGGTCTGAGTCCCATTGAGTATGGTTCCCCTGATAATTTTGGTTGAAGGATCATAAGAGCAGGTGTATCAAAATTCATATACCATCTCCTGGTACAGGACACTAGGAGATGCAGTCATTGCATAGTTCAATGGGTGAACCTTCAGAAACTCCACAATGTCTTCATATCCTTTTCCCACATAATTTTTTGGGATGGTTAGGTTTGCGAGGTGTTGGTGGGTTTCAATGTCAGCATCGTGGTAACAGACGAGTGTTTGTGCACATCATTACCATTGCAAACTGGAAGAACGGGGTTGTTCTGGTGAGCCATTTGAAAAGTAATGGAAGTATTAGCCCAGGACACTTAGTCGAAGTTAGGGTTCTTTGGAAGTTATGGAAGCAGTAAAGAAGACGAAGATGAAACAGTAAATAGGTATTTATAGGATTCAAATGTGAGTGGGTTTGAGAGAGAAAATTTTGGGCGGCTGATTTGAAAAGTTCTTTAACGGAAAACGGACAGGTTGTCCATGTCAGAACGGTTTTCAGACCACTCGAGCCCTTTTTAGTCACTAACACACGTTAACACACATTATCCGCAGTAATTAAGTTAAATAAAAACAAAATTTAAGTAACTTAATTGTGAAGAAAGGTAATTAAAACTGATGGTCTAAGCTGTTGGTCAAACCTGTGATGAGCAGGGTCATCACAAAGTGTTCATTTTTCAGGCTGTTCATTCAACCTATTCAGCTATGTAAGAACAGGTTGTGTTCAATAGCTGATCAGGTTACAAGACAATGTCTTGTATGACAGATTGAGAGAGTGAGCAGCTTGGAGGCTTGATTAACAGACCTGGTTTGAGGTGAACACTGATGTTTTCAAACCTGTTATATGCTCAAGCTGTTCAAGTTTTCAGAAATTGGATAAGTATAGAACATGCATAGCCTGTTCTGTCTAAGCTGTTCTGAAGAACTTGAGCGGTGTGAGACATACAATAACTTAGAACATAGAGGACACTTAGTCACTTTTGTTTAACATGCCCAGCTTGCTGACAAGATAATTAAATTTGTTTTCATCAAGAGGCTTGGTGAAAATATCTACAAGCTGTTCATTTGTGGAAATAAAACTTACCTCCGCATTACATTTCTGGATGTGATCCCTGATGAAATTATGTCTGACCTCTAAATGCTTTGTTGTGGAATGAAATATTGGATTGTTGGAGATAACTATGGCACTTGTATTATCACACAGAATAGGGGTTTTCCTATAGATAAGCTCATAGTCTTGAAGCTGATGCTGCATCCATAGATACTGCCCACAGCAGCTTCTAGCAGCAATATACTCAGCTTCAGCAGTAGAAGTAGAAACTGAGTTCTGCTTCTTGCTACACCAACTTATCAACTTACCACCAATGAGTTTACACCCACCTGTTGTGCTTTTTCTGTCTAGCCTACAGCCTGCAAAATCAGAATCTGAATATCCTGTTAGCTCAAGGCTTGAGTCTTTGGGATACCAAAGACACAAACCTGGTGTACCGTTAAGGTATCTGAAGATTCTTTTTACAGCAGCTAGATGTGATTCTTTAGGGTCAGCTTGAAACCTAGCACATAAACAGGTGGCAAACATAATATCTGGTCTACTAGCAGTTAAGTATAGCAAGCTCCCAATCATGCCTCTGTAAGCTGTTACTGAAACAGCTTTGCCACTGGCATCTGCATCCAACTTTACATTGGTTGCCATTAAGGTTTTGAGAGGAGAACTTTGATCAAATTTAAACTTTTACAAAAGATCTAAAGTATAGTTCTTTTATTTATGAAAATTCCATTTAAGGTTTGTTTAACCTGTAATCCTAAAAAGAAAGTAAGTTCTCCCATCATACTCATTTCATATTTTGATTTCAATAGTAGTGAAAAATTCTTGCATAGCTGCTCATTAGTAGAACCAAATATTATATCATCCACATAAATTTGAACAAGCATAATATCATACTTCACCTTCTTTATGAACAGTATGGTATCCACTTTACCTCTGGAATAACCATTGCTCATAAGGAAATCAGTTAGAGTGTCATTCCAGGCTCTAGGGGCTTGTTTTAGACCACAGAGAGCTTTGTCCAAGTTATAGACAAAATCTAGATGATGTTCATTTTCAAAACCTGGAGGCTGCTTGAAATAGACTTCTTCTTGCAGCTTACCATTCAAAAATGCGCTCTTCACATCCATTTGAAATACCTTCATGCTCTTATGAGCAGTGTAGGCCAGAAACAAATGAATTGCCTCTAACCTGGCCACAGGAGCAACTGTTTCATCATAGTCAATGGCTTCCTCCTGTCTGTAGCCTTGAGCAACTAGTCTTGCCTTATTTCTAATGACATGACCTTGCTCATCCATATTGTTCTCGAAAACCCATTTGGTGCCATATATTGTTTTTCCTTTAATAGCAGGGACCAGCTTCCATACTTTATTTCTCTCAAACTGATTGAGTTCTACTTGCATGGCAGTGATCCAATTGGCATCTTTAAGTGCTTCATCCACTTTCTTAGGCTCCATTTGGGACACAAAGCTAGAGAACATACAAAAGTTTCCTAAGCTATCCCAATCTTGTTTGCTCCCCTTTGTTGATGTCACCAATTATTTGATCATTTGGGTGACACTTGATCCACTTAGGATCTTGCTTCAATGAGGATTCTCCTGAGTTATTTGTATCTTTAACAATTCCTGTTGAGCAGCTCTCAAGATTTTCAGACACACTGATATCTTGAGCCTGTTCACTTGTTGAGCATGACTCTCCATTGTTGAACATATCAGCAGAGGATCCAGGAAATTTAGCATTGATTGGTTCAGGACATGAAGTTTTAATTATGTCAGTACACTTATTCACACAAGGTGTATCAACATAATCATCATCATGCCAATCATGATTAGCAGGTTCCACTCTGGATATAGTGGAAACTTTTGAGTCCTTCTCTTCATTGATGGAATGCCTAAGATCATCAAAGCTGAATTCTCCTGAAACTGATTCAGGAACAGCTTTGGTGGAGCCACTCCTAGACTCTTCAAAGGTAACATTGATAGATTCATCTATCACCTTTCTCTTGTTGTTGTATACACTGTAGGCTTTGGAGATAGCAAAATATCCAACAAACACACCTTAATCAGCTTTGGGTTCAAACTTTGCCAATTGGTCCTTCTGATTCAGAATGAAGCAGGGACATCCAAACACATGGAAATTGCTAATGTTTGGCCTTCTCCCTTTGAGTTATTCATAGGGAGTCTTGTTGAACCTTTTCACCACCAAGGATCTAGTTTGAGTGAAGCAGACAGTGTTGACAGCTTCAACCCAGAATGATGAAGGTAAACCTGATTGACACATCATGGTTCTAGCAGCTTCAATGAGAGTTTTGTTTCTCCTTTCAGCAACTCCATTTTGTTTTTGAGTTCTTACTGCTGAAAAGTTTTGTGAAATCCCTATTTCTTCACAGAAGTCCTCAAGAGTACTGTTTCTGAATTCAGTACCATGATCACTCCTAAGCTGCTTTACTTGAGCAGAGTTTAGCATTTCCATCTTTTTGATAAATCCAATGATTTCTCTGGCAGCCTCTCCTTTTATCTTCAGAAAGATCACCCATGTAAACCTGGAGAACTCATCATCAATTACTAGAGTGTATCTTCTTCCTTCTAGACTTGGGACACTGACTGGTCCAAACAAGTCCATGTAGATTAAGAAGAGAGGAGTATCAATAGAGAAGTTGTGCTTAGATTTAAAAGATGATTTTCTCTGCTTGCCTTTCCCACAAGCTGTGCAGAGTTTATCCTTAACAAAGGTTATAGAAGGCAAACCTGTTACCAACTCTTTCTTACAGAGTTTGTTGATATTCTTGAAGTTCAGGTGTGATAGCCTTTTGGGCCATAACCAGTTTAGGTCTGCATTGCTTCTTGAGATAAAGCAGGTTTCAGTTGTGGGATCAGCAGATTTCATGTTCACAACATATACACCTTTCTTTCATTGTGCACACAGCACAACTTTGCCTTGGGGATCCAATATGTAACCCAGGTGCTCATCAAAGTTCACCTTGTAGCCAGCATCACACAGTTGACTTATGCTCACAAGATTATGTTTCAGCCCAACCACATAGGCTACCCTTTTGAATACTGCAGCACCAGCTTGAAGAGTTCCATACCCTTCTGTAGATCCATGTACATTGTCACCAAATGTGACTTTTGGCCCTTTTTCAGGCCTGAGATCACTCAGCAGGTCCTTGCAACCTGTCATACGTCCTGAGCAGCCACTGTCCAAGTACCAAACCTGGGATGGTTGTTTGTCCTTGTACATCATTGTGGGATTCCAGATCTGTAAGCTGCTGAAGGCTTCAGCTTCAGCCGGGTCTTGTTTGAAGTTACGGGTTGATGGGACATCAGTGTTGGCCATCAAACAGTTGTTATCTTCTTCATCTGAAGATGAATCAGATTCCTCCCAATGACATGTCTCAGCCATGAGTCCCTTTTGGTTGTTGGAAGCACTGAGTTTTCCAACTTTTTCAGCTTAGCCATGACCATAAGGTACTTAACCCTGTAGCCATCGTCCCTGATTGTCTTGAATGGTTTGGATGACTGACCAACACCTTTTGACACACATTCAGCAGCTATGCAGCCAATCTTGCCACATTTAAAGCACTCAGCCTTAGATTTATCAAATGCCTTCTTTTTGACAGCATTTGAGTTCCCCTGCAGCATTCTTCTACCAAACCTTTTCTTATTGAAACTTTTAACAAGCATTGCAATCATTTGATCATCATCAAGTTCAACAAGATCTTCACCGTCTTCCTCTTCAGACATCTCTTCCCTTTCATCATCAGCCTGTTGATCAGGTTGTGTGAACACATCACATACCTGACCAAAAGGTTGTCTCACGCTGGCCACTAAGGCAGCACCTCTCTTAGACATTTCCAAGGCATTTCTTTTCTGTTGCCTTGACTGCTCATCATTCAGTAGGGATCCATATAAGTTTACAAGATCCATACTTTTGATGGTGCCTGAATTTCTCAAGACGGTAGAAAAGTAGTTTCATTCTTCAAGCAGGATGTCCAAGAACTTGTTCACCTGAGCCAGGCTGTCTTTTGTGATCCCAATAGCTTTGAGATCACTGATAAGAGTAGTGAACCTGCTATAGGTTTCCGTGAGAGACTCCTTTGATTTTGCAAAGAAGAGTTCACACTGTCTAACAAGGTTGTTAATCCTGTTATCCAGTGTGATAGTGGGACTGTCATAGACAGTACACAAAGTATCCCACATCTCCTTTGAAGTCTTCATTTTCTCAATCTGTTTGAACACATCATCAGGAAGAGAAATGACCAGGTTATTCCTGGCTTTTACATCAAGAGCAACCAGCCTTTTGTCTTCATCAGAGCATTGATCTTTGGCCTTCTCAAAGGTTCTGATCTCAGGGGCAGCTCCTCCAACAGCAGGTGTGATAGTAGTTACAGAAGTTGGCACATATGGACATTCCATTACTATCTCTGGCAGTTGTACGTCCAGATTCTATAAGTAGAGCATCATTCTACACTTCCAACCAGAGAAGTTTTGATGATTGAACTTGGGGGGTTTGGCCATTGAACCATTGTCATAGTAAGAGGAGGAACTCGCAGCACTGTTGTCCATGGGAAGGTATGGAGAATGAGAGATCTAGAGTTGACACACACTCTATCTGGTTTGATACTAGTTGTAGGTCCCAAAAGGTTTCCTTAGAGTATTGTTCTAAGCTGTAGAGGGGGGTGGGGGGGGGGTGTATACAGCTAATTAAATTTCAACACTCTTTTCTCAATGTTTGTGTATACTATTAACAAATGTTAATTACAAACAAGCTTGACTGCGGAAAGGTTCAAGCTGATATGACAATTACAACAGTTGTTTCAACTAATCTAAGACACACTCAGACTAGATACAAAGAATACAGTCACTTAGATGAACTCACTGTTTTTACAAAACCCAGATGGACAGCTTGAGTATGAACAACTTAGACACACGTACTGTTATATTCAAGCAAACTTGCATGCATGAAAAACCCACTTTAATGCACGATCTGATTTCTCACACTTGGATATCTCACAATCCTTAGAAGATTCCTTTTATACTCTCACTGAGAATCTCAGTGAAGCTTCTTCATTGGACAATGAGAAAGTGGGATGTCTTTCCAAAAAGACAAAACACCTTTTTTGCACATTCTGATAAAGCATACTTGTCTTCATGTGGCAGAATCTTTGTCTTTTTCTTTTTGTCACTGTTGCATAAGGCTTTAACCAAAAGAGGAATGTCAACTTTGCATCTTTCTTCTTTTGTTAAGGCCATTTTGATATAAGAAAATGTCTGTCACCCTTTTCAGATATCCGTTTGTCTTCATGTAACAGAACAGCGTAGGCAGGCTTTTGCAGTTACTGTTTTCCACTTTTTCTTCGACTTGTAAACTGATCTTTTAGCCAAAAACAATACATGAGGACTTGGAAACATATTCCATAAAGTGTTTAGCCTGTTCACAAAGAACATAATACTTAGAATCTGTCCAAGCTGCTCAACAGAACAGAGCAGCGTAGACAGTTTATGTCCAGCCTGTTCAGTAGACAGTACAGCTTGGACAATCTGCCTTTGTTGCAACGAATACAACAGGGTAAATAGCTTTGGCTGATATTGCAAATCACTTTTCAGGATTCAATACGGCATAAACAGGCCTTCAATTATACCTTCAAGTGCATCAAACAGGTTTGATTAAAAATCTCCCCCTAAGATGTAGAGTAGGTTTGACTGAGACCTTTTTATGCCTAACGATCTCCCCCTATCCGTGCAATATCAAACTCAAAAACTCGAACCAAATGCTTGAAAACTTGAAAATACCGAAACCCTAAACTTATCTATGATCAACTACTTGAATAACGAAGAAAAACTCTGAAAATCGTCCAAAAATCATCTCCAAAATCGCGGTTTATCTCTCCCTTCGCTGCTGGTCGTAACTCTCTGTTTATAGTGGGTTTGCGCTGCCTACGGCCGTATGCCTTAAGTTCTACGATCATAGGCCTCTTTGAATAGGTCAAAATCGTGCCCTAGTCCCTGTAGATGATCCTGGCATCCCCTATGGTCGCAGGCTCCCACTTCTACAGTCGTAGGCTCTAAAAATCACCAACTTCGCCCCTTTTCTTCTTGGAAAATTCATGAGAACTCGTCGGGGCTTCAAACTTGGTTGGTTTTTCCTCGATGTCCGTTCCTTCGTCGATGAACCGTTTTTGTTCCTATGAATCACAAAAATAAACGAATTATATATCTTTTTCACGTATTTCGAGTGAAAATCAACCAAAATGCAAGGTTAATGTTGCCAACAATATGTATAATTTTGAATATGTCACTCAGCTGTGGATGTGGAAACACAATTTTACTTTTTGGAAGACCAACTCACTAGTCCATCTCCTAAGAATTGTATTCCACCAGAGGTGCTCTTTCAATCTACTCGGAAACTTACAAAACCAGCATTGGAGAAGGCAGTAAGATCAAAGTTGGTTCCCTTTGGATATCATAGACCAAACTCGAGTGAACCCTTAAGATAACGGAAGATATGTTTTACCACAGTAAAATGTGATTCATTATGGTAGGCCTGAAAGCGAGCACAAAGACATGTAGAAAATACAATATGTCTGCTCTACTAGCCATAAGATAGAGTAATTATCCAATAATTCCCCGGTAAGCTGTACCATCCACACTTTTCCAGAAGGATCTGTGTCTAGCTTATATTTAGAAACCAATTTCTGTAGCCGTGCAAGAGTCTAACCTATACTTTGTGAGTTGATCAAGGGTATATTTTGACTTGTTAACAAATATCCCATCATCAAGTTGTTTGACTTGCAGTCTAAGAAAAAAAGTCCATTTCCCCCATCATGCTCATCTCGAAACCGGACTCCAAGTGGTTTGAAAAGTCACTACAAAACTTAGGGATTGTAGAGATGAATATGTTAGGCACAAAAAGGCCTCAGTCAAACCTGTTATATATCTTAGTGAGAGATTATTAATCAAACCTGTTTGATGCACTTGAAGGTATAATTTAAGGCCTGTTAATGCCTTATTGAAACCTTATAAGTGATTTACAATATTATTCAAAGTTGTTTACCCTGTTGCATTTGTTGAAACTAAGGCAGATTGTCCAAGTTGTTCTACTCTGTTGAACAGGCTGGACATAAACTGTCTATGCTGTTGTAACCTGTTGAGCAGTATGGACAAATTCTAAGTGTTCTGTTCTTTGTGAATAGGTTAAGCACTTTATGGAATACGTTTCCATGTCCTAATGTATTGTCTTAGACCAAGAGATCAATTCACATATTCGAAGACAAAGTGGAAAATAGAAGCTGCTAAGACTACCCACATTGTTCTGTTACATAAAGACAAAGTGGATATTTGAAATGGGTGACAAACCATTTCTTATATCAAAATGGCCATAACAGAAGATGAAAGGTTTAAAATTGACATTCCTCTTTTGGTTAAAGCCTTCTACAACAGAGATAAAATGGAAAAGACAAAGATTCTGCAATGTAAAGACAATACTGCTTTGTCAGAACGTGCAGAAAAGTATTCTTATCTTTTTAGAAAGACATTCCATTATCTCTACGTCCAATGAGGAAGCTTCATTGGGATTCTCAGTGAGAGTATAAAAGGAAGCTTCTAAGTAATGTGAGAACCAAGAGTGTGATATTCAAAACGTGAAAAGAAGTGTGTTTTCTTGCATACAAAGTCTGCTTGAATAAAACAGTAAAGTGTGTCTAAGATGTTCTTCTTCAAGCTGTCCGTCTGTCTGTCTTGTAAACAGTGAGTTCATCTTTGTGAGTGTATTCATTGTATCTAGTCTGAGTGTGTCTTAAATTAGTAGAACATCTGTTGTATCTATCATCTCAGCCTGAACCTTTCCACAGTTCAAGCTTGTTTGTAATTAACACTTGTTGATAATACATACAAACAATGAGAAAGTGTGTTGAACTTTTAAATAGCTGTATTCACCCCCCCCCCCCTACAGCTTAGAGCAACATACTAAGAAAACCTTTTGGGTTCTACAACTGGTATCAGAGATGTTTAGAGTGTGTGTTAACTCTAGATCTCTATCATCCCCTATTTCCCAACATGGACAACAGTGTTGCCAGCTCTTCCTCTTACTATGACAATGACTCTATGGCAAAACCTCCCAAGTTCAATCATCAGAACTTATCTGGCTGGAAGTGCACAATGATGATCTATTTAGAGAATCTGGACGTACAACTACCAGAGATAGTAATGGAAGGTCCCTATGTGCCAACCTCTGTCACTACTATCAATCCTGCTGCTGAAGGAGCTGTTCTTGAAATTAGGGCCTTTGAAAAGGCTAAAGCTCAATGGTCTGATAAAGACAAAAGGTTGGTTGCTCTTGATGCAAATGCTAGGAACAACCTGGTTATTTCTCTTCCTGATGATGTGTTCAAATAGGTTGAGAAAGGATTAACAATCTATGATGGTCCCACTGTCACACTGGATACTTTGTGTACCGTCTATGATGGTCCCACTATCACACTGGATAACAGGATTAACAATCTTGTTAGATAGTATGAACTATTCTTTGCAAAACCAAATGAGTCCCTTACTGAAACCTATACCAGGTTCACTGCTCTAATCAATGATCTCAAAGCTATTTGGATCACCAAAGACAGTTTAACTCTGGCAAATAAGTTTTTGGACATTCTGCCTGAGGAATGGAACTACTTCTCTACTATCCTCAGAAACTCAGGCACCATCATAGGTATGGATCTTGTAAATCTGTATGGATCCTTTCTAAATGATGAACAATCAAGGCGACAGAAAAGAAATGCCTTAGAAATGTCCAAAAGAAGTGCTGCCTTAGTGGCCAGCGTGAGACAACCTGCTGGTCAGGTGTGTGATGTGTTCACACAAACCGATCAATAGGCTGATGATGAAATGGAAGAATTGTCTGAGGAAGAAGACTGTGAAGATCTTACCGAATTTGATGATGAGCAAATGATTGTTATGCTAGTCAGAAAATTCAATAAGAAGAGGTTTGGTGGAAAGATGCTGCAAAAGAAGTCAAGTGCCATAAAAAAGAAAGCATTTGACAAAACTAAGGTGAGTGCTTTAAATGTGGCAAACAGGCCATATAGCTGCTGGCTGTGTGTCTAATGTTGGTACACCTTGGGTGACGATAGCAGTCTAAGTATAGTTGGCATTTTGTGTAAGTCAACTTATGTGATATTGAATATTGACTAGTATTTGATATATGTGTTTATATGTGTTTGATATTGATTGATTGTGTGTTTGAACTTGGTGTAACGTATTACAAGAAGTTCAAACATAAAGTTCTAAGATAAATTCAAACATAAGTTAAAACATAAGTTCAAATAGAAGTTTGACATGTGAAATTCGAATTTAAAATAAATTCGAATTTATCACATAAGGCAAATTCGAATTTGGTCTAAATTCGAATTTGCATATAAGGCAGTTTCGAGTTTGTCAAGTGGACAAATTCGAATGGGCCTTGGGCCTGATTCAAATTTGTCCCAAGACAAACTCGAATCGGTCAATATAATTAAGGATTAACTCGAATAATTATTAGACTTTTGCAGAATTCTGGAGAGTAATTAACCAAAGGCGATCTCGAGTTTATCAGGATTTAGAGAGTGTTTTCGGAGAGAATCATCGTGTAGGTACGTTCGTCGTCGTTCTAATAACGCAGTGGTAGTCTCCGTGTTCCATGCGTGTGATCTTACGGTCAAGCCGCTAACGTGGATTCCGCACTCGTTGGACGGTGTCGCGTCTAGATAGATCCGTGAGTTCAAGACCTTACAAGTGGTATCAGAGACTAAGGGGTGTTCTTGGTGTTCTTTGTGTTTATTAGCAACATCCTAGGTTTGTTGACGTTTTGGACGGTTATTATCACGAATTTTGAGGTTTATCGAGCTTATCAAATCAGATTTCGGGAAATACTTTGTTGTAGTTCAAGTTTTTGACCAAAATCAGTATTTTTACTTGTAAAAGTATTGATTTAATCTGAAAAACTTAAAAAACTCAAAGTATTAGCCGTTTTTCGAATTTGCGGCGCTCGAGTTTAGTAAGGGAGTATTAGGGTTTCCAAAAATTTCGACTTTGACCAAAATACGCTCCTTTCGAGTTTCCTTAAAGTTTGCTTTGAATTTGGCCAGTTCGAATTTGCTTTGGGTTTCGACTTTACATTAAAGTCGAATTAGGGAATTTCGAGTTTAGTGGATCTTCGAATTTATTTGGGGTTTCGAGATTAGTGGACTCTCGACTTTGTCATTAATTTCGAGTTTAGCTGAATTTAAAACTTATATTCGAATTTAATTCCAAATAGGTTTAAATTTAATTAGATTCGAATTTACCTAAAATCGAAAGAATTAATTTAAATTAGTTTCGAATCAAATTAATTAAGTTTGAATTCAAATATATTTGAAACAATGTCAAGTCTGCAGAGGTTTATGGAGATGGATCATGAGGTTGGCAAGGCGAATTCACCACCGAAGTTAATGAAAATTGAGGACTATTACTGTTGGAAGGATAGGTTTGCAGACTTCACGAGGTTTAATGATATGCGCATGTGGCTTTGTATCGATGAAGGGTACATTCCACCTACAGCTAAGGTTGAAGGACGACAAAAGGTTGTGCCTTATTCTAAAATGAAGGATGACGATAAAAAGGTGTATGAAGCTGAGAACCGTGCAATAGCTATCATTCGAATGGCGTTACCGCAAGGATCTTACACACCTTCCGTAATCAGAAGACAACAAAAGAGCCGTGGGATGCGTTAGAGAAATGGTGTGAAGGTAACCCAAGGGTAAGAAAGAATCGAATGGAAATGCTCAAGCAGCAGTTCGCGATCTTCAAAGCCTTGAAGAATGTTGGTACACCCTGTGTGGCGATAGCAGTCTAAGTTGTATTAGCATTATGTCTAAGTCATTGAATATTAACTAGTGTTTATATGTGTTTGATGGTTATTGATTGTATGTTTGAACTTGATGTAATGTATTCAAGAAGTTCAAACATAAAGTCCAAAGATTAATTCAATCATAAGTTAGAACATATGTTCAAATAGAAGTTTGACTTGTGAAATTCGAATTTAGAGCAAATTCGAATTTACACATAAGGCAGATTCTAATTTGGTTAAATTTGGATACGGCTGATTCGAATTTGTCATGAGGACAAATTCGAATGGGCCTTGGGGCTGGATTCGAGTTTGTCCCATGACAAACTCGAATGGGTCACTATAATTAGGGATTAACTCGAATGTTTAGAGGACTTCTGCAAATTACTAGTGAACAATTAGCAAAAGGCGATCTCGAGTTTATCAGCTTATATTTTGTTAGTTCGGAGAGACTCATCACGTAGGTTCGTTCGTCGTCGACCATACAACGTTGTGGTAGTCTCCGTGTTTCGTGTGAGTGTTATATCCGTTAAGCCGCTAACGAGGATTCCGCACTTGTTGGCGTGTGTCGCGTCTAGATAGATCCGTGTGTTACAAGACCTTACAAGTGGTATCAAAGCCAGAGGGGTGTTCTTACTGTTCTTCGTGTTCATAAAGATATATCCTAGGTTTCTTGACGCTTTTGGATGGTTAATCTCACGTATTTTTTCAAATTTTTCGAGCTTATTAAATAGGAATCCGGGAAATACTTTGTTGTAGTTCACGTTTTTGATCAAAATCAATATTTTTACATGTAAAAATATTGAATTAATCTGAAAAACGTGAAAAACTCGACGTATTAGCCGTTTCTCGAATTTGAGGCACTCGAATTTGTTAGGGAGAAATTAGCGTTTTGCTCAGTTTCGAGTTTGACCAAAATACACTCCTTTCGAGTTTCCTAAAAGTGGTTTCGAGTTTGGCAAATTCGACTTTACTTAGGATTTCGACTTTGCACTAAAGTCGAATAGGAGACATTCGATTTTATTGGGACATTCGAATTTTGTTTTTGGGTTTCGAATTTGAGGAGGTTTCGAATTTAAGGGACTTCGACTTTAGAGACCTTCAACTTTGTCACTTAATTTCAACTTTAATTGGCTTTAAGAACTTAACTTGAATTTAATCTCAAATAGGTTTAAATTTAATTAGATTCGAATTTACCTAAATTCGAAAGAATTAATTTAAATTAATTTCGAATTAAATTAATTGAGTTTGAATTCAATTATCTTTGAAAAAAAATGACAAGTCTACAATAGTTTTTGGAAATGGATCACGAGGTCGGAAAGGCAAATACTCCGACAAAGTTGATGAAACTTGAAGACTATTACTGGTGGAAGTATCGGTTTGCCGACTTCGCTCGATTCAATGATATGCGCATGTGGATTTGTATCGACGAGGGATACATTCCACCAACAGCTGAGGTAGAAGGACGACAAAAGGTTGTTCCTTATTCTAAAATGAAGGATGACGATAAGAAGCTATTTGAAACAGAGAACCGTGCATACGCTATCATTCGGATGGCGTTACCTCAGTACATACTACACACCTTCCGTAATCAAAAGACAGCAAAGGAGCTGTGGGAGGCATTGGAAAAACGGTGTGAGGGTAACCCGAGGGTTAGAAGAAACGGATGGAAATGCTCAAGCAGCAGTTTGTAATCTTCAAAGCATTGAAGGATGAAAAGCTGGATGACACGATCACGCATTTCTATCATCTGCTCACTGAGTTAGACAGTCATGACATTGAGTATAGTGACACTGAGAAGAATAATAAGCTTCTGGATGCTTACCGGCCAAATGGGCAATGTATGTGGCCTTAATTAAGCATGACGAGGACAAGTACTATACTCTGACTTTAGAGAATGTTGTGGGAACGCTGAGGGTATATAATTTTGAGTTACTGAAGCAAGGGACGGATTATGATCAAGTTCAAGATCCAGCAATGTATTTCGGAAAATCCAAACCTTTAGTGGCAACCGAAATGAAGACAGCAACAGCCTTCTTCTCGGGAGAAACTTCGTCACCAGCTGAGCCAGAAGAATCACAGAGTAAAGGTTTCTTAGGGTTCACTAGACCAGAAGAACAGCAGCATCAGGCTACCCCGGCATCTACATCTCAGGGATACTCTAAGATGCCAATGAGCGCAAAATCTGCGGAACACCATCTAAATCAGTTGGCTTCCTTTGTGGCCGCTTATGGCAATTGTGTTCAAGGCAAAATTAACGATCCTGCACTTTGGGATGAGGATTACGATCAGGTAGACCCTGATGATCTGGAGGAGATGGATCTGCAATGGCAACTGGCCATGGTAACTCAGAGAGTTAAGCGGTTCATCAAACGGACGGGATGAAATCTGAATATGGGTAACAATAGGATTGGTTTCGATAAGTCCAAGGTTAAATGCTACAACTGTCAAGGGTTAGGACACTTCGCTAGAGAGTGTCAGAGACCAAAGGTAGAAAATCACCAGGGACAGTATCGGAATCAACAGGGACCGCATCAGAATCAATCGCAAGGGCGATATCTTCCGAGTACTTCATCCGGTCAAGCGAATATAGTTGGGTTGTTATCTAATGTCACATCAGACAGACAGTTGGACGGCACTTATGACTGGAGTACACATCCAGAGTCGAACGCTAGAGCCTTTATAGCTGAAGTGACTGAGACTGGAAGTGAAGGGGCAGAGGAAAACACAGGGGACAACAGTAAGAATGAAAGCAGTCCGATGTGGGTAGAGAAGTCAGGTGATTAGACAGTTCTGGAGTTTGCTGCTCAGATGGCAAACGTAGAATCAGATCATACCAAGGTAGGTCTGAACTTTTCTCTTTTTCATGAATTGTGTGTTGTATGTGCTACATCTAACGATAGGTTAAAGTTAGTTCTAGAATCACACCAAACAATCTCTGCTCAAAATGAAACATTAAAATTAGATAATGCTAGCCTTTTAGATATAAAGCAAGATCTTAGGGATAAGCTTAACGTTGATGCACAAGATGTTATAGTTCTAAAGGACAAACTGAGCGAACAGTGTGTTAGGTTAGAACTCATGTACGAACATGTTGAGGCATTAACCAAGGAGCTGAAAACCAAAGACATAGAGCTAGTTGAGTCTAAGGTGAAGGTAGCTGAGGCAAATAGTAAACTTGAAAAGTTTAGGAACTCATCTCTTAACCTAGGGAAAATTTTAGATGCACAACGTCAATCTAAAAAGCCTGTAGGTCTAGGATAGCATGAGAGTCCTCCACCTTTCAATGAGAAATCAGTAGACTTAGAGGAAGTACCGGAACCTGTGTCTGAACCTATAAAGGAAAATGCAACTAAGGTGACTGATAAGACTATCAGGATTAAGAAAGTTCAATTTGTGCCATCCTCTAGTGAAAAACCTGTAGGACACCACAAAATTGACTTTAATGATCAGGATGATGAACCAGTCGCTATAGATGCATCAAAAGAGCCAGACACTAGTGAGACACCTAAGTCAAAGGGCACACACAAAAAGTCAATTGATAAAATGTCTTGCTTTAGATGTCACGAAAGGGGGCACGTGTGTTGGTACACCCTGTGTGACGATAGCAATCTAAGTGTACTAGCAATTTGGTTCAAGTAATATTACAAAGTATTGGGTATTTGATATATATGTTTATATATGTTTGATAGTTATAGATTGTATGTTTGAACTTGATGTAACGTATTACAAGAAGTTCAAACATGAAGTTCAAAGATAAATTCAAGCATAAGTTTCAAATACAGGTTTAATATGTTAAAGTCGAATTTAGGTTAAATTCGAATTCATAAGATAATCAGATTCGAATCTATAGCAGATTCGAATGTGTTCCTAGGCAGATTCTAATGTACATGATAAGGCAGATTCGAGAGTATCAGAGGGGACAAACTCGAATGGGCCTTGGGCCTGATTCGAGTTTGGCCCATGACAAACTCGAATGAGCCTCTATAATTAAGGATAGACTCGAATCATTAAGTGACTTTTGCAGAATTCGTGAGGAATTAAGCAAATAGGCGATTTCGAGTTTATCAGCGTTTTTAGTGTTCTTTCGGAGAGAATCAATTAGTAGGTGCGTTCATCGTCGTTCGTACAGCTTGTTGATAGTCTCCGTGTTCCGTGTGAGAGTTGTTTCCGTCAACCCGTTAACGAGGATTCCGCACTCGTTGACGGTCTCGCGTCTAGATAGATCCATAGTGGTAGACCTTACAAGTGGTATCAGAGACAGGTTCAAGTAATATTACAAAGTATTGGGTATTTGATATATATGTTTATATATGTTTGATAGTTACTTCATTTACATTGTCGTCTTCATCTATCACAACCTCATCATCAGACTTCCAGTCAGCAATATCATCTGGAACGAACTCTCCCTCTTCTAGATCTTCTATATCATCTTCAAAATCGAATTCAAGGTCTAGATGAGGTTCATCAATGTCCATCAACGCTTCTATTATCTCCCGTACTTCAGATTCTGAAACTTTTGAAGAACTGACCTCTCCTCCTACAGCTCCCGATTGATCTGGCTCCCCCTGAGATTCAGCATGCTGAGCATTAGAAAAATCTACTGGCTCATCTCTTTGCACACTGGATCATTGCCGTCATTATCATCATCCCTGGGCAGCTCTACTTGATCTCTGCAGCTTGTCTCCCCCTGAGCCTTTAGGTTTTTCATTAATTGCTCAATGAGGGTGCGCATCGACCGAATCTCTGCCGCTTGATCAGCCACAACGGTTTTCAGGTCCAAGTTATCTTCCTGAACCTTGGCCACAGTCTTCTTCAGCTCGGCATTCTCGATATCTAGATTGGCATTATGCTTTTGTATTTCACTGAGAGCCGTTGTCAATCCAAATATTTGAATGTGCTGGAAATCAACTCTGCTCTTCAGCTCAGAAAATCTCTGATTCTCCATGAAGGTGGATGAGGTTGATGGAATGGATTGTATTGGGGTTGGTATGATTGGTGATGGGATGTATGGTTCAACAGGTGGTGGTGATGGTGGAATGATAGATTGAGTAGGTGGAGGTTGAGATATTTCAGGCTGTGCAGCTGAAGCTGAGGTAGCTCCCTGCATAAACCGATGACGTTTAGCCCTTTGCCTTGTCAATAATGGAGCAACTTCTTCTTCCTCAAAATCAGAGTCATCAGACTCCCTTAATGCTCAACGCCTCGTAGCTTCTTCAGTCACTACCAATCTCGACCCATAAGTTCCTATCTGAACGGTTGGTTCTGCTGTGACAGAGTCTGACACTTCAACTTCTATCTCTTCCATATCTTCAGATTCAGTAGCTGAAGATGACAAGTCATTACCTGTTTGCTCAGGTTGATATTCATCAACTTCCCTAAGGATATCAACTTCTCCTTCCGGAGGCTCTAAGAATTCTCCAACTAACGCTGCTGATATTTCTTCATTGGCATTTGGACCAGCTTCCCAAATCTCATGCAGTGTTTGACATAACTGATCGGATATCGAAATAGGTACTGCTGGTGTACTTGAAGGTCCAGCCTCTTGTGGCTCTTGAACTCGACTAGTGGAAGGCCTCTCTGCCTGGATATGACTCCCAGAAGGTCTTTGGCGTCTCCTCTGTTGTGGAGGGCGCGGTTGTTGCTGTTGTTGCTGGGGCTGTGTCTGCGGAATTTCCACTGCCCCTGCCAAGTTGGCATCTTGAGGGGCCACAAAATTTGGATCGATTATAGCACCAAATAAAGGTGTCTCTATCGGGACAGCTAACCTTCCTCGATGAGAGGAGCAGTCAGCAAAAATCCTTTTATCGATAACCGCTACGCTTTGAATGTCATTAAGTTGCGGCAAATTTGGCAAGAGGTGCCTGATGAGCATCACAACAAAGCGGGGATAAAGAAGAAATCGTTCCCTGTCCGGAGCCGTTATTTGGTGAACGAACTCGGAGAAAAACATCTCTGAAAAACTGAAACGCCGATTATAAACCAATGCGATAATCCCTGATTGGATCTTCGACACAATATAATCAAATCCCGCTTTCTTGGCCGCAAAGCATACCATGAACACGTGCACCAGAAATCTCCATTGCCCAATGAGTCCACTCTTCATATAGGATGCCTTAGTAACATCCAAGCTATAACCCATCCTCACAAAGGCAGCCTGCCTAATACTTAACGGGAAATCTATAGGTCCATTCTCTTCCTCCTGAGTTCCCAGCTGCAGAACTTGACGTAACATATCTGCAGAAAATACCAATGGCTGTCCAGCTATCCTTGTCCTTAGTACTGTTGGGGTGACAGTACAATCGACTTGCAAATGTTCATAAAATTGCTGCACATAGGGAATAACAATTTGGATGTTATGGGATAATGTGAACGAAATCCTGGACTACACCAGGAAATCCACCATCTGGCGGAAACCCTGCGCTTCAGGGATATTATGGTCAGGGGGAATGACCATATTATGCTTTGGAACAAACACTCTATCAGCCATGTCTGCACAATAAAGAAAATATTAGATTTATTAAAAATAAATAAACTTGTTTAAACTCAAATTTGTTTTATTTTGAACTTGTGTAAGTACAAAATCCAACCCATATGAATTTCTACAAGATTAATTTAAAATTTAACTTAAATAATTCAAATATATTGACAGACTCGAACCAAACAGATTCGAAGTAACATATGTTCGAGTTTAGTGTACCATTCGAGTCTAATGACCAATTCGATTTTACTGACAAACTCGAATCAAGCCATGAACAGACTCGAAGGAGTCGGCCACAACCATCACTAAAATCCAAGATTTTAACCATTTTGGACTCAAAAAATCACATCTATTAATCCTACTAGGTTCTAATCAATGATATTAGTAGTTAATTTGAGTTTTTACCGGTTCAAAGTTTGTAATTTTGAAAAACAAACCTTCTACCAATAAAACTTTAAAATTCGGTGATTTTGGCTCAAATGGTGTATAAGACTACTTAAATCTTGTACAAAACACTTGCTTATACCTAGATCTATGAGTAGAATCGAACCCACACGGAAGAAGCTCGACAAATAGTGGTTTTTCTTGAAATCGACAAACTCGAGGAAAATAGATTCGAAATCTCCAGAGACAAACTCGAGAGTATAGATTCGAAAACAGATGACTTAATGACCATTGCTGTTAACCTATTTATACCACCTACCTTCGAGTCTATTGCCACTTTCGACTTTTCTGACAGATTCGAGACCATTCATAATCGAGTTTAACCTAAACTCGAATTACCCCCTGAAACTTTGAAAATTTCGAAAATTTTGAAATAAAATCAACTTTTTCAACCTTTTCACCCTTACTTTGTAACGGAATAAACTATGCCAAATCTTTTACCCTAAGCACAAGATTTTCACGCAATGTTTATTTTATTCAACTGTGAATGCACCCTCAGTACTTTTTGACCTTTTTCCTAAGTAAAATAATAACAAAATAAAAATAAAATTAAGTAAAAGTAAAAATAACATTTTAAAATTTTGAACAAAAAATTTAACTTAGACTTAAACTACATTTATTAAAATTTACAACCTATGCTAAACACTTAACACAATATTTTTGACGAGCATAGTCAAAGAAAGGTTCAATCAGATAGCAGTGTCAGATACTCACTTTCAGTACTTAAACTTTCACACTTTGGAATTTTTGATTCCTTTGATTGTTTGGCGTGACATACCCATTTAGCCGATTGTTGGTATTTACCCCCTTAAACATGCTACATTTCGGAATTTCCCTTGGCATTTTTATTTTTCATGAAATTATCTTACGTGACTCAGACATAGACATACTTTTATCATCAAGGCATACAGACAATGATTCTAACTTGTTGGTAATTGCAAACTTTCTTTAAAAGATAAACATCGGACACAGGTCTGTATTTTCATACAACAAAGTGTCTTAGTTTGACTTAAGGTTTATTTTTTAAAGCTAGTAAGACAGCGGTGACAGGTATGTACCGACGTACAACAAAGCGACATAATTTGCTAACCCGAATCAAAACAGAGGCAACAGGTCTGTACTTACGTACAACAGAGTTACATGTTTTTGACTCTCAATTCCTTAGGATTTTTCTATTCTTTCCATTTAAGATGTATTTGATGTTGCTATACATCCCCAGACAGTTTGCATACCTCATTTAGACTCAAAGTTTGTATGTCTTGTACATAAAAATTAAGACCGATTGGTCATACATCTAAGTTAGTGACAAGTTTGACTTTTTCTTGAATATTTTATTAGCCTTGGGACTCCCTATATGTATTATGCCTACCAACACATCAAACTAAACTAAAGTATAACACTTAGAATTTTAGGTGCATTATGTGTGAAAGCCTAAACACTTAGAGTTTGTAATGACTTTGCTAATTTTCGTCACTTTGAACCTATGCATCTAAGACTTAACTCCTTTTCTGATATTCTCTTTTTTTGAATTTTTATGGTTTTCTCTCTTTTTTCTTTTGTTTTTCATATGAAATAGCAATAAACTAAGATAACCTACTAACTTACTAAAAATAGAAACTATCCTAATGTAGCATACTTACTATAAAAAGAAAGAAAGACTACAGCTATAAAAGAAAATAAAACTTCTACTAAGGTCAATTTACTCTGGGTTGCGCATTCCATTTAGTTGAATCAAATCAGCATTATTATCGTCCGTTGCCACTTTTACCAATTTGATTATGTTCTTTTCAGCACAATCACGAATAAAATGATGCCTTATGTCTATGTGCTTTGTTTTACTGTGTTTAACTGGATTATTTGTCATAGCAATTGTAGATTGGTTATCTATCCTAATGGGAGTTTGAGTGTAAGCCAAACCGTAATCCCGCAATTGTTGTTGTATCCACAGAACCTGTGAGCAACAACTACCAGCAGCAACATACTCGGCCTCGCACGTTGACACGGCTACCGACGTCTGTTTCTTGCATTGCCAGGAAACGAGTCTTCCTCCTAGGAATTGACAACCACCAGTTGTTGATTTGCGCGTCAAGCTGCATCCTCCATAGTCAGAATCCGTGACCGCCTCCAACTCTAGATCTCCCTCCGCGTGATACCAAAGTCCCAGCTTCAGTTTCGACTTGAGGTATCGTAGAATCCGCTTCACAGCTTTCATGTGCATTTCCTTCGGATTAGCTTGAAACCTAGCACAAATACACACAGCAAACATAATGTCAGGTCTTGAAGCAGTTAAATACATAAGTGATCCAATCATGGCCCGATATAATGTCGGATCCACATCGGTATAACTTTCAGTACCCGGTCCGAGATTGTGATTCACTTGAATCGGCGTGCTGAAATGGGCTGTCAGTTTCGTCCCTTCCATCCCGAAGCGGTCTAATATGTCATAGACATACTTCGTCTGATGGATAAACATTCCTTCCTTCTTCTGGTTAACTTGCAACCCCAAAAAGAAATTTAACTCTCCCATTGCACTCATCTCGAATTTCGACTTCATCACCTTCTCGAAATCTTTGCACATTTGTTCGTCTGATGATCCAAAAATGATATCATCGATGTACACTTGTACCAAGATGAAGTGTTCTCTCTTTCTTTTAACGAATAGCGTACTATCTATCCTACCCCTTTCAAACCCATTCTCTATCAAATGGGTGGATAAAGTCTCGTACCACGGCCTTGGTGCTTGATGCAATCCATACAGAGCCTTATCTAATCCATATACTCTGTCTGGATATTTTGGATCTGTAAATCCGGGCGGCTGTTCTACATACACCAGTTCCTTCACTTTCCCATAGAGGAAAGCACTCTTAACGTCTAATTGATATACCTTAAAGCCCTTGAAGGAAGCAAAAGCCAGAAACAACCTAATGGCTTCCAGCCTTGCTACTGGCGCAAACACCTCATTGTAATCGATTCCCTCCTCTTGGTTGAAACCCTTTACAACTAACCTAGCTTTGTTGCGAGTGACTATACCCCGATCATCTCTTTTGCACTTAAAAACGCATTTGGTTCCTATGGCAATTTCCCCTCGAGGTAATGGAACTAACTCCCACACTTCTAGTTTCCTAAATTGAGAGAGTTCTTCCTGCATCGCTTCAACCCAGGAGTTATCCTTTAGTGCCATTTACACATTTTTCGGCTCTACTTGCGAGATAAAGCAAGAATAGAGACAGGTATGATAGGCCTTGGAGTCATTTATCATCGATAACAACACAGTGTTGTTATTTAAACTACTCCTAGTCCTCACACCCTCATTAGGATTTCCTATGATGCTTTCTATAGGACGATTCTTGTTGATCCTAGAGGTCTCTATCTCGTCAAATCTTAGATTATCTCCTAAGTTAGATCCTATTTCACCTAATGGGGGAACATCCTCAGATTCCACATTTTCCTCCTCGTGGACATTTTCCTCAGAGTTGGAATTTGTTGTCTGAGTCTGATTCTCAGTTGAAGGTGCTTCTGGATCAGTGACTTCTGGAGATCCATCTTCAGTCGAAGTAGGCTCAGATGTGGATTAAAATGTAGTCCTCGGAAAGGTATGACCTTCGTCATTCAGATGCAACGTCGCCATGTCCTTTTCGATTGTACCCGCATTTTCATCCAAAGGAATGTTAAATGACCCAAACAATTTATCATAGTCAAATATCCATTCCGGACATGTTTGGGGTTCATGTGTATAACTTGTGACTTCAATGTTATACACAATCTCTACTGTACCATTTGTTTTGTTACAAACCCGTTTGTTTGGTGAGTTCCGCACATAACCTAGGAAGTATCCTTCGTCAGCCTTTTCACCAAACTTAGGTTGATGTTTTGTTCGCAGTAATGTACATGGTACCCCAAACGGTTCGAAGCCAGTTAAATTATGACAGGATCTAAAATATGAATTACCAAGACTAACTGATTTGAACTTATCAGAGTATAAATCAATAATCTTGCTTTGAATCAAAGTTTAATCAAGAAGTTTGCGGAATAACACTTAATTATTTTAACAAAAACTTTCAGAATCAATAATAAATAAACACACAGGAATTAATCAAGACTGTTTGTATTGCTAAATTCATCAATTACAATCACCTCTAATCTGTTTGATTAGACGAAGAACACAGACTGTTCTTAGGGTTTTACAACCTTAGAGGCTTAAGAAAACTTAATCAACAAAGCAATTACAGACTCAAAATATGCAGAAACTCCTACACAATAGAACGACCTATTCTCTGTATTTATATTGCTTCTTGATATGTTTCCTTGACGAACTATGACTTCTCTGATAGTAGATATGCTGGAATCTTCATGTAGATATCGTTTCCTGAAAATCAGCACTTTCTGTTTCTGAAACTGTTGACCAGCTTGAATCTCTTGACAGCATGAACTGAGCAGCTTGAGTTGTTTTGCTCTGGCAGCTTGAACTTTTACACTGGCAGCTCGAGTTTCTTCAACTAGCAGCATGAACTTTGTATTTACATGTAAAATCTATTAACAGTCTGAGAAGTCTAAACTAACAACTTGAATGTACTTAAACTATTCCCAACAATCTCCCCCTAACTTCAATTCTTTACAAGACTTTAAGTTCTATAAAAACATGGAAATAAATAAGTAAACTGTTATTTACAAACCAAGGCTTTCAAAAACTCACAACTGTGCAAGCTTATGATCTATAGCCTTCAAAAATTATCTCTTCATCTCTTCTTTATCACAAGATATTCTAGCTGATTTTATTTGCAGCAGCATATCTTTTGAAAAATTGAAATACTCAAGATTGAAGAAAATACCAGACCCATCTGTGAATTTGATTCTGAATGTCTTTGATTTGACAAACAGATCAATCTGCTTGATCTTTTTCCCTTTCTTTTCAGCATCTTCTATCTCTTGTCTTGCAAACTCAGAATCACCCACTGTACTTAGATCTTTGATGAGTTGCTTGACTTGTGGAAGAGCAGACCTTACTTGTGTAACTGACCCTATATTGTACATCTTTATCAATTCATCTCTGGTCAGCTTCTGTACTATCTGCCAAAAAGTGTCATACTCTTCTTCAGGTCCGGACACTCTTCTGATTACAAACTTTATTCTCATATCACGGTCATCCAGTGACTTAGCAAACTAGTAGTTAATTTGAGGCTTTATAAAATCATGCTGATCAATCAGCTTCTCTATCTCCATAGCCTTTTGTAGTTGTTGCTCAAAGAGCACTCTCTTAACCGATGAAGGAATAGGGACAGCTGCTTGATCAGTGGGAGTAGGTGCACTGGCACCAGCTTCAGTTTGGACTGATTGGGTTGTTGGTTGGACTTCTTGGGATGGTTGAGCTTCTGGAGAGACTGTTGTTCTCTGTTTTTTGTCCATCTCCTTATCATGAATCTCCTGCAGCCTTTCAGTTGACATGGACTGAGCCATTTTCTTTGGAATACCTGCTGCAAAGGTAAAATTGATAAGAAATCTTCTATGCTCAGCCTTGGAGTGCCCTGTTGGCATCTTTCTTTTCCTTGCTCCTTGCTTGACCACAAACCCCTTTAAGTAATCACCTAAAGTCTCATCATCATCCATTGGGGTTTGGGCTTGCTGCTCTAATTCTTTGTCTTGTTCTTTTGCTATTTTTCTGGCAACTTCAGCATCAAAGGCAATTTGGGCTTCTTTTGAGGAAAATTTATGCTTTGGAGACTCAATGAGAATGCCCTTGCCCTTGTCTTTTGTAGCAGATGTTGTAGCTTGGACTGTGCTTGATGAAGCTTGAATTCCTTCTCTGATCACAACTCCAGTGGCTTTTGAAGGAACAGCTTGAGTTTCTAGGCTAACAGCTTGAGAAGCTGTTGGGACTGCTAGCCTAGAAACTGGAACTGTTGGTGCTGCTTGGACTGTTGTTGTTGGAGCTGCTTGGACTGACGTGGGAACCTCCTGATTCTCCCCCTTTTTGGAAGCATTGGTTTGGTCAGAAGAAACCACAACCTTTGCCCCTTGGGTTTGAATCATCTGCTCTAACTTCATAATTTTATTTCCACAGAGTGTGAAGCCTCTGTGAAGATAATCCATTCGCTTATTTTGAGCAGCATCTGCCTGCTTGAGAGCAAAAAATTGAGCCCCCTGTGCAGCAATGATGGACATTTGATGGTCCAACATAGCTACAACAGGTTTGAGTCTGAGATCCGTTAAGAGCATTTGTTGCAGACTAGCCTCAAGATCAGAGAACACCTGAGGTGCTTGTGATCTATCACTGACATTAAGACCAGAGGTAGAAACTTCTGGGCCCCTCTTTTCTTGGTTCTGGGGACTTCCAGCTTGTGTTTGCACACTTGCTGTTGCCATGGGCGTGGTCTTAGCTATGTTGGCACTGTCCTGTGCCTCTTGTGCAGAGACATCAGTAGTGCCAGCCACAGAACCCATATGAACCATCTCTGAAGAGATGTTCACCTCCTGAGAGAGAATGGGAGTGTCCTCAACTGGTTCCCTTTGGATATTCTGTGCAGGAGTATCCTCCTACACAGGGATATATGGCTCTTGCTGATGGGAGGAGGAGGAAGGAGCTCCTGGTCCCCTTTTTCTTTTGTATATGTTTCTGAGAGGGCGTGTTGGCTGTACAAAAGGATCAGAGGGAGTTTGTGTATCGGGAGGAGGGGGTTGGGGTCCTGGGGGTGTAGCAGTGATGATAGGCTGAGCCTGCTCAGGACCCTCTCCTCTGTGTTGTGGAATAATGTTCATCATTGCAGAAGGCAATGGAACATCAACACTCAAAAAGTTGGCACTATGTTTCAAAAGTCTCTTAAGAGAGGATAGTGAGTGCCTGTGGGAAACATGTATCCTTTTATGTGTATGAGAAGATGTGCAGGTGTGTGTAATGATTTCTGCTAAAAATCTGGGATACATCAAAAATTTCCCACTCTTTAGGGAATGATGCCTTAACATCCCCTGAAAAATCATGTTGGAAAAATTGAACCGTTGGCCTGTGGAAAAGCACACTAAGGCAGTGGCAATGTTAGATGAAAATTCAGACCAACCAGTTCTTTTGGGGCTTATGCACTGCTGAATGATATGTACAAGAAATTTCCATTTAGGAGAAAAAAGGGCTTTTAAGAAAGTAAAAGAATCAGCAGGACCCCTATAACCGATATTAAAAAGACCTGTATGTAAAGCATCAAGGGTTAGGTCAGTTATACCTGTGGCATCTTGAAGATGCAAGTGATGTCGGATGGATTCCTCAGTGATATGGATATCAGTTCCATCAATCTTGGAAAGGAGGGTAGGCACTCCATTGATGGTTTGAACAGATGCATGGTTCCAAAACTGTTCTATATGGGAGATGTATATAGTAGGGTTTATGGATAGTGCATGATGGATATGGGAGTGCCTGAGGAAATCCATCATTGCATGGAACGGTTGGAGTTCAGCGTGTTTCAGAGTGTACGGGAGGCAGTTGTGTTCTTTTACGAACTCCATGGATGAACAAACGATGGTTTTAGGGTTTGAAAGAAGAATGTGTGATTCGTTCAGAGAGAAAGCAGAAGTCCGTGGAAGAAGAATATGTAACTGGTAGTTACAATTGAACGAAACCGGGACCTTTAAAGGTTTTGAAAGGTTGGGTCCCGCGCACACATTTTGAAGATTACCCAAATACCCTGCACACTTTGACAGATCAAGTGAAAATAACTAGCAGTCCGAGAAAATGAACTAGCAGCATGAGAAAATACTCATGCTGTTAGTGTAAAATTGTGCAACTTTTCAATGGAACAGTGTCCCCCCCTTAAATTAGCATACTGAGTCGATAATAATGAAAACCAATTAATCCATGTTTACCATACCAATATTTGATATTAGGAAAGTGAACCTTCCCACATCAAAAGGTTTTGTAAATAGATCAGCTATCTGATCATCTGTATGTATTTTGGTAACTTGGATTAACTTCTTTTCATTACAATCTCTGATGAAGTGAAACCTGATTTCTATATGCTTGGTTTTTGGGAATTTCCCTGGGTTTTGCACAATGCTAATTGCACTTGAATTGTCAATATAAATAGGAGTGGATAAAAAATTCATACCATAGTCTCTTAGCTGATTTTGAATCCACATTACCTGGGAGCAGCAGCTTGCAGCTGCTACGTATTCTGCTTCAGTGGATGATGTGGAGACAGTTGTTTGCTTTTTGCATTGCCAAGAGACCAGTCTTGCTCCTAAGTATTGACATCCACCAGTTGTGGATTTTCTGTCAATGTTGCATCCACCATAGTCACTGTCAGAATAAGCAGTTAGTTCAAAAGGAGAGTCTTTAGGATACCATAGACCTAAATGTGATTGACCTTTAAGATATCTAAAGATTCTCTTAACAGCAACCAAGTGAGAATCCTTTGGAGAGCATTGAAACCTAGCACACACACAGACAGCAAACATAATATCAGGTCTTGAAGATGTTAGATACATGAGAGATCCTATAAGGGATCTGTATAGATGAATATCCACATCTATGCCATCTTTGTCTGTATGGAGCTGTTTATGAGGATCCATTGGAGTGCTTGCAACCTTTGTGTCTTGATAGCTAAACTTTTCCATTATCTCTTTGACATACTTTGATTGACTTATGAATAGACCAGTAGGCTTCTGTTTAACCTGCAGCCCTAGAAAGAATGTGAGTTCCCCCATTGAACTCATTTGAAACTTTTTGTGCATTAGGGCCT
>JAANYP010000878.1:0-48809 GCA_020465985.1 Centrapalus pauciflorus
CATAAAAATATGCCAAATGTGGCCGTAGGTGTTAAAAAGTGTGACCATATGCTCTTTTAAGTGAGGTAAACTTGTATTTTGTGTGACTATTGTCCATGCAATGGCCACTTTATTTTTATTTGTGTGTGGCTGATTTCAACCATTTGGTCAGACAACGAGTGTGTTGTTGTGGGCTTTGGTCACATAAAATTATTCTAAATGTGGCCGTAGATGTTAAAAAGTGTGACCATATGCTCTTTTAAGTGAGGTAAACTTGTATTTTGTGTGACTATTGTCCATTCAATGGCCACTTTATTTTAATTTGTGTGTGGTTGATTGCAACCATTTGGTCACACAACGAGTGTCTTGTTGTGGGATTTGGTCACATAAAATTATGCCAAATGTGGCCGTTGGTGTTTAAAAGTGTGACCGTATGAAACTTTTACGTGAGGTAAACTTGTATTTTGTGTAACTATTGTCCATGCAATGGCCACTTTATTTTTATGTGTGTGTGGCTGATTGCAACCATTCGGTCACACAACGAGTGTCTTGTTGTGGGCTTTAGTTACATAAAATTATGCCAATTGTGGTCGTAGGTGTTAAAAAGTGTGATCATATGCTCTTTTAAGAGTGGTAAACTTGTATTTTGTGTGTCTATTGTCCATGCAATGACCACTTTATTTTTATGTGTGTGTGGCTGATTGCAACAATTTGATCACACAAAGAGTGTGTTGTTGTGGGCTTTGGTCACATAAAATTACGCCAAATGTGGCCGTAGGTGTTAAAAAGTGTGATCATATGCTCTTTTAAGAGTGGTAAACTTGTATTTTGTGTGACTATTGTCCATGCAATGGCCACTTTATTTTTTTGTGTGTGGCTGATTGCAACCATTTGGTCACACAACGAGTGTCTTGTTGTGGACTTTGGTCACATAAAATTATGCCAAATGTGGTCGTAGGTGTTAAAAAGTGTGATCATATGCTCTTTTAAGTGAGCTAAACTTGTATTTTGTGTGACTATTGTCCATGCAATGGCCACTTTATTTTTATGTGTGTGTGGCTGATTGCAACCATTTGGTTACACAACGAGTGTGTTGTTCTGGGATTTGGTCTCATAAAATTATTCTAAATGTGGCCGTAGATGTTAAAAAGTGTGACCATATGCTCTTTTAAGTGAGGTAAACTTGTATTTTGTGTGACTATTGTCCATACAATAGCCTCTTTATTTTAATTTGTGTGTGGTTGATTGCAACCATTTGGTCACACAACGAGTGTCTTGTGGGATTTGGTCACATAAAATTATGCCAAATGTGGCCGTAGGTGTTTAAAAGTATGATCGTATTCTATTTTACGTAAGGTAAACTTGTATTTTGTGTACCTATTGTCTATGCAGTGGCCATTTTATTTTTATGTGTGTGTGGCTGAATGCGACCATTTGGTCACACAACTAGTGTCTAATTGTGGGCTTTGGTCACATAAAAATATGCCAAATGTGATTGTAGGTGTTAAAAAGTGTGATCATATGCTCTTTTAAGTGAGGTAAACTTGTATTTTGTGTGACTATTGTCCATGCAATGGCCACTTTATTTTTATGTGTGTGTGGCTGATTGCAACCATTTGGTCAGACAACGAGTGTGTTGTTGAGGGCTTTGGTCACATAAAATTATTCCAAATGTGGCCGTAGGTGTTAAAAAGTGTGACCATATGCTCTTTTAAGTGAGGTAAACTTGTATTTTGTGTGACTATTGTCCATACAATGGCCTCTTTATTTTAATTTGTGTGTGGTTGATTGCAACTATTTGGTCACACAACGAGTGTCTTGTTGTGAGATTTGGTCACATAAAATTATGCCAAATGCCGCCGTAGGTGATTGAAAGTGTGACCGTATTGTCTTTTACGTGAGGTAAACTTGTATTTTGTGTACCTATTGTCCATGCAATGGCCACTTTATTTTTATGTGTGTGTGGCTGATTGCAACCATTTGACACACAACGAGTGTCTATTTCTGGGCTTTGGTCACATAACAATATGCCAAATGTGGCCGGAGATGTTAAAAAGTGTGATCATACGCTTTTTTAAGTGAGGTAAACTTGTATTTTGTGTGACTATTGTCCATGCAATGGCCACTTTATTTTTATTTGTGTGTGGCTGATTTCAACCATTTGGTCAGACAACGAGTGTGTTGTTGTGGGCTTTGGTCACATAAAATTATTCTAAATGTGGCCGTAGATGTTAAAAAGTGTGACCATGTGCTCTTTTAAGTGAGGTAAACTTGTATTTTGTGTGACTATTGTCCATTCAATGGCCACTTTATTTTAATTTGTGTGTGGTTGATTGCAACCATTTGGTCACACAACGAGTGTCTTGTTGTGGGATTTGGTCACATAAAATTATGCCAATTGTGGCCGTTGGTGTTTAAAAGTGTGACCGTATGAAACTTTTACGTGAGGTAAACTTGTATTTTGTGTAACTATTGTCCATGCAATGGCCACTTTATTTTATGTGTGTGTGGCTGATTGCAACCATTCGGTCACACAACGAGTGTCTTTTTGTGGGCTTTAGTTACATAAAATTATGCCAATTGTGGTCGTAGGTGTTAAAAAGTGTGATCATATGCTCTTTTAAGAGTGGTAAACTTGTATTTTATGTGTCTATTGTCCATGCAATGACCACTTTATTTTTATGTGTGTGTGGCTAATTGCAACCATTTGATCACACAACAAGTGTGTTGTTGTGGGCTTTGGTCACATAAAATTACACCAAATGTGGCCGTAGGTGTTAAAAAGTGTGATCATATGCTCTTTTAAGAGTGGTAAACTTGTATTTTGTGTGACTATTGTCCATGCAATGGCCACTTTATTTTTTTGTGTGTGGCTGATTGCAACCATTTGGTCACACAACGAGTGTCTTGTTGTGGACTTTGGTCACATAAAATTATGCCAAATGTGGCCGTAGGTGTTAAAAAGTGTGATCATATGCTCTTTTAAGTGAGCTAAACTTGTATTTTGTGTGACTATTGTCCATGCAATGGCCACTTTATTTTTATGTGTGTGTGGCTGATTGCAACCATTTGGTCACACAACGAGTGTGTTGTTCTGGGATTTGGTCTCATAAAATTATTCTAAATGTGGTCGTAGATGTTAAAAAGTGTGACCATATGCTCTTTTAAGTGAGGTAAACTTGTATTTTATGTGACTATTGTCCATAGAATGGCCTCTTTATTTTAATTTGTGTGTGGTAGATTGCAACTATTTGGTCACACAACGAGTGTCTTGTTGTGAGATTTGGTCACGTAAAATTATGCCAAATGAGGCCGTAGGTGTTTAAAAGTGTGACCGTATTCTCTTTTACGTGAGGTAAACTTGTATTTTGTGTACCTATTGTCCATGCAATGGCCACTTTATTTTTATGCATGTGTGGCTGATTGCAACCATTTGGTCACACAACGAGTGTCTAATTCTTGGCTTTGGTCACATAAAAATATGCCAAATGTGGCCGTAGGTGTTAAAAAGTGTGACCATATGCTCTTTTAAGTGAGGTAAACTTGTATTTTGTGTGACTATTGTCCATGCAATGGCCACTTTATTTTTATTTGTGTGTGGCTGATTTCAACCATTTGGTCAGACAACGAGTGTGTTGTTGTGGGCTTTGGTCACATAAAATTATTCTAAATGTGGCCGTAGATGTTAAAAAGTGTGACCATGTGCTCTTTTAAGTGAGGTAAACTTGTATTTTGTGTGACTATTGTCCATTCAATGGCCACTTTTTTTTAATTTGTCTGTGGTTGATTGCAACCATTTGGTCACACAACGAGTGTCTTGTTGTGGGATTTGGTCACATAAAATTATGCCAAATGTGGCCGTTGGTGTTTAAAAGTGTGACCGTATGAAACTTTTACGTGAGGTAAACTTGTATTTTGTGTAACTATTGTCCATGCAAAGGCCACTTTATTTTTATGTGTTTGTGGCTGATTGCAACTATTCGGTCACACAACGAGTGTCTTGTTGTGGGCTTTAGTTACATAAAATTATGCCAATTGTGGTCGTAGGTGTTAAAAAGTGTGATCATATGCTCTTTTAAGAGTGGTAAACTTGTATTTTGTGTGTTTATTATCCATGCAATGACCACTTTATTTTTATGTGTGTGTGGCTGATTGCAACCATTTGATCACACAACTAGTGTGTTGTTGTGGGCCTTGGTCACATAAAATTACGCCAAATGTGGCCGTAGGTGTTAAAAAGTGTGATCATATGCTCTTTTAAGAGTGGTAAACTTGTATTTTGTGTTACTATTGTCCATGCAATGACCACTTTATTTTTTTGTGTGTGGCTGATTGCAACCATTTGGTCACACAACGAGTGTCTTGTTGTGGACGTTGGTCACATAAAATTATGCCAAATGTGGCCGTAGGTGTTAAAAAGTGTGATCATATGCTCTTTTAAGTGAGCTAAACTTGTATTTTGTGTGACTATTGTCCATGCAATGGCCACTTTATTTTTATGTGTGTGTGGCTGATTGCAACCATTTGGTCACACAACGAGTATGTTGTTCTGGCATTTGGTCTCATAAAATTATTCTAAATGTGGCCGTAGATGTTAAAAAGTGTGACCATATGCTCTTTTAAGTGAGGTAAACTTGTATTTTGTGTGACTATTGTCCATACAATAGCCTCTTTATTTTAATTTGTGTGTGGTTGATTGCAACTATTTGGTCACACAACGATTGTATTGTTGTGGGATTTGGTCACGTAAAATTATGCCAAATGTGGCCGTAGGTGTTTAAAAGTGTGACCGTATTCTCTTTTACGTGAGGTAAACTTGTATTTTGTGTACCTATTGTCCATGCAATGGCCACTTTATTTTTATGTGTGTGTGGCTGGTTGCAACCATTTGGTCACACAACGAGTGTCTATTTCTGGGCTTTGGTCACATAAAAATATGCCAAATGTGGCCGTAGGTGTTAAAAAGTGTGATCATATGCTCTTTTAAGTGAGCTAAACTTGTATTTTGTGTGACTATTGTCCATGCAATGGCCACTTTATTTTTATGTGTGTGTGGCTGATTGCAACCATTTGGTCACACAACGAGTGTGTTGTTCTGGGATTTGGTCAGATAAAATTATTCTAAATGTGGCCGTAGATGTTAAAAAGTGTTACCATATGCTCTTTTAAGTGAGGTAAACTTGTATTTTTTGTGACTATTGTCCATACAATAGGCTCTTTATTTTAATTTGTGTGTGGTTGATTGCAACCATTTGGTCACACAACGAGTGTCTTGTGGGATTTTGTCACATAAAATTATGCCAAATGTGGCCGTTGGTGTTTAAAAGTATGACCGTATTCTATTTTACGTAGGGTAAACTTGTATTTTGTGTACCTATTGTCTATGCAATTGCCACTTTATTTTTATGTGTGTGTGGCTGATTGCAATCATTTGGTCACACAACTAGTGTCTATTTGTGGGCTTTGGTCACATAAAAATATGTCAAATGTGGCCGTAGGTGTTAAAAAGTGTGATCATATGCTCTTTTAAGTGAGGTAAACTTGTATTTTGTGTGACTATGTCCATGCAATGGCCACTTTATTTTTATGTGTGTGTGGCTGATTGCAACCATTTTGGTCAGACAACGAGTGTGTTGTTGTGGGCTTTGGTCACATAAAATTATGCCAAATGTGGCCGTAGGTGTTAAAAAGTGTGACCATATGCTCTTTTAAGTGAGGTAAACTTGTATTTTATGTGACTATTGTCCATAGAATGGCCTCTTTATTTTAATTTGTGTGTGGTAGATTGCAACTATTTGGTCACACAACGAGTGTCTTGTTGTGAGATTTGGTCACGTAAAATTATGCCAAATGAGGCCGTAGGTGTTTAAAAGTGTGACCGTATTCTCTTTTACGTGAGGTAAACTTTTATTTTGTGTACCTATTGTCCATGCAATGGCCACTTTATTTTTATGCGTGTGTGGCTGATTGCAACCATTTGGTCACACAACGAGTGTCTAATTCTTGGCTTTGGTCACATAAAAATATGCCAAATGTGGCCGTAGGTGTTAAAAAGTGTGACCATATGCTCTTTTAAGTGAGGTAAACTTGTATTTTGTGTGACTATTGTCCATGCAATGGCCACTTTATTTTTATTTGTGTGTGGCTGATTTCAACCATTTGGTCAGACAACGAGTGTGTTGTTGTGGGCTTTGGTCACATAAAATTATTCTAAATGTGGCCGTAGATGTTAAAAAGTGTGACCATGTGCTCTTTTAAGTGAGGTAAACTTGTATTTTGTGTGACTATTGTCCATTCAATGGCCACTTTTTTTTAATTTGTCTGTGGTTGATTGCAACCATTTGGTCACACAACGAGTGTCTTGTTGTGGGATTTGGTCACATAAAATTATGCCAAATGTGGCCGTTGGTGTTTAAAAGTGTGACCGTATGAAACTTTTACGTGAGGTAAACTTGTATTTTGTGTAACTATTGTCCATGCAAAGGCCACTTTATTTTTATGTGTTTGTGGCTGATTGCAACTATTCGGTCACACAACGAGTGTCTTGTTGTGGGCTTTAGTTACATAAAATTATGCCAATTGTGGTCGTAGGTGTTAAAAAGTGTGATCATATGCTCTTTTAAGAGTGGTAAACTTGTATTTTGTGTGTTTATTATCCATGCAATGACCACTTTATTTTTATGTGTGTGTGGCTGATTGCAACCATTTGATCACACAACTAGTGTGTTGTTGTGGGCCTTGGTCACATAAAATTACGCCAAATGTGGCCGTAGGTGTTAAAAAGTGTGATCATATGCTCTTTTAAGAGTGGTAAACTTGTATTTTGTGTTACTATTGTCCATGCAATGACCACTTTATTTTTTTGTGTGTGGCTGATTGCAACCATTTGGTCACACAACGAGTGTCTTGTTGTGGACGTTGGTCACATAAAATTATGCCAAATGTGGCCGTAGGTGTTAAAAAGTGTGATCATATGCTCTTTTAAGTGAGCTAAACTTGTATTTTGTGTGACTATTGTCCATGCAATGGCCACTTTATTTTTATGTGTGTGTGGCTGATTGCAACCATTTGGTCACACAACGAGTATGTTGTTCTGGCATTTGGTCTCATAAAATTATTCTAAATGTGGCCGTAGATGTTAAAAAGTGTGACCATATGCTCTTTTAAGTGAGGTAAACTTGTATTTTGTGTGACTATTGTCCATACAATAGCCTCTTTATTTTAATTTGTGTGTGGTTGATTGCAACTATTTGGTCACACAACGATTGTCTTGTTGTGGGATTTGGTCACGTAAAATTATGCCAAATGTGGTCGTAGGTGTTTAAAAGTGTGACCGTATTCTCTTTTACGTGAGGTAAACTTGTATTTTGTGTACCTATTGTCCATGCAATGGCCACTTTATTTTTATGTGTGTGTGGCTGGTTGCAACCATTTGGTCACACAACGAGTGTCTATTTCTGGGCTTTGGTCACATAAAAATATGCCAAATGTGGCCGTAGGTGTTAAAAAGTGTGATCATATGCTCTTTTAAGTGAGCTAAACTTGTATTTTGTGTGACTATTGTCCATGCAATGGCCACTTTATTTTTATGTGTGTGTGGCTGATTGCAACCATTTGGTCACACAACGAGTGTGTTGTTCTGGGATTTGGTCAGATAAAATTATTCTAAATGTGGCCGTAGATGTTAAAAAGTGTTACCATATGCTCTTTTAAGTGAGGTAAACTTGTATTTTTTGTGACTATTGTCCATACAATAGGCTCTTTATTTTAATTTGTGTGTGGTTGATTGCAACCATTTGGTCACACAACGAGTGTCTTGTGGGATTTTGTCACATAAAATTATGCCAAATGTGGCCGTTGGTGTTTAAAAGTATGACCGTATTCTATTTTACGTAGGGTAAACTTGTATTTTGTGTACCTATTGTCTATGCAATTGCCACTTTATTTTTATGTGTGTGTGGCTGATTGCAATCATTTGGTCACACAACTAGTGTCTATTTGTGGGCTTTGGTCACATAAAAATATGTCAAATGTGGCCGTAGGTGTTAAAAAGTGTGATCATATGCTCTTTTAAGTGAGGTAAACTTGTATTTTGTGTGACTATGTCCATGCAATGGCCACTTTATTTTTATGTGTGTGTGGCTGATTGCAACCATTTTGGTCAGACAACGAGTGTGTTGTTGTGGGCTTTGGACACATAAAATTATGCCAAATGTGGCCGTAGGTGTTAAAAAGTGTGACCATATGCTCTTTTAAGTGAGGTAAACTTGTATTTTATGTGACTATTGTCCATACAATGGCCTCTTTATTTTAATTTGTGTGTGGTTGATTGCAACTATTTGGTCACACAACGAGTGTCTTGTTGTGGGATTTGGTAACGTAAAATTATGCCAAATGTGGCCGTAGGTGTTTAAAAGTGTGACCGTATTCTCTTTTACGTGAGGTAAACTTGTATTTTGTGTACCTATTATCCATGCAATGGCCACTTTATTTTTATGTGTGTGTGGCTGTTTCCAACAATTTGGTCACACAACGAGTGTCTATTTCTGGGCTTTGTCACATAAAAATATGCCAAATGTGGCCGTAGGTGTTAAAAAGTGTGATCACATGCTCTTTTAAGTGAGGTAAACTTGTATTTTGTGTGACTATTGTCCATGCAATGGCCACTTTATTTTTATTTGTGTGTGGCTGAATGCAACCATTTGGTTAGACAACGAGTGTGTTGTTGTGGGCTTTGGTCACATAAAATTATTCTAAATGTGGCCGTAGATGTTAAAAAGTGTGACCATATGCTCTTTTAAGTGAGGTAAACTTGTATTTTGTGTGACTATTGTCCATACAATGGCCCCTTTATATTAATGTGTGGTTGATTGCAACCATCTGGTCACACAACGAGTGTCTTGTTGTGGGATTTAAAAGTGTGACCGTATGCACTCTTACGTGAGGTAAACTTGTATTTTGTGTAACTATTGTCCATCCAATGGCCACTTTATTTTTATGTGTGTGTGGCTGATTGCAACCATTCGGTCACACAACGAGTGTCTTGTTGTGCGCTTTAGTTTCATAAAATTATGCCAATTGAGGTCGTAGGTGTTAAAAAGTGTGATCATATGCTCTTTTAAGATTGGTAAACTTGTGTTTTGTGTGTCTATTGTCCATGCAATGACCACTTTATTTTTATGTGTGTGTGGCTGATTGCAAACATTTGATCACACAACGATTGTGTTGTTGTGGGCTTTGGTCACATAAAATTACGCTAAATGTGGCCGTAGGTGTTAAAAAGTGTGATCATATGCTCTTTTAAGAGTGGTAAACTTGTATTTTGTGTGTTTATTATCCATGCAATGACCACTTTATTTTTATGTGTGTGTGGCTGATTGCAACCATTTGATCACACAACTAGTGTGTTGTTGTGGGCCTTGGTCACATAAAATTACGCCAAATGTGGCCGTAGGTGTTAAAAAGTGTGATCATATGCTCTTTTAAGAGTGGTAAACTTGTATTTTGTGTTACTATTGTCCATGCAATGACCACTTTATTTTTTTGTGTGTGGCTGATTGCAACCATTTGGTCACACAACGAGTGTCTTGTTGTGGACGTTGGTCACATAAAATTATGCCAAATGTGGCCGTAGGTGTTAAAAAGTGTGATCATATGCTCTTTTAAGTGAGCTAAACTTGTATTTTGTGTGACTATTGTCCATGCAATGGCCACTTTATTTTTATGTGTGTGTGGCTGATTGCAACCATTTGGTCACACAACGAGTATGTTGTTCTGGCATTTGGTCTCATAAAATTATTCTAAATGTGGCCGTAGATGTTAAAAAGTGTGACCATATGCTCTTTTAAGTGAGGTAAACTTGTATTTTGTGTGACTATTGTCCATACAATAGCCTCTTTATTTTAATTTGTGTGTGGTTGATTGCAACTATTTGGTCACACAACGATTGTATTGTTGTGGGATTTGGTCACGTAAAATTATGCCAAATGTGGCCGTAGGTGTTTAAAAGTGTGACCGTATTCTCTTTTACGTGAGGTAAACTTGTATTTTGTGTACCTATTGTCCATGCAATGGCCACTTTATTTTTATGTGTGTGTGGCTGGTTGCAACCATTTGGTCACACAACGAGTGTCTATTTCTGGGCTTTGGTCACATAAAAATATGCCAAATGTGGCCGTAGGTGTTAAAAAGTGTGATCATATGCTCTTTTAAGTGAGCTAAACTTGTATTTTGTGTGACTATTGTCCATGCAATGGCCACTTTATTTTTATGTGTGTGTGGCTGATTGCAACCATTTGGTCACACAACGAGTGTGTTGTTCTGGGATTTGGTCAGATAAAATTATTCTAAATGTGGCCGTAGATGTTAAAAAGTGTTACCATATGCTCTTTTAAGTGAGGTAAACTTGTATTTTTTGTGACTATTGTCCATACAATAGGCTCTTTATTTTAATTTGTGTGTGGTTGATTGCAACCATTTGGTCACACAACGAGTGTCTTGTGGGATTTTGTCACATAAAATTATGCCAAATGTGGCCGTTGGTGTTTAAAAGTATGACCGTATTCTATTTTACGTAGGGTAAACTTGTATTTTGTGTACCTATTGTCTATGCAATTGCCACTTTATTTTTATGTGTGTGTGGCTGATTGCAATCATTTGGTCACACAACTAGTGTCTATTTGTGGGCTTTGGTCACATAAAAATATGTCAAATGTGGCCGTAGGTGTTAAAAAGTGTGATCATATGCTCTTTTAAGTGAGGTAAACTTGTATTTTGTGTGACTATGTCCATGCAATGGCCACTTTATTTTTATGTGTGTGTGGCTGATTGCAACCATTTTGGTCAGACAACGAGTGTGTTGTTGTGGGCTTTGGACACATAAAATTATGCCAAATGTGGCCGTAGGTGTTAAAAAGTGTGACCATATGCTCTTTTAAGTGAGGTAAACTTGTATTTTATGTGACTATTGTCCATACAATGGCCTCTTTATTTTAATTTGTGTGTGGTTGATTGCAACTATTTGGTCACACAACGAGTGTCTTGTTGTGGGATTTGGTAACGTAAAATTATGCCAAATGTGGCCGTAGGTGTTTAAAAGTGTGACCGTATTCTCTTTTACGTGAGGTAAACTTGTATTTTGTGTACCTATTATCCATGCAATGGCCACTTTATTTTTATGTGTGTGTGGCTGTTTCCAACAATTTGGTCACACAACGAGTGTCTATTTCTGGGCTTTGTCACATAAAAATATGCCAAATGTGGCCGTAGGTGTTAAAAAGTGTGATCACATGCTCTTTTAAGTGAGGTAAACTTGTATTTTGTGTGACTATTGTCCATGCAATGGCCACTTTATTTTTATTTGTGTGTGGCTGAATGCAACCATTTGGTTAGACAACGAGTGTGTTGTTGTGGGCTTTGGTCACATAAAATTATTCTAAATGTGGCCGTAGATGTTAAAAAGTGTGACCATATGCTCTTTTAAGTGAGGTAAACTTGTATTTTGTGTGACTATTGTCCATACAATGGCCCCTTTATATTAATGTGTGGTTGATTGCAACCATCTGGTCACACAACGAGTGTCTTGTTGTGGGATTTAAAAGTGTGACCGTATGCACTCTTACGTGAGGTAAACTTGTATTTTGTGTAACTATTGTCCATCCAATGGCCACTTTATTTTTATGTGTGTGTGGCTGATTGCAACCATTCGGTCACACAACGAGTGTCTTGTTGTGCGCTTTAGTTTCATAAAATTATGCCAATTGAGGTCGTAGGTGTTAAAAAGTGTGATCATATGCTCTTTTAAGATTGGTAAACTTGTGTTTTGTGTGTCTATTGTCCATGCAATGACCACTTTATTTTTATGTGTGTGTGGCTGATTGCAAACATTTGATCACACAACGATTGTGTTGTTGTGGGCTTTGGTCACATAAAATTACGCTAAATGTGGCCGTAGGTGTTAAAAAGTGTGATCATATGCTCTTTTAAGAGTGGTAAACTTGTATTTTGTGTGACTATTGTCCATGCAATGCCCACTTTATTTTTTTGCGTGTGGCTGATTGCAACCAATTGGTCACACAACGAGTGTCTTGTTGTGGACTTTAGTCACATACAATTATGCCAAATGTCGCCGTAGGTGTTAAAAAGTGTAATCATATGCTCTTTTAAGTGAGGTAAACTTGTATTTTGTGTGACTATTGTCCATGCAATGGCCACTTTATTTTTATGTGTGTGTGGCTGATTGCAACCATTTGGTCACACAACGAGTGTGTTGTACTGGGATTTGGTCACATAAAATTATTCTAAATGTGGCCGTAGATGTTAAAAAGTGTGACCATATGCTCTTTTAAGTGAAGTAAACTTGTATTTTGTGTGACTATTGTCCATACAATAGCCTCTTTATTTTAATTTCTGTGTGGTTGATTGCAACCATTTGGTCACACAACGAGTGTCTTGTGAGATTTGGTCACATAAAATTATGCCAAATTTGGGCGTAGGTGTTTAAAGGTGTGACCGTATTCTATTTTACGTACGGTAAACTTGTATTTTGTGTACCTATTGTCTATGCAATGGCCACATTATTTTTATGTGTGTGTGGCTGATTGCAACCATTTGGTCACACAACTAGTGTCTATTTGTGGGCTTTGGTCACATAAAAATATGCCAAATGTGGCCGTAGGTGTTAAAAAGAGTGATCATATGCTCTTTTAAGTGAGGTAAACTCGTATTTGTGTGACTATTGTCCATGCAATGGCCACTTTATTTTTATGTGTGTGTGGCTGATTGCAACCATTTGGTCAGAGAACGAGTGTGTTGTTGTGGGCTTTGGTCACATAAAATTATGTCAAATGTGGCCGTAGGTGTTAAAAAGTGTGACCATATGCTCTTTTAAGTGAGGTAAACTTGTATTTTATGTGACTATTGTCCATACAATGGCCTCTTTATTTTAATTTGTGTGTGGTTGATTGCAACCATATAGTCACACAACGAGTGTCTTGTTGTGGGATTGGGATTTGGTCACGTAGAATTATGCCAAATATGGCCGTAGGTGTTTAAAAGTGTGACCGTATTCTCTTTTACGTGAGGTAAACTTGTATTTTGTGTACCTATTGTCCATGCAATGGCCACTTTATTTTTATGTGTGTGTGGCTGGTTGCAACCATTTGGTCACACAACGAGTGTCTATTTCTGGGCTTTGGTCACATAAAAATATGCCAAATGTGGCCGTAGGTGTTAAAAAGGGTGATCATATGCTCTTTTAAGTGAGGAAAACTTGTATTTTGTGTGACTATTGTCCATGCAATGGCCACTTTATTTTTATATGTGTGTGGCTGATTGCAACCATTTGGTCAGACAACGAGTGTGTTGTTGAGGGCTTTGGTCACATAAAATTATGCCAAATGTGGTCGTAGGTGTTAAAAAGTGTGACCATATGCTCTTTTAAGTGAGGTAAACTTGTATTTTATGTGACTATTGTCCATACAATGGCTTCTTTATTTCAATTTGTGTGTGGTTGATTGCAACTATTTGGTCACACAACGATTATCTTGTTGTGGGATTTGGTCACGTAAAATTATGCCAAATGTGGCCGTAGGTGTTTAAAAGTGTGACCGTATTCTCTTTTACGTGAGGTAAACTTGTATTTTGTGTACCTATTGTCCATGCAATGACCACTTTATTTTTATGTGTGTGTGGATGGTTGCAACCATTTGGTCACACAACGAGTGTCTATTTCTGGGCTTTGGTCACATAAAAATATGCCAAATGTGGCCGTAGGTGTTAAAAAGTGTGATCATAAACTCTATTAGGTGAGCTAAACTTGTATTTTGTGTGACTATTGTCCATGCAATGGCCACTTTATTTTTATGTGTGTGTGGCTGATTGCAACCATTTGGTTAGATAACGAGTGTGTTGTTCTGGGCTTTGGTCACATAAAATTATTCTAAATGTGGCCGTAGATGTTAAAAAGTGTGACCATATGCTCTTTTAAGTGAGGTAAACTTGTATTTTGTTTGACTATTGTCCATACAATGGCCACTTTATTTTAATTTGTGTGTGGTTGATTGCAACCATTTGGTCACACAACGAGTGTCTATTTCTGGGCTTTGGTCACATAAAAATATGCCAAATGTGGCCGTAGGTGTTAAAAAGTGTGATCATAAACTCTATTAAGTGAGCTAAACTTGTATTTTGTGTACCTATTGTCCATGCAATGGCCACTTTATTTTTATGTGTGTGTGGCTGATTGCAACCATTCGGTCACACAACGAGTTTCTTGTTGTGGGCTTTAGTTACATAAAATTATAAAAAGTGTGATCATATGCTCTTTTAAGTGTGGTAAACTTGTATTTTGTGTGTCTATTGTCCATGCAATGACCACTTTATTTTTATGTGTGTGTGGCTGATTGCAACCATTTGATCACACAACGAGTGTGTTGTTGTGGGCTTTGGTCACATAAAATTACGCCAAATGTGGTCGTAGGTGTTAAAAAGTGTGATCATATGCTCTTTTAAGAGTGGTAAACTTGTATTTTGTGTGACTATTGTCCATGCAATGGCCACTTTATTTTTTTGTGTGTGGCTTATTGCAACCAGTTGGTCACACGACGAGTGTCTTGTTGTGGACTTTGGTCACGTAAAATTATGCAAAATGTGGCCGTAGGTGTTAAAAAGTGTGATCATATGCTCTTTTAAGTGAGGTAAACTTGTATTTTGTGTGACTATTGTCCATGCAATGTCCACTTTACTTTTATGTGTGTGTGGCTGATTGCAGCCATTTGGTCAGACAACGACTGTGTTGTTGTGGGCTTTGGTCACATAAAATTATTCTAAATGTGGCCGTAGATGTTAAAAAGTGTGACCATATGCTCTTTTAAGTGAGGTAAACTTGTATTTTGTGTGACTATTGTCCATACAATAGCCTCTTTATTTTAATTTGTGTGTGGTTGATTGCAACCATTTGGTCACACAACGAGTGTCTTGTGGGATTTGGTCACATAAAATTATGCCAAATGTGGGCGTAGGTGTTTAAAAGTGTGACCGTATTCTATTTTACGTAAGGTAAACTTGTATTTTGTGTACCTATTGTCTATGCAATGGCCACATTATTTTTATGTGTGTGTGGCTGATTGCAACCATTTGGTCACACAACTAGTGTCTATTTGTGGGCTTTGGTCACATAAAAATACGCCAAATGTGGCCGTAGGTGTTAAAAAGTGTGATCATATGCTCTTTTAAGTGAGGTAAACTCGTATTTTGTGTGACTATTGTCCATGCAATGGCCACTTTATTTTTATGTGTGTGTGGCTGATTGCAACCATTTGGTCAGAGAACGAGTGTGTTGTTGTGGGCTTTGGTCACATAAAATTATGCCAAATGTGGCCGTAGGTATTAAAAAGTGTGACCATAAGTTCTTTTAAGTGAGGTAAACTTGTATTTTATGTGACTATTGTCCATACAATGGCCTCTTTATTTTAATTTGTGTGTGGTTGATTGCAACTATTTGGTCACACAACGAGTGTCTTGTTGTGGGATTTGGTCACGTAAAATTATGCCAAATGTGGCCGTAGGTGTTTAAAAGTGTGACAGTATTCTCTTTTACGTGAGGTAAACTTGTATTTTGTGTACCTATTGTCCATTCAATGGCCACTTTATTTTTATGTGTGTGTGGCTGATTGCAACCATTTGGTCACACAACGAGTGTCTATTTCTGGGCTTTGGTCACATAAAAATATGCCTAATGTGGCCGTAGGTGTTAAAAAGTGTGATCATATACTCTATTAAGTGAGGTAAACTTGTATTTTGTGTGACTATTGTCAATGCAATGGCCACTTTATTTTTATTTGTGTGTGGCTGATTGCAACCATTTGGTTAGATAACGAGTGTGTTGTTGTGGGCTTTGGTCACATAAAATTATTCTAAATGTGGTCGTAGATGTTAAAAAGTGTGACCATATGCTCTTTTAAGTGAGGTAAACTTGTATTTTGTGTGACTATTGGCCATACAATGGCCACTTTATTTTAACTTGTGTGTGGTTGATTGCAACCATTTGGTCACACAACGAGTGTCTTGTTGTGGGATTTGGTCACATAAAATTATGCCAAATGTGGCCGTTGGTGTCTAAAAGTGTGACCGTATGCACTTTTAGATGAGGTAAACTTGTATTTTGTGTAACTATTGTCCATGCAATGGCCACTTTATTTTTATGTGTGTGTGGCTGATTGCAACCATTCGGTCACACAACGAGTGTCTTGTTGTGGGCTTTAGTTACATAAAATTATGCCAATTGTGGTAGTAGGTGTTAAAAAGTGTGATCATATGCTCTTTTAAGAGTGGTAAACTTGTATTTTGTGTGTCTATTGTCCATGCAATGACCACTATATTTTTATGTGTGTGTGGCTGATTGCAACCATTTGATCACACAACGAGTGTGTTGTTGTGGGCTTTGGTCACATAACATTACGCCAAATGTGGTCGTAGGTGTTAAAAAGTGTGATCATATGCTCTTTTAAGTGAGGTAAACTTGTATTTTATGTGACTATTGTCCATACAATGGCCTCTTTATTTTAATTTGTGTGTGGTTGATTGCAACTATTTAGTCACACAACGAGTGTCTTGTTGTGGGATTTGGTCACGTAGAATTATGCCAAATGTGGCCGTAGGTGTTTAAAAGTGTGACCGTATTCTCTTTTACGTGAGGTAAACTTGTATTTTGTGTACCTATTGTCCATGCAATGGCCACTTTATTTTTATGTGTGTGTGGCTGATTGCAACCATTTGGTCACACAACGAGTGTCTATTTCTGGGCTTTGGTCACATAAAAATATGCCAAATGTGGCCGTAGGTGTTAAAAAGTGTGATCATATGCTCTTTTAAGTGAGGTAAACTTGTATTTTGTGTGACTATTGTCCATGCAATGGCCACTTTATTTTTATGTGTGTGTGGCTGATTGCAACCATTTGGTCAGATAACGAGTGTGTTGTTGTGGGCTTTGGTCACATAAAATTATTGCCAATGGCCGTAGGTGTTAAAAAGTGTGACCATATGCTCTTTTAAGTGAGGTAAACTTGTATTTTATGTGACTATTGTCCATACAATGGCCTCTTTATTTCAATTTGTGTGTGGTTGATTGCAACTATTTGGTCACACAACGATTGTCTTGTTGTGGGATTTGGTCACGTAAAATTATGCCAAATGTGGCCGTAGATGTTTAAAAGTGTGACCGTATTCTCTTTTACGTGAGGTAAACTTGTATTTTGTGTACCTATTGTCCATGCAATGGCCACTTTATTTTTATGTGTGTGTGGCTGGTTGCAACGATTTGGTCACACAACGAGTGTCTATTTCTGGGCTTTGGTCACATAAAAATATGCAAAATGTGGCCGTAGGTGTTAAAAAGTGTGATCATAAACTCTATTAAGTGAGCTAAACTTGTATTTTGTGTGACTATTGTCCATGCAATGGCCACTTTATTTTTATGTGTGTGTGGCTGATTGCAACCATTTGGTTAGATAACGAGTGTGTTGTTCTGGGCTTTGGTCACATAAAATTATTCTAAATGTGGCCGTAGATGTTAAAAAGTGTGACCATATGCTCTTTTAAGTGAGGTAAACTTGTATTTTGTTTGACTATTGTCCATACAATGGCCACTTTATTTTAATTTGTGTGTGGTTGATTGCAACCATTTGTTCACACAACGAGTGTCTTGTTGTGGGATTTGGTCACATAAAATTATGCTAAATGTGGCCGTTGGTGTTTAAAAGTGTGACCGTATGCACTCTTACGTGAGGTAAACTTGTATTTTGTGTAACTATTGTCCATGCAATGGCCACTTTATTTTTATGTGTGTGTGGCTGATTGCAACCATTCGGTCACACAACGAGTTTCTTGTTGTGGGCTTTAGTTACATAAAATTATAAAAAGTGTGATCATATGCTCTTTTAAGTGTGGTAAACTTGTATTTTGTGTGTCTATTGTCCATGCAATGACCAATTTGTTTTTATGTGTGTGTGGCTGATTGCAACCATTTGATCACACAACGAGTGTGTTGTTGTGGGCTTTGGTCACATAAAATTACTCCAAATGTGGTCGTAGGTGTTAAAAAGTTTGATCATATGCTCTTTAAAGAGTGGTAAACTTGTATTTTGTGTGACTATTGTCCATGCAATGGCCACTTTATTTTTTTGTGTGTGGCTTATTGCAACCAGTTGGTCACACGACGAGTGTCTTGTTGTGGACTTTGGTCACATAAAATTATGCAAAATGTGGCCGTAGGTGTTAAAAAGTGTGATCATATGTTCTTTTAAGTGAGGTAAACTTGTATTTTGTGTGACTATTGTCCATGCAATGTCCACTTTACTTTTATGTGTGTGTGGCTGATTGCAACCATTTGGTCACACAACGAGTGTCTATTTGTGGGATTTGGTCACATAAAAATATGCCAAATGTGGTCGTAGGTGTTAAAAAGTGTGATCATATGCTCTTTTAAGTGAGGTAAACTTGTATTTTGTGTGACTATTGTCCATGCAATGGCCACTTTATTTTTATGTGTGTGTGGCTGATTGCAACCATTTGGTCAGACGACGAGTGTGTTGTTGTGGGCTTTGGTCACATAAAATTATTCTAAATGTGGTCGTAGATGTTAAAAAGTGTGACCATATACTCTTTTAAGTGAGGTAAACTTGTATTTTGTGTGACTATTGTCCATACAATGTCCAATTTATTTTAATTTGTGTGTGGTTGATTGCAACCATTTGTTCACACAACGAGTGTCTTGTTGTGGGATTTGGTCACATAAAATTATGCTAAATGTGGCCGTTGGTGTTTAAAAGTGTGACCGTATGCACTCTTACGTGAGGTAAACTTGTATTTTGTGTAACTATTGTCCATGCAATGGCCACTTTATTTTTATGTGTGTGTGGCTGATTGCAACCATTCGGTCACACAACGAGTGTCTTGTTGTGGGCTTTAGTTACATAAAATTATGCCAATTGTGGTAGTAGGTGTTAAAAAGTGTGATCATATGCTCTTTTAAGAGTGGTAAACTTGTATTTTGTGTGTCTATTGTCCATGCAATGACCACTATATTTTTATGTGTGTGTGGCTGATTGCAACCATTTGATCACACAACGAGTGTGTTGTTGTGGGCTTTGGTCACATAACATTACGCCAAATGTGGTCGTAGGTGTTAAAAAGTGTGATCATATGCTCTTTTAAGTGAGGTAAACTTGTATTTTATGTGACTATTGTCCATACAATGGCCTCTTTATTTTAATTTGTGTGTGGTTGATTGCAACTATTTAGTCACACAACGAGTGTCTTGTTGTGGGATTTGGTCACGTAGAATTATGCCAAATGTGGCCGTAGGTGTTTAAAAGTGTGACCGTATTCTCTTTTACGTGAGGTAAACTTGTATTTTGTGTACCTATTGTCCATGCAATGGCCACTTTATTTTTATGTGTGTGTGGCTGATTGCAACCATTTGGTCACACAACGAGTGTCTATTTCTGGGCTTTGGTCACATAAAAATATGCCAAATGTGGCCGTAGGTGTTAAAAAGGGTGATCATATGCTCTTTTAAGTGAGGAAAACTTGTATTTTGTGTGACTATTGTCCATGCAATGGCCACTTTATTTTTATGTGTGTGTGGCTGATTGCAACCATTTGGTCAGACAACGAGTGTGTTGTTGAGGGCTTTGGTCACATAAAATTATGCCAAATGTGGCCGTAGGTGTTAAAAAGTGTGACCATATGCTCTTTTAAGTGAGGTAAACTTGTATTTTATGTGACTATTGTCCATACAATGGCCTCTTTATTTCAATTTGTGTGTGGTTGATTGCAACTATTTGGTCACACAACGATTGTCTTGTTGTGGGATTTGGTCACGTAAAATTATGCCAAATGTGGCCGTAGATGTTTAAAAGTGTGACCGTATTCTCTTTTACGTGAGGTAAACTTGTATTTTGTGTACCTATTGTCCATGCAATGGCCACTTTATTTTTATGTGTGTGTGGCTGGTTGCAACGATTTGGTCACACAACGAGTGTCTATTTCTGGGCTTTGGTCACATAAAAATATGCAAAATGTGGCCGTAGGTGTTAAAAAGTGTGATCATAAACTCTATTAAGTGAGCTAAACTTGTATTTTGTGTGACTATTGTCCATGCAATGGCCACTTTATTTTTATGTGTGTGTGGCTGATTGCAACCATTTGGTTAGATAACGAGTGTGTTGTTCTGGGCTTTGGTCACATAAAATTATTCTAAATGTGGCCGTAGATGTTAAAAAGTGTGACCATATGCTCTTTTAAGTGAGGTAAACTTGTATTTTGTTTGACTATTGTCCATACAATGGCCACTTTATTTTAATTTGTGTGTGGTTGATTGCAACCATTTGTTCACACAACGAGTGTCTTGTTGTGGGATTTGGTCACATAAAATTATGCTAAATGTGGCCGTTGGTGTTTAAAAGTGTGACCGTATGCACTCTTACGTGAGGTAAACTTGTATTTTGTGTAACTATTGTCCATGCAATGGCCACTTTATTTTTATGTGTGTGTGGCTGATTGCAACCATTCGGTCACACAACGAGTTTCTTGTTGTGGGCTTTAGTTACATAAAATTATAAAAAGTGTGATCATATGCTCTTTTAAGTGTGGTAAACTTGTATTTTGTGTGTCTATTGTCCATGCAATGACCAATTTGTTTTTATGTGTGTGTGGCTGATTGCAACCATTTGATCACACAACGAGTGTGTTGTTGTGGGCTTTGGTCACATAAAATTACTCCAAATGTGGTCGTAGGTGTTAAAAAGTTTGATCATATGCTCTTTAAAGAGTGGTAAACTTGTATTTTGTGTGACTATTGTCCATGCAATGGCCACTTTATTTTTTTGTGTGTGGCTTATTGCAACCAGTTGGTCACACGACGAGTGTCTTGTTGTGGACTTTGGTCACATAAAATTATGCAAAATGTGGCCGTAGGTGTTAAAAAGTGTGATCATATGTTCTTTTAAGTGAGGTAAACTTGTATTTTGTGTGACTATTGTCCATGCAATGTCCACTTTACTTTTATGTGTGTGTGGCTGATTGCAACCATTTGGTCACACAACGAGTGTCTATTTGTGGGCTTTGGTCACATAAAAATATGCCATATGTGGCCGTAGGTGTTAAAAATTGTGACCATATTCTCTTTTATGTGAGGTAAACCTGTATTTTGTGTGACTATTGTCCATGCAATGGCCACATTATTTTTATGTGTGTGTGGCTGATTGCAACCATTTGGTCAGACAACGAGTGTGTTGTTGTGGGATTTGGTCACATAAAATTATTCTAAATATGGTCGTAGATGTTAAAAAGTGTGACCATATACTCTTTTAAGAGAGGTAAACTTGTATTTTGTGTGACTATTGTCCATACAATGTCCAATTTATTTTAATTTGTGTGTGGTTGATTGCAACCATTTGGTCACACAACGAGTGTCTTGTTGTGGGATTTGGTCTAATAAAATTATGCCAAATGTGGCCGTTGGTGTTTAAAAGTGTGACCGTACGCTCTTTTACGTGAGGTAAACTTGTATTTTGTATAACTATTGTCCATGCAATGACCACTTTATTTTTATGTGTGTGTGGCTGATTGCAACCATTCGGTCACACAACGAGTGTCTTGTTGTGGGCTTTAGTTACATAAAATTATGCCAATTGTGGCCGTAGGTGTTAAAAAGTGTGATCATATGCTCTTTTAAGAGTGGTAAACTTGTATTTTGTGTGTCTATTGTCCATGCAATGACCACTTTATTTTTATGTGTGTGTGGCTGATTGCAACCATTTGATCACACAACGAGTGTGTTGTTGTGGGCTTTGGTCACATAAAATTACGCCAAATGTGGTCGTAGGTGTTAAAAAGTGTGATCATATGCTCTTTTAAGAGTGGTAAACTTGTATTTTGTGTGACTATTGTCCATGCAATGGCCACTTTATTTTTTTGTGTGTGGCTTATTGCAACCAGTTGGTCACACGACGAGTGTCTTGTTGTGGACTTTGGTCACGTAAAATTATGCAAAATGTGGCCGTAGGTGTTAAAAAGTGTGATCATATGCTCTTTTAAGTGAGGTAAACTTGTATTTTGTGTGACTATTGTCCATGCAATGTCCACTTTACTTTTATGTGTGTGTGGCTGATTGCAGCCATTTGGTCAGACAACGACTGTGTTGTTGTGGGCTTTGGTCACATAAAATTATTCTAAATGTGGCCGTAGATGTTAAAAAGTGTGACCATATGCTCTTTTAAGTGAGGTAAACTTGTATTTTGTGTGACTATTGTCCATACAATAGCCTCTTTATTTTAATTTGTGTGTGGTTGATTGCAACCATTTGGTCACACAACGAGTGTCTTGTGGGATTTGGTCACATAAAATTATGCCAAATGTGGCCGTAGGTGTTTAACAGTGTGACCGTATTCTATTTTACGTAAGGTAAACTTGTATTGTGTACCTATTGTCTATGCAATGGCCACTTTATTTTTATGTGTGTGTGGCTGATTGCAACCATTTGGTCAGACAACCAGTGTGTTGTTGTGGGCTTTGGTCACATAAAATTATGCCAAATGTGGCCGTAGGTATTAAAAAGTGTGACCATAAGTTCTTTTAAGTGAGGTAAACTTGTATTTTATGTGACTATTGTCCATACAATGGCCTCTTTATTTTAATTTGTGTGTGGTTGATTGCAACTATTTGGTCACACAACGAGTGTCTTGTTGTGGAATTTGGTCACGTAAAATTATGCCAAATGTGGCCGTAGGTGTTTAAAAGTGTGACAGTATTCTCTTTTACGTGAGGTAAACTTGTATTTTGTGTACCTATTGTCCATTCAATGGCCACTTTATTTTTATGTGTGTGTGGCTGATTGCAACCATTTGGGCACACAACGAGTGTCTATTTCTGGGCTTTGGTCACATAAAAATATGCCTAATGTGGCCGTAGGTGTTAAAAAGTGTGATCATATACTCTATTAAGTGAGGTAAACTTGTATTTTGTGTGACTATTGTCCATGCAATGGCCACTTTATTTTTATGTGTGTGTGGCTGATTGCAACCATTTGGTCAGACAACCAGTGTGTTGTTGTGGGCTTTGGTCACATAAAATTATGCCAAATGTGGCCGTAGGTATTAAAAAGTGTGACCATAAGTTCTTTTAAGTGAGGTAAACTTGTATTTTATGTGACTATTGTCCATACAAAGGCCTCTTTATTTTAATTTGTGTGTGGTTGATTGCAACTATTTGGTCACACAACGAGTGTCTTGTTGTGGGATTTGGTCACGTAAAATTATGCCAAATGTGGCCGTAGGTGTTCAAAAGTGTGACAGTATTCTCTTTTACGTGAGGTAAACTTGTATTTTGTGTACCTATTGTCCATTCAATGGCCACTTTATTTTTATGTGTATGTGGCTGATTGCAACCATTTGGTCACACAACGAGTGTCTATTTCTGGGCTTTGGTCACATAAAAATATGCCTAATGTGGCCGTAGGTGTTAAAAAGTGTGATCATATACTCTATTAAGTGAGGTAAACTTGTATTTTGTGTGACTATTGTCCATGCAATGGCCACTTTATTTTTATTTGTGTGTGGCTGATTGCAACCATTTGGTTAGATAACGAGTGTGTTGTTGTGGGCTTTGGTCACATAACATTATTCTAAATGTGGTCGTAGATGTTAAAAAGTGTGACCATATGCTCTTTTAAGTGAGGTAAACTTGTATTTTGTGTGACTATTGGCCATACAATGGCCACTTTATTTTAACTTGTGTGTGGTTGATTGCAACCATTTGGTCACACAACGAGTGTCTTGTTGTGGGATTTGGTCACATAAAATTATGCCAAATGTGGCCGTTGGTGTTTAAAAGTGTGACCGTATGCACTTTTAGATGAGGTAAACTTGTATTTTGTGTAACTATTGTCAATGCAATGGCCACTTTATTTTTATGTGTGTGTGGCTGATTGCAACCATTCGGTCACACAACGAGTGTCTTGTTGTGGGCTTTAGTTACATAAAATTATGCCAATTGTGGTCGTAGGTGTTAAAAAGTGTGATCACATGCTCTTTTAAGAGTGGTAAACTTGTATTTTGTGTGTCTATTGTCCATGCAATGACCACTATATTTTTATGTGTGTGTGGCTGATTGCAACCATTTGATCACACAACGAGTGTGTTGTTGTGGGCTTTGGTCACATAAAATTACGCCAAATGTGGTCGTAGGTGTTAAAAAGTGTGATCATATGCTCTTTTAAGAGTGGTAAACTTGTATTTTGTGTGACTATTGTCCATGCAATGGCCACTTTATTTTTTTGTGTGTGGCTAATTGCAACCATTTGGTCACACAACGAGTGTCTTGTTGTAGACTTTGGTCACATAAAATTATGCGAAATGTGGTCGTAGGTGTTAAAAAGTGTGATCATATGCTCTTTTAAGTGAGGTAAACTTGTATTTTGTGTGACTATTGTCCATGCAATGTCCACTTTATTTTTATGTGTGTGTGGCTGATTGAAACCATTTGGTCAGACAACGAGTGTGTTGTTGTGGGCTTTGGTCACATAAAATTATTCTAAATGTGGCCGTAGATGTTAAAAAGTGTGACCATATGCTCTTTTAAGTGAGGTAAACTTGTATTTTGTGTGACTATTGTCCATACAATGGCCACTTTATTTTAATTTGTGTGTGGTGATTGCAACCATTTTAGTCACACAACAGTTGTCTTGTTGTGGATTTGGTTCTCATGAAATTATGCCAAATGTGGCCGTTGGGTTTATAAAAGTGTGAACCGTAATGCACTCTTTTACGTGAGGTAAACTTGTATTTTGTGTAACTATTGTCCACGCAATGGCCACTTTATTTTTATGTGTGTGTGGCTGATTGCAACCATTCGGTCACACAACGAGTGTCTTGTTGTGGGCTTTAGTTACATAAAATTATGCAAATTGTGGTCGTAGGTGTTAAAAAGTGTGATCATATGCTCTTTTAAGAGTGGTAAACTTGTATTTTGTGTGTCTATTGTCCATGCAATGACCACTTTATTTTTACGTGTGGTGTGGCTGATTGCAACCATTTGATCACGCAACGAGTTGGGTGTTGCTGGGCTGGTCACATTAAAATACGCCAAATATGGTCGTAGGTGTTAAATGATCATATTGCTCTTTTAAGAGATGCGTAAACTTGTATTTTGTCTGTGAGAACTATTGCTCTCAGTCAATCGCCACTTTATTTTTTGTTTGTGGCTGATTGCAAACCATTTGGTCACACAAGTTGTTCCTTATGTTGGACTTTGCGCACATTAAAATTATGCGCGAAGATGTGGCCGTAGGTTGTTAATATAAATGTGATCATATTCGCTCTTTTAAGTGAGGATAACTTGATTTTGTGTACTATTGGTCTCATCGCAATGAGTTCCATCTTCATATTTCTTAGGTTTGTGGGTGTGGCTGATATGCAACCATTTGTCACGTCTAACGAGTTGTGTTGTGTGGGCTTTGGTCACATAAATCTATTCCTAAATGTGGTCGTAGATTGTGTGACCATATGCTCTTTTAAGTGAGCTAAACTTGTATATTGTGTGACTATTGTCCACACAATGGCCTCTTTATTTCAATTTGTGTGTGGTTGATTGCAACCATTTGGTCACACAACGAGTGTCTTGTTGTGGGATTTGGTCACATAAAATTATGCCAAATGTGGCCGTAGGTGTTTAAAAGTGTGACCGTATTCTCTTTTACGTGAGGTAAACTTGTATTTTGTGTGACTATTGTCCATGCAATGTCCACTTTATTTTTATGTGTGTGTGGCTGATTGAAACCATTTGGTCACACAACGAGTGTCTTGTTGTGGGCTTTAGTTACATAAAATTATGCCAATTGTGGTCGTAGGAGTTAAAAAGTGTGATCATATGCTCTTTTAAGAGTGGTAAACTTGTATTTTGTGTGTCTATTGTCCATGCAATGACCACTTTATTTTTATGTGTGTGTGGCTGATTGCAACCATTTGATCACACAACGAGTGTGTTGTTGTGGGCTTTGGTCACATAAAATTACGCCAAATATGGTCGTAGGTGTTAAAAAGTGTGATCATATGCTCTTTTAAGAGTGGTAAACTTGTATTTTGTGTGACTATTGTCCATGCAATGGCCACTTTATTTTTTTGTTTGGGGCTGATTGCAACCATTTGGTCACACAAAGAGTGTCTTGTTGTGGACTTTGGTCACATAAAATTATGCCAAATGTGGCCGTAGGTGTTAAAAAATGTGATCATATGCTCTTTTAAGTGAGGTAAACTTGTATTTTGTGTGACTATTGTCCATGCAATGTCCACTTTATTTTTATGTGTGTGTGGCTGATTGCAACCATTTGGTCAGTCAACGAGTGTGTTGTTGTGGGCTTTGGTCACATAAAATTATTCTAAATGTGGTCGTAGATGTTTAAAAGTGTGACCATATGCTCTTTTAAGTGAGCTAAACTTGTATATTGTGTGACTATTGTCCACACAATGGCCTCTTTATTTCAATTTGTGTGTGGTTGATTGCAACCATTTGGTCACACAACGAGTGTCTTGTTGTGGGATTTGGTCACATAAAATTATGCCAAATGTGGCCGTAGGTGTTTAAAAGTGTGACCGTATTCTCTTTTACGTGAGGTAAACTTGTATTTTGTGTGACTATTGTCCATGCAATGTCCACTTTATTTTTATGTGTGTGTGGCTGATTGAAACCATTTGGTCAGACAACGAGTGTGTTGTTGTGGGCTTTGGTCACATAAAATTATTCTAAATGTGGCCGTAGATGTTAAAAAGTGTGACCATATGCTCTTTTAAGTGAGGTAAACTTGTATTTTGTGTGACTATTGTCCATACAATGGCCACTTTATATTAATTTGTGTGTGGTTGATTGCAACCATTTGGTCACACAACGAGTGTCTTGTTGTGGGATTTGGTCACATAACATTATGCCAAATGTGGCCGTTGGTGTTTAAAAGTGTGACCGTATGCACTCTTACGTGAGGTAAACTTGTATTTTGTGTAACTATTGTCCATGCAATGGCCACTTTATTTTTATGTGTGTGTGGCTGATTGCAACCATTCGGTCACACAACGAGTGTGTTGTTGTGGGCTTTGGTCAGATAAAATTACGCCAAATGTGGTTGTAGGTGTTAAAAAGTGTGATCATATGCTCTTTTAAGAGTGGTAGACTTGTATTTTGTGTGACTATTGTCCATGCAATGACCACTTTATTTTTATGTGTGTGTGGCCGATTGCAACCATTTGATCACACAACGAGTGTGTTGTTGTGGGATTTGGTCACATAAAATTACGCCAAATGTGGCCGTAGGTGTTAAAAAGTGTGATCATATGCTCTTTTAAGAGTGGTAAACTTGTATTTTGTGTGACTATTGTCCATGCAATGGCCACTTTATTTTTTTGTGTGTGGCTGATTGCAACCAATTGGTCACACAACGAGTGTCTTGTTGTGGACTTTAGTCACATACAATTATGCCAAATGTGGCCGTAGGTGTTAAAAAGTGTGATCATATACTCTTTTAAGTGAGGTAAACTTGTATTTTGTGTGACTATTGTCCATGCAATGGCCACTTTATTTTTATGTGTGTGTGGCTGATTGCAACCATTTGGTCAGTCAACGAGTGTGTTGTTGTGGGCTTTGGTCACATAAAATTATTCTAAATGTGGCCGTAGATGTTAAAAAGTGTGACCATATGCTCCTTTAAGTGAGGTAAACTTGTATTTTGTGTGACTATTGTCCACACAATGGCCTCTTTATTTCAATTTGTGTGTGGTTGATTGCAACCATTTGGTCACACAACGAGTGTCTTGTTGTGGGATTTGGTCACATAAAATTATGCCAAATGTGGCCGTAGGTGTTTAAAACTGTGACCGTATTCTCGTTTACGTGAGGTAAACTTGTATTTTGTGTACCAATTGTCCATGCAATGGCCACTTTATTTTTATGTGTCTGTGGCTGATTGCAACCATTTGGTCACACAACGAGTGTCTATTTCTAGGCTTTGGTCACATAAAATTACGCCAAATATGGTCGTAGGTGTTAAAAAGTGTGATCATATGCTCTTTTAAGAGTGGTAAACTTGTATTTTGTGTGACTATTGTCCATGCAATGGCCACTTTATTTTTTTGTTTGTGGCTGATTGCAACCATTTGGTCACGCAAAGAGTGTCTTGTTGTGGACTTTGGTCACATAAAATTATGCCAAATGTGGCCGTAGGTGTTAAAAAATGTGATCATATGCTCTTTTAAGTGAGGTAAACTTGTATTTTGTGTGACTATTGTCCATGCAATGTCCACTTTATTTTTATGTGTGTGTGGCTGATTGCAACCATTTGGTCAGTCAACGAGTGTGTTGTTGTGGGCTTTGGTCACATAAAATTATTCTAAATGTGGTCGTAGATGTTAAAAAGTGTGACCATATGCTCTTTTAAGTGAGCTAAACTTGTATATTGTGTGACTATTGTCCACACAATGGCCTCTTTATTTCAATTTGTGTGTGGTTGATTGCAACCATTTGGTCACACAACGAGTGTCTTGTTGTGGGATTTGGTCACATAAAATTATGCCAAATGTGGCCGTAGGTGTTTAAAAGTGTGACCGTATTCTCTTTTACGTGAGGTAAACTTGTATTTTGTGTGACTATTGTCCATGCAATGTCCACTTTATTTTTATGTGTGTGTGGCTGATTGAAACCATTTGGTCAGACAACGAGTGTGTTGTTGTGGGCTTTGGTCACATAAAATTATTCTAAATGTGGCCGTAGATGTTAAAAAGTGTGACCATATGCTCTTTTAAGTGAGGTAAACTTGTATTTTGTGTGACTATTGTCCATACAATGGCCACTTTATATTAATTTGTGTGTGGTTGATTGCAACCATTTGGTCACACAACGAGTGTCTTGTTGTGGGATTTGGTCACATAACATTATGCCAAATGTGGCCGTTGGTGTTTAAAAGTGTGACCGTATGCACTCTTACGTGAGGTAAACTTGTATTTTGTGTAACTATTGTAACTATTGACCATGCAAGTGGCCACTTTAATTTTTATGTGTGTGTGGCTTGATTGCAACCTTCGGTCACAACAACGAGTGTGTTGGTTTGTGGGCCTTTGGTCAGATAATTACGCCAATGTGGTCGTTAGGGTTAAAAGTGTGATCAATTGCTCTTTTTTATTAGAGTGGTAACACTTGTATTTTTGTGTGACTATTGTCCCATGCAATGACCACTTTATTTTATGTGTGTGGTGGGCCGGATTGCAACCATTTGATCACACAACGAGTGTGTTGTTGTGGGCTTTGGTCACATAAAATTACGCCAAATGTGGCCGTAGGTGTTAAAAAGTGTGATCATATGCTCTTTTAAGAGTGGTAAACTTGTATTTTGTGTGACTATTGTCCATGCAATGGCCACTTTATTTTTTTGTGTGTGGCTGATTGCAACCAATTGGTCACACAACGAGTGTCTTGTTGTGGACTTTAGTCACATACAATTATGCCAAATGTGGCCGTAGGTGTTAAAAAGTGTGATCATATACTCTTTTAAGTGAGGTAAACTTGTATTTTGTGTGACTATTGTCCATGCAATGGCCACTTTATTTTTATGTGTGTGTGGCTGATTGCAACCATTTGGTCAGTCAACGAGTGTGTTGTTGTGGGCTTTGGTCACATAAAATTATTCTAAATGTGGCCGTAGATGTTAAAAAGTGTGACCATATGCTCTTTTAAGTGAGGTAAACTTGTATTTTGTGTGACTATTGTCCACACAATGGCCTCTTTATTTCAATTTGTGTGTGGTTGATTGCAACCATTTGGCCACACAACGAGTGTCTTGTTGTGGGATTTGGTCACATAAAATTATGCCAAATGTGGCAGTAGGTGTTTAAAACTGTGACCGTATTCTCTTTTACGTGAGGTAAACTTGTATTTTGTGTACCAATTGTCCATGCAATGGCCACTTTATTTTTATGTGTCTGTGGCTGATTGCAACCATTTGGTCACACAACGAGTGTCTATTTCTAGGCTTTCGTCACATAAAAATATGCCAAATGTGGCCGTAGGTGCTAAAAAGTGTGATCATATGCTCTTTTAAGTGAGGTAAACTTGTATTTTGTGTGACTACTGTCGATGCAATGGCCACTTTATTTTTATTTGTGCGTGGCTGATTGCAACCATTTGGTCAGACAACGAGTGTGTTATTGTGGGCTTTGGTCACATAAAATTATTCTAAATGTGGCCGTAGATGTTAAAAAGTGTGACCATATGCTCTTTTAAGTGAGGTAAACTTGTATTTTGTGTGACTATTGTCCATACAATGGCCACTTTATATTAATTTGTGTGTGGTTGATTGCAACCATTTGGTCACACAACTAGTGTCTTGTTGTGGGATTTGGTCACATAAAATTATGCCAAATGTGGCCGTTGGTGTTTAAAAGTGTGACCGTATGCACTCTTACGTGAGGTAAACTTGTATTTTGTGTAACTATTGTCTATGCAATGGCCACTTTATTTTTATGTGTGTGTGGCTGATTGCAACCATTCGGTCACATAATGAGTGTCTTGTTGTGGGCTAGAGTTCCATAAAATTATGCCAAATGTGGCCGCAGGTGTTAAAAAGTGTGATCATATGCTCTTTTAAGAGTGGTAAACTTGTATTTTGTGTGACTATTGTCCATGCATTGGCCACTTTATTTTTTTGTTTGTGGCTGATTGCAACCAATTGGTCACACAACGAGTGTCTTGTTGTGGACTTTAGTCACATACAATTATGCCAAATGTGGCCGTAGGTGTTAAAAAGTGTGATCATATGCTCTTTTAAGTGAGGTAAACTTGTATTTTGTGTGACTATTGTCCATGCAATGGCCACTTTATTTTTATGGGTGTGTGGCTGATTGCAACCATTTGGTCACACAACCAGTGTGTTGTACTGGGATTTGGTCACATAAAATTATTCTAAATGTGGCCGTAGATGTTAAAAAGTGTGACCATATGCTCTTCTAAGTGAGGTAAACTTGTATTTTGTTTGACTATTGTCCATACAATAGCCTCTTTATTTTAATTTGTGTGTGGTTGATTGCAACCATTTGGTCACACAACGAGTGTCTTGTGGGATTTGGTCACATAAAATTATGCCAAATGTGGGCGTAGGTGTTTAAAAGTGTGACCGTATTCTATTTTACGTAAGGTAAACTTGTATTTTGTGTACCTATTGTCTATGCAATGGCCACATTATTTTTATGTGTGTGTGGCTGATTGCAACCATTTGGTCACACAACTAGTGTCTATTTGTGGGCTTTGGTCACATAAAAATACGCCAAATGTGGCCGTAGGTGTTAAAAAGTGTGATCATATGCTCTTTTAAGTGAGGTAAACTCGTATTTTGTGTGTCTATTGTCCATGCAATGGCCACTTTATTTTTATGTGTGTGTGGCTGATTGCAACCATTTGGTCAGAGAACGAGTGTGTTGTGTGCTCTTTTAAGTGAGGTAAACTTGTATTTTATGTGACTATTGTCCATACAATGGCCACTTTATATTAATTTGTGTGTGGTTGATTGCAACCATTTGGTCACACAACGAGTGTCTTGTTGTGGGATTTGGTCACATAACATTATGCCAAATGTGGCCGTTGGTGTTTAAAAGTGTGACCGTATGCACTCTTACGTGAGGTAAACTTGTATTTTGTGTAACTATTGTCCATGCAATGGCCACTTTATTTTTATGTGTGTGTGGCTGATTGCAACCATTCGGTCACACAACGAGTGTGTTGTTGTGGGCTTTGGTCAGATAAAATTACGCCAAATGTGGTCGTAGGTGTTAAAAAGTGTGATCATATGCTCTTTTAAGAGTGGTAAACTTGTATTTTGTGTGACTATTGTCCATGCAATGACCACTTTATTTTTATGTGTGTGTGGCCGATTGCAACCATTTGATCACACAACGAGTGTGTTGTTGTGGGCTTTGGTCACATAAAATTACGCCAAATGTGGCCGTAGGTGTTAAAAAGTGTGATCATATGCTCTTTTAAGAGTGGTAAACTTGTATTTTGTGTGACTATTGTCCATGCAATGGCCACTTTATTTTTTTGTGTGTGGCTGATTGCAACCAATTGGTCACACAACGAGTGTCTTGTTGTGGACTTTAGTCACATACAATAATGCCAAATGTGGCCGTAGGTGTTAAAAAGTGTGATCATATACTCTTTTAAGTGAGGTAAACTTGTATTTTGTGTGACTATTGTCCATGCAATGGCCACTTTATTTTTATGTGTGTGTGGCTGATTGCAACCATTTGGTCAGCCAACGAGTGTGTTGTTGTGGGCTTTGGTCACATAAAATTATTCTAAATGTGGCCGTAGATGTTAAAAAGTGTGACCATATGCTCTTTTAAGTGAGGTAAACTTGTATTTTGTGTGACTATTGTCCACACAATGGCCTCTTTATTTCAATTTGTGTGTGGTTGATTGCAACCATTTGGTCACACAACGAGTGTCTTGTTGTGGGATTTGGTCACATAAAATTATGCCAAATGTGGCCGTAGGTGTTTAAAACTGTGACCGTATTCTCTTTTACGTGAGGTAAACTTGTATTTTGTGTACCAATTGTCCATGCAATGGCCACTTTATTTTTATGTGTCTGTGGCTGATTGCAACCATTTGGTCACACAACGAGTGTCTATTTCTAGGCTTTCGTCACATAAAAATATGCCAAATGTGGCCGTAGGTGCTAAAAAGTGTGATCATATGCTCTTTTAAGTGAGGTAAACTTGTATTTTGTGTGACTACTGTCGATGCAATGGCCACTTTATTTTTATTTGTGCGTGGCTGATTGCAACCATTTGGTCAGACAACGAGTGTGTTATTGTGGGCTTTGGTCACATAAAATTATTCTAAATGTGGCCGTAGATGTTAAAAAGTGTGACCATATGCTCTTTTAAGTGAGGTAAACTTGTATTTTGTGTGACTATTGTCCATACAATGGCCACTTTATATTAATTTGTGTGTGGTTGATTGCAACCATTTGGTCACACAACGAGTGTCTTGTTGTGGGATTTGGTCACATAAAATTATGCCAAATGTGGCCGTTGGTGTTTAAAAGTGTGACCGTATGCACTCTTACGTGAGGTAAACTTGTATTTTGTGTAACTATTGTCTATGCAATGGCCACTTTATTTTTATGTGTGTGTGGCTGATTGCAACCATTCGGTCACATAATGAGTGTCTTGTTGTGGGCTAGAGTTCCATAAAATTATGCCAATTGTGGTCGTAGGTGTTAAAAAGTGAGATCATATGCTCTTTTAAGAGTGGTAAACTTGTGTTTTGTGTGTCTATTGTCCATGCAATGACCACTTTATTTTTATGTGTGTGTGGCTGATTGCAACCATTTGATCACACAACGAGCGTGTTGTTGTGGGCTTTGGTCACATAAAATTATGCCAAATGTGGCCGCAGGTGTTAAAAAGTGTGATCATATGCTCTTTTAAGAGTGGTAAACTTATATTTTGTGTGACTATTGTCCATGCATTGGCCACTTTATTTTTTTGTTTGTGGCTGATTGCAACCAATTGGTCACACAACGAGTGTCTTGTTGTGGACTTTAGTCACATACAATTATGCCAAATGTGGCCGTAGGTGTTAAAAAGTGTGATCATATGCTCTTTTAAGTGAGGTAAACTTGTATTTTGTGTGACTATTGTCCATGCAATGGCCACTTTATTTTTATGTGTGTGTGGCTGATTGCAACCATTTGGTCACACAACCAGTGTGTTGTACTGGGATTTGGTCACATAAAATTATTCTAAATGTGGCCGTAGATGTTAAAAAGTGTGACCATATGCTCTTCTAAGTGAGGTAAACTTGTATTTTGTTTGACTATTGTCCATACAATAGCCTCTTTATTTTAATTTGTGTGTGGTTGATTGCAACCATTTGGTCACACAACGAGTGTCTTGTGGGATTTGGTCACATAAAATTATGCCAAATGTGGGCGTAGGTGTTTAAAAGTGTGACCGTATTCTATTTTACGTAAGGTAAACTTGTATTTTGTGTACCTATTGTCTATGCAATGGCCACTTTATTTTTATGTGTGTGTGGCTGATTGCAACCATTTGGTCACACAACTAGTGTCTATTTGTGGGCTTTGGTCACATAAAAATATGCCAAATGTGGTTGTAGGTGTTAAAAAGTGTGATCATATGCTCTTTTAAGTGAGGTAAACTTGTATTTTGTGTGACTATTGTCCATGCAATGGCCACTTTATTTTTATGTGTGTGTGGCTGATTGCAACCATTTGGTCAGATAACGAGTGTGTTGTTGTGGGCTTTGGTCACATAAAATTATTCTAAATGTGGTCGTAGATGTTAAAAAGTGTGACCATATGCTCTTTTAAGTGAGTTAAACTTGTATTTTGTGTGACTATTCTCCATACACTGTCCACTTTATTTTAATTTGTGTGTGGTTGATTGCAACCATTTGGTCACACAACGAGTGTCTTGTTGTGGGATTCGGTCACATAAAATTATGCCAAATGTGGCCGTTGGTGTTTAAAAGTGTGACCGTATGCTCTTTTACGTGAGGTAAACTTGTATTTTGTGTGACTATTGTCCATACAATGGCCTCTTTATTTCAATTTGTGTGTGGTTGATTGCAACCATTTGGTCACACAACGAGTGTCTATTTGTGGCCTTTGGTCACATAAAAATATGCCAAATGTGGCCAGAGGTGTTACTTGTATTTTGTGTGACTATTGTCCATGCAATGGCCACTTTATTTTTATTTGTGTGTGGCTGATTGCAACCATTTGGTTAGACAACGAGTGTGTTGTTGTGGGCTTTGGTCACATAAAATTATTCTAAATGTGGCCGTAGATGTTAAAAAGTGTGACCATATGCTCTTTTAAGTGAGGTAAACTTGTATTTTGTATGACTATTGTCCATACAATGGCCACTTTATTTTAATTTGTGTGTGGTTGATTGCAACCATTTGGTCACACAACGAGTGTCTTGTTGTGGGATTTGGTCACATAAAATTATGCCAAATGTGGCCGTTGGTGTTTAAAAGTGTGACCGTATTCTCTTTTACGTGAGGTAAACTTGTATTTTGTGTACCTATTGTCCATGCAATGGCCACTTTATTTTTATGTGTGTGTGGCTGATTGCAACCATTTGGTCACACAACGAGTGTCTATTTCTGGGCTTTGGTCACATAAAAATATGTCAAATGTGGCCGTAGGTGTTAAAAAGTGTGATCATATACTCTATTAAGTGAGGTAAACTTGTATTTTGTGTGACTATTGTCCATGCAATGGCCACTTTAATTTTATTTGTGTGTGGCTGATTGCAACCATTTGGTTAGATAACGAGTGTGTTGTTGTGGGCTTTGGTCACATAAAATTATTCTAAATGTGGCCGTAGATGTTAAAAAGTGTGACCATATGCTCTTTTAAGTGAGGAAAACTTGTATTTTGTTTGACTATTGTCCATACAATGGCCACTTTATTTTAATTTGTGTGTGGTTGATTGCAACCATTTGGTCACACAACGAGTGTCTTGTTGTGGGATTTGGTCACATAAAATTATGCTAAATGTGGCCGTTGGAGTTTAAAAGTGTGATCGTATGCACTCTTACGTGAGGTAAACTTGTATTTTGTGTAACTATTGTCCATGCAATGGCCACTTTATATTTATGTGTGTGTGGCTGATTGCAACCATTCGGTCACACAACGAGTGTCTTGTTGTGGGCTTTAGTTACATAAAATTATGCCAATTGTGGTCGTAGGTGTTAAAAAGTGTGATCATATGCTCTTTTAAGAGTGGTAAACTTGTATTTTGTGTGTCTATTGTCCATGCAATGACCACTTTATTTATGTGTGTGTGGCTGATTGCAACCATTTGATCACACAACGAGTGTGTTGTTGTGGGCTTTGGTCACATAAAATTACGCCAAATGTGGTCGTAGGTGTTAAAAAGTGTGATCAATGCTCTTTTAAGAGTGGTAAACTTGTATTTTGTGTGACTATTGTCCATGCAATGGCCACTTTATTTTTTTGTGTGTGGCTTATTGCAACCAGTTGGTCACACGATGAGTGTCTTGTTGTGGACTTTGGTCACATAAAATTATGCAAAATGTGGTCGTAGGTGTTAAAAAGTGTGATCATATGCTCTTTTAAGTGAGGTAAACTTGAATTTTGTTTGACTATTGTCCATGCAATGTCCACTTTATTTTTATGTGTGTGTGGCTGATTGCAACCATTTGGTCAGACAACGAGTGTGTTGTTGTGGGCTTTGGTCACTTAAAATTATTCTATATGTGGCCGTAGATGTTAAAAAGTGTGACCATATGCTCTTTTAAGTGAGGTAAACTTGTATTTTGTGTGACTATTGTCCATACAATAGCCTCTTTATTTAAATTTGTGTCTGGTTGATGGAAACCATTTGGTCACACAACGAATGTCTTGTGGGATTTGGTCACATAAAATTATGCCAAATGTGGCCGTAGGTGTTTAACAGTGTGACCGTATTCTATTTTACGTAAGGTAAACTTGTATTTTGTGTACCTATTGTCTATGCAATGGCCACTTTATTTTTATGTGTGTGTGGCTGATTGCAACCATTTGGTCACAGAACTAGTGTCTATTTGTGGGCTTTGGTCACATAAAAATATGCCAAATGTGGCCGTAGGTGTTAAAAAGTGTGATCATATGCTCTTTTAAGTGAGGTAAACTTGTATTTTGTGTGACTATTGTCCATGCAATGGCCACTTTATTTTTATGTGTGTGTGGCTGATTGCAACCATTTGGTCAGACAACCAGTGTGTTGTTGTGGGCTTTGGTCACATAAAATTATGCCAAATGTGGCCGTAGGTATTAAAAAGTGTGACCATAAGTTCTTTTAAGTGAGGTAAACTTGTATTTTATGTGACTATTGTCCATACAATGGCCTCTTTATTTTAATTTGTGTGTGGTTGATTGCAACTATTTGGTCACACAACGAGTGTCTTGTTGTGGGATTTGGTCACGTTAAATTATGCCAAATGTGGCCGTAGGTGTTTAAAAGTGTGACCGTATTCTCTTTTACGTGAGGTAAACTTGTATTTTGTGTACCTATTGTCCATTCAATGGCCACTTTATTTTTATGTGTGTGTGGCTGATTGCAACAATTTGGTCACACAACGAGTGTCTATTTCTTGGCTTTGGTCACATAAAAATATGCCAAATGTGGCCGTAGGTGTTAAAAAGTGTGATCATATACTCTATTAAGTGATGTAAACTTGTATTTTGTGTGACTATTGTCCATGCAATGGCCACTTTATTTTTATTTGTGTGTGGCTGATTGAAACCATTTGGTTAGATAACGAGTGTGTTGTTGTGGGCTTTGGTCACATAAAATTATTCCAAATGTGGTCGTAGATGTTAAAAAGTGTGACCATATGCTCTTTTAAGTGAGGTAAACTTGTATTTTGTGTGACTATTGTCCATACAATGGCCACTTTATTTTAACATGTGTGTGGTTGATTGCAACCATTTGGTCACACAACGAGTGTCTTGTTGTGGGATTTGGTCACATAAAATTATGCCAAATGTGGCCGTTGGTGTTTAAAAGTGTGACCGTATGCACTTTTAGATGAGGTAAACTTGTATTTTGTGTAACTATTGTCCATGCAATGGCCACTTTATTTTTATGTGTGTGTGGCTGATTGCAACCATTCGGTCACACAACGAGTGTCTTGTTGTGGGCTTTAGTTACATAAAATTATGCCAATTGTGGTCGTAGGTGTTAAAAAGTGTGATCATATGCTCTTTTATGAGTGGTAAACTTGTATTTTGTGTGTCTATTGTCCATGCAATGACCACTATATCTTTATGTGTGTGTGGCTGATTGCAACCATTTGATCACACAACGAGTGTGTTGTTGTGGGCTTTGGTCACATAAAATTACGCCAAATGTGGTCGTAGGTAATAAAAAGTGTGATCATATGCTCTTTTAAGAGTGGTAAACTTGTATTTTGTGTGATTATTGTCCATGCAATGGCCACTTTATTTTTTTGTGTGTGGCTAATTGCAACCATTTGGTCACTCAACGAGTGTCTTGTTGTAGACTTTGGTCACATAAAATTGTTCCAAATGTGGCCGTAGGTGTTAAAAAGTGTGATCATATGCTCTTTTAAGTGAGGTAAACTTGTATTTTGTGTGACTATTGTCCATGCAATGTCCACTTAATTTTTATGTGTGTGTGGCTGATTGAAACCATTTGGTCAGACAACGAGTGTGTTGTTGTGGGCTTTGGTCACATAAAATTATTCTAAATGTGGCCGTAGATGTTAAAAAGTGTGACCATATGCTCTTTTAAGTGAGGTAAACTTGTATTTTGTGTGACTATTGTCCATACAATGGCCACTTTATTTTAATTTGTGTGTGGTTGATTGCAACCATTTGGTCACACAACGAGTGTCTTGTTGTGGGATTTGGTCTCATAAAATTATGCCAAATGTGGCCGTTGGTGTTTAAAAGTGTGACCGTATGCACTCTTACGTGAGGTAAACTTGTATTTTGTGTAACTATTGTCCATGCAATGGCCACTTTATTTTTATGTGTGTGTGGCTGATTGCAACCATTCGGTCACACAACGAGTGTCTTGTTGTGGGCATTAGTTACATAAAATTATGCCAATTGTGGTCGTAGGAGTTAAAAAGTGTGATCATATGCTCTTTTAAGAGTGGTAAACTTGTATTTTGTGTGTCTATTGTCCATGCAATGACCACTTTATTTTATGTGTGTGTGGCTGATTGCAACCATTCGGTCACACAACGAGTGTCTTGTTGTGGGCTTTAGTTACATAAAATTATGCAAAATTTTTGTCGTAGGTGTTAAAAAGTGTGATCATATGCTCTTTTAAGAGTGGTAAACTTGTATTTTGTGTGACTATTGTCCATGCAATGGCCACTTTATTTTTTTGTGTGTGGCTGATTGCAACCATTTGGTCACACAACGAGTGTCTTGTTATGGACTTTGGTAACATAAAATTATGCCAAATGTGGTCGTAGGTGTTAAAAAGTGTAATGATATGCTCTTTTAAGTGAGGTAAACTTGCATTTTGTGTGACTATTGTCCATGCAATGTCCACTTTATTTTTATGTGTGTGTGGCTGATTGCAACCATGTGGTCAGACAACGAGTATGTTGTTGTGGCCTTTGGTCACATAAAATTAAGCCAAATGTGGCCGTAGGTGTTTAAAAGTGTGACCGTATTCTCTTTTACGTGAGGTAAACTTGTATTTTGTGTACTTATTGTCCATGCAATGGCCACTTTATTTTTATGTTTGTGTGGCTGATTGCAACCATTTGGTCACACCACGAGTGTCAATTTGTGGACTTTGGTCACATAAAAATATGCGAAATGTGGTCGTAGGTGTTAAAAAGTGTGATCATATGCTCTTTTAAGAGTGGTAAACTTGTATTTTGTGTGACTATTGTCCATGCAATGGCCACTTCATTTTTATGTGTGTGTGGCTGATTGCAACCATTTGGTCAGATAACGAGTGTGTTGTTGTGGGCTTTGGTCACATAAAATTATTCTAAATGTGGTCGTAGATGTTAAAAAGTGTGACCATATACTCTTTTAAGTGAGGTAAACTTGTATTTTGTGTAACTATTCTCCATACAATGTCCACTTTATTTTAATTTGTGTGTGGTTGATTGCAACCATTTGGTCACACAACGAGTGTCTTGTTGTGGGATTCGGTCACATAAAATTATGCCAAATGTGGCCGTTGGTGTTTAAAAGTGTGACCGTATGCTCTTTTACGTGAGGTAAACTTGTATTTTGTGTGACTATTGTCCATACAATGGCCTCTTTATTTCAATTCGTGTGTGGTTGATTGCAACCATTTGGTCACACAACGAGTGTCTTGTTGTGAGATTTGGTCACATAAAATTATGCCAAATGTGGCCGTAGGTGTTTAAAAGTGTGACCGTATTCTCTTTTACGTGAGGTAAACTTGTATTTTGTGTACCTAGTGTCCATGCAATGGCCACTTTATTTTTATGTGTGTGTGGCTGATTGCAACCATTTGGTCACACAACGAGAGTCTATTTGTGGGCTTTGGTCACATAAAAATATGCCAAATGTGGCCGTAGGTGTTAAAAAGTGTGATCATATGCTCTTTTAAGTGAGGTAAACTTGTATTTTGTGTGACTATTGTCCATGCAATGGCCACTTTATTTTTATGTGTGTGTGGCTGATTGCAACCATTTGGTCAGATAACGAGTGTGTTGTTGTGGGCTTTGGTCACATAAAATTATTTTAAATGTGGTCGTAGATGTTAAGAAGTGTGACCATATGCTCTTTTAAGTGAGTTAAACTTGTATTTTGTGTGACTATTCTCCATACAATGTCCACTTTATTTTAATTTGTGTGTTGTTGATTGCAACCATTTGGTCACACAACGAGTGTCTTGTTGTGGGATTCGGTCAAATAAAATTATGCCAAATGTGGCCGTTGGTGTTTAAAAGTGTGACCGTATTCTCTTTTACGTGAGGTAAACTTGTATTTTGTGTACCTAGTGTCCATGCAATGGCCACTTTATTTTTATGTGTGTGTGGCTGATTGCAACCATTTGGTCACACAACGAGAGTCTATTTGTGGGCTTTGGTCACATAAAAATATGCCAAATGTGGCCGTAGGTGTTAAAAAGTGTGATCATATGCTCTTTTAAGTGAGGTAAACTTGTATTTTGTGTGACTATTGTCCATGCAATGGCTACTTTATTTTTATGTGTGTGTGGCTGATTGCAACCATTTGGTTGTTGTGGGCTTTGGTCACATAAAATTATTCTAAATGTGGTCGTAGATGTTAAAAAGTGTGACCATATGCTCTTTTAAGTGAGGTAAACTTGTATTTTCTGTGACTATTCTCCATACAATGTCAACTTTATTTTAATTTGTGTGTGGTTGATTGCAACCATTTGGTCACACAACGAGTGTCTTGTTGTGGGATTTGGTCACATAAAATTATGCCAAATGTGGTTGTAGATGTTAAAAAGTGTGACCATATGCTCTTTTAAGTGAGGTAAACTTCTATTTTGTGTGAGTATTGTCCATACAATGGCCTCTTTATTTCAATTTGTGTGTGGTTGATTGCAACCATTTGGTCACACAACGAGTGTCTTGTTATGGGATTTGGTCACATAAAATTATGCCAAATGTGGCCGCAGGTGTTTAAAAGTGTGACCGTATTCTCTTTTACGTGAGGTAAACTTGTATTTTGTGTACCTATTGTACATGCAATGACCACTTTATTTTTATGTGTGTCTGGCTGATTGCAACCATTTGGTCACACAACGAGTGTCTATTTGTGGGCTTTGGTCACATAAAAATATGCCAAATGTGGCCAGAGGTGTTAAAAAGTGTGATCATAAGCTCTTTTAAGTGAGGGAAACTTGTATTTTGTGTGACTATTGTCCATACAATGGCCTCTTTATTTGAATTTGTGTGTGGTTGATTGCAACCATTTGGTCACACAACGAGTGTCTATTTGTGGGCTTTGGTCACACAAAAATATGCCAAATGTGGCCAGAGGTGTTAAAAAGTGTGATCATAAGCTCTTTTAAGTGAGGGAAACTCGTATTTTGTATGACTAATGTCCATGCAATGGCCACTTTATTTTTATGTGTGTGTGGCTGATTGGAACCATTTGGTCACACAACGAGTGTCTTGTTGTGGGATTTGGTCACATAAAATTATCCCACATGTGGCCGTTGGTGTTTAAAAGTGTGACCGTATGCACTTTTAGATGAGGTAAACTTGTATTTTGTGTAACTATTGTCCAGGCAATGGCCACTTTATTTTTATGTGTGTGTGGGTTGCAACCATTCGGTCACACAACGAGTGTCTTGTTGTGGGCTTTAGTTACATAAAATTATGCCAATTGTGGTCGTAGGTGTTAAAAAGTGTGATCATATGCTCTTTTAAGAGTGGTAAACTTGTATTTTGTGTGTCTATTGTCCATGCAATGACCACTATATTTTTATGTGTGTGTGGCTGATTGCAACCATTTGATCACACAACGAGTGTGTTGTTGTGGGCTTTGGTCACATAAAATTACGCCAAATGTGGTCGTAGGTGTTAAAAAGTGTGATCATATGCTCTTTTAAGAGTGGTAAACTTGTATTTTGTGTGACTATTGTCCATGCAATGGCCACTTTATTTTTTTGTGTGTGGCTAATTGCAACCATTTGGTCACACAACGAGTGTCTTGTTGTGGACTTTGGTCACATAAAATTATGACAAATGTGGCCGTAGGTGTTGAAAAGTGTGATTATATGCTCTTTTAAGTGAGGTAAGCTTGTATTTTGTGTGACTATTGTCCATACAATGGCCTCTTTATTTCAATTTGTGTGTGGTTGATTGCAACCATTTGGTCACACAACGAGTGTCTATTTGTGGGCTTTGGTCACATAAAAATATGCCAAATGTGGCCAGAGGTGTTAAAAAGTGTGATCATAAGCTCTTTTAAGTGAGGGAAACTTGTATTTTGTATGACTAATGTCCATGCAATGACCACTTTATTTTTATGTGTGTGTGGCTGATTGCAACCATTTGGTCACACAACGAGTGTCTTGTGGTGGGATTTGGTCACATAAAATTATGCCAAATGTGGCCGTTGGTGTTTAAAAGTGTGACCGTATGCACTTTTAGATGAGGTAAACTTGTATTTTGTGTAACTATTGTCCATGCAATGGCCACTTTATTTTTATGTGTGTGTGGCTTGCAACCATTCGGTCACACAACGAGTGTCTTGTTGTGGGCTTTAGTTACATAAAATTATGCCAATTGTGGTCGTAGGTGTTAAAAAGTGTGATCATATGCTCTTTTAAGAGTGGTAAACTTGTATTTTGTGTGTCTATTGTCCATGCAATGACCACTATATTTTTATGTGTGTGTGGCTGATTGCAACCATTTGATCACACAACGAGTGTCTTGTTGTGGGATTTGGTCACATAAAATTATGCCAAATGTGGCCGTTGGTGTTTAAAAGTGTGACCGTATGCTCTTTTACATGAGGTAAACTTGTATTTTGTGTGACTATTGTCCATACAATGGCCTCTTTATTTCAATTTGTGTGTGGTTGATTGCAACCATTTGGTCACACAACGAGTGTCTATTTGTGGGCTTTGGCCACATAAAAATATGTCAAATGTGGCCAGAGGTGTTAAAAAGTGTGACCATAAGCTCTTTTAAGTGAGGGAAACTTGTATTTTGTATGACTAATGTCCATGCAATGGCCACTTTATTTTTATGTGTGTGTGGCTGATTGCAACCATTTGGTCACACAACGAGTGTCTTGTTGTGGGATTTGGTCACATAAAATAATGTCAAATGTGGCCGTTGGTGTTTAAAAGTGTGACCGTATGCACTTTTAGATGAGGTAAACTTGTATTTTGTGTAACTATTGTCCATGCAATGGCCACTTTATTTTTATATGTGTGTGGCTTGCAACCATTCCGTCACACAACGAGTGTCTTGTTGTGGGCTTTAGTTACATAAAATTATGCCAATTGTGGTCGTAGGTGTTAAAAAGTGTGATCATATGCTCTTTTAAGAGTGGTAAACTTGTATTTTGTGTGTCTATTGTCCATGGAATGACCACTATATTTTTATGTGTGTGTGGCTGATTGCAACCATTTGATCACACAACGAGTGTGTTGTTGTGGGCTTTGGTCACATAAAATTACGCCAAATTTGGTCGTAGGTGTTAAAAAGTGTGATCATATGCTCTTTTAAGAGTGGTAAACTTGTTTTTTGTGTGACTATTGTCCATGCAATGGCCACTTTATTTTTTTGTGTGTGGCTAATTGCAACCATTTGGTCACACAACGAGTGTCTTGTTGTGGACTTTGGTCACATAAAATTATGCCAAATGTGGCCGTAGGTGTTAAAAAGTGTGATCATATGCTCTTTTAAGTGAGGTAAACTTGTATTTTGTGTGACTATTGTCCATACAATGGCCTCTTTATTTCAATTTGTGTGTGGTTGATTGCAACCATTTGGTCACACAACGAGTGTCTATTTGTGGGCTTTGGTCACAAAAAAATATGCCAAATGTGGCCAGAGGTGTTAAAAAGTGTGATCATAAGCTCTTTTAAGTGAGGGAAACTTGTATTTTGTATGACTAATGTCCATGCAATGGCCACTTTATTTTTATGTGTGTGTGGCTGATTGCAACCATTTGGTCACACAACGAGTGTCTTGTTGTGGGATTTGGTCACATAAAATTATGCCAAATGTGGCCGTTGGTGTTTAAAAGTGTGACCGTATGCACTTTTAGATGAGGTAAACTTGTATTTTGTGTAACTATTGTCCATGCAATGGCCACTTTATTTTTATGTGTGTGTGGCTTGCAACCATTCGGTCACACAACGAGTGTCTTGTTGTGGGCTTTAGTTACATAAAATTATGCCAATTGTGGTCGTAGGTGTTAAAAAGTGTGATCATATGCTCTTTTAAGTGAGGTAAACTTGTACTTTGTGTGACTATTGTCCATGCAATGTCCACTTTATTTTTATGTGTGTGTGGCTGATTGAAACCATTTGGTCAGACAACGAGTGTGTTGTTGTGGGCTTTGGTCACATAAAATTATTCTAAATGTGGCCGTAGATGTTAAAAAGTGTGACCATATGCTCTTTTAAGTGAGGTAAACTTGTATTTTGTGTGACTATTGTCCATACAATGGCCACTTTATTTTAATTTGTGTGTGGTTGATTGAAACCATTTGGTCACACATCGAGTGTCTTGTTGTGGGATTTGGTCTCATAAAATTATGCCAAATGTGGCCGTTGGTGTTTAAAAGTGTGACCGTATGCACTCTTGAGGTAAACTTGTATTTTGTGTAACTATTGTCCATGCAATGGCCACTTTATTTTTATGTGTGTGTGGCTGATTGCAACCATTCGGTCACACAACGAGTGTCTTGTTGTGGGCTTTAGTTACATAAAATTATGCCAATTGAGGTCGTAGGGGTTAAAAAGTGTGATCATATGCTCTTTTAAGAGTGGTAAACTTGTATTTTGTGAGTCTATTGTCCATGCAATGACCACTTTATTTTTATGTGTGTGTGGCGGATTGCAACCATTTGATCACACAACGAGTGTGTTGTTGTGGACTTTGGTCACATAAAATTACGCCAAATATGGTCGTAGGTGTTAAAAAGTGTGATCATATGCTCTTTTTAGTGAGGTAAACTTGTATTTTGTGTGACTATTGTCCATGCAATGGCCACTTTATTTTTTTGTGTGTGGCTGATTGCAACCATTTGGTCACACAAAGAGTGTCTTGTTGTGGACTTTGGTCACATACAATTATGCCAAATGTGGTCGTAGGTGTTAAAAAATGTGATCATATGCTCTTTTAAGTGAGGTAAACTTGTATTTTGTGTGACTATTGTCCATGCAATGTCCACTTTATTTTTATGTGTGTGTGGCTGATTGCAACCATTTGGTCAGTCAACGAGTGTGTTGTTGTGGGCTTTGGTCACATAAAATTATTCTAAATGTGGCCGTAGATGTTAAAAAGTGTGACCATATGCTCTTTTAAGTGAGGTAAACTTGTATTTTGTGTGACTATTGTCCACACAATGGCCTCTTTATTTCAATTTGTGTGTGGTTGATTGCAACCATTTGGTCACACAACGAGTGTCTTGTTGTGGGATTTGGTCACATAAAATTATGACAAATGTGGCCGTAGGTGTTTAAAAGTGTGACCGTATTCTCTTTTACGTGAGTTAAACTTGTATTTTGTGTACCAATTGTCCATGCAATGGCCACTTTATTTTTATGTGTGTGTGGTTGATTGCAACCATTTGGTCACACAACGAGTGTCAATTTCTAGGCTTTGGTCAGATAAAAATATGCCAAATGTGGTCGTAGGTGTTAAAAAGTGTGATCATATGCTCTTTTAAGTGAGGTAAACTAGTATTTTGTGTGACTACTGTCGATGCAATGGCCACTTTATTTTTATTTGTGTGTGGCTGATTGCAACCATTTGGTCAGACAACGAGTGTGTTATTGTGGGCTTTGGTCACATAAAATTATTCTAAATGTGGCCGTAGATGTTAAAAATTGTGACCATATGCTCTTTTAAGTGAGGTAAACTTGTATTTTGTGTGACTATTGTCCATACAATGGCCACTTTATTTTAATTTGTGTGTGGTTGATTGCAACCATTTGGTCACACAACGAGTGTCTTGTTGTGGGATTTGGTCACATAAAATTATGCCAAATGTGGCCGTTGGTGTTTAAAAGTGTGACCGTATGCACTTTTAGATGAGGTAAACTTGTATTTTGTGTAACTATTGTCCATGCAATGGCCACTTTGTTTTTATGTGTGTGTGGCTGATTGCAACCATTTGGTCAGACAACGAGTGTGTTGTTGTTGGCTTTGGTCACATAAAATTATTCTAAATGTGGCCGTAGATGTTAAAAAGTGTGACCATATGCTCTTTTAAGTGAGGTAAACTTGTAATTTGTGTGACTATTGTCCATACAATGGCCACTTTATTTTAATTTGTGTGTGGTTGATTGCAACCATTTGGTCACACAATGAGTGTCTTGTTGTGGGCTTTGGTAACAAATAATTATACCAAATGTGGCCGTAGGTGTTAAAAAGTGTGACCATATTCTCTTTTAAGTGAGTTAACTTGTATTTTGTGAGACTATTGTCCATGCAATGACGACTTTATTTTTATGTGTGTGTGGCTGATTGCAACCATTATGTCAGACAACGAGTGTGTTGTTGTGGGATTTGGTCACATAAAATTATGCCAAATGTGGCCGTTGGTGTTTGAAAGTGTGACCGTATGCACTTTTACGTGAGGTAAACTTGTATTTTGTGTAACTATTATCCATGCAATGGCCACTTTATTTTTATGTGTGTGTGGCTGATTGCAACCATTCGGTCACACAACGAGTGTCTTGTTGTGGGCTTTAGTTACATAAATTTATGCCAATTGTTGTCGTAGGTGTTAAAAAGTGTGATCATATGCTCTTTTAAGAGTGGTAAACTTGTATTTTGTGTGTCTATTGTCCATGCAATGACCACTTTATTTTTATGTGTGTGTGGCTGATTGCAACCATTTGATCACACAACGAGTGTGTTGTTGTGGGCTTTGGTCACATAAAATTACGCCAACTGTGTCCGTAGGTGTTAAAAAGTGTGATCATATGCTCTTTTAAGAGTGGTAAACTTGTATTTTGTGTGACTATTGTCCATGCAATGGCCACTTTATTTTTTTGTGTTTGGCTGATTGCAACCATTTGGTCACACAACGAGTGTCTTGTTATGGACTTTGGTCACATAAAATTATGCCAAATGTGGTCGTAGGTGTTAAAAAGTGTGATGATATGCTCTTTTAAGTGAGGTAAACTTGTATTTTGTGTGACTATTGTCCATGCAATGTTCACTTTATTTTTATGTGTGTGCGGCTGATTGCAACCATGTGGTCAGACAACGAGTATGTTGTTGTGGGCTTTGATCACATAAAATTATTCTAAATGTGGCCGTAGATGTTAAAATGTGTGACCATATGCTCTTTTAAGTGAGGTAAACTTGTATTTTGTGTGACTATTCTCCATACAATGTCCACTTTACTTTAATTTGTGTGTGGTTGATTGCAACCATTTGGTCACACAACGAGTGTCTTGTTGTGGGATTTGGTCACATAAAATTATGCCAAATGTGGCCGTAGGCGTTTAAAAGTGCGACCGTATTCTCTTTTACGTGAGGTAAACTTGTATTTTGTGTACCTAGTGTCCATGCAATGGCCACTTTATTTTTATGTGTGCGTGTGGCTGATTGCAACCATTTGGTCACACAACGAGTGTCTATTTGGGGTCTTTGGTCACATAAAAATATGCCAAATGTGGCCGTAGGTGTTAAAAAGTGTGATCATATGCTCTTTTAAGTGAGGTAAACTTGTATTTGGTGTGACTATTGTCCATGCAACGGCCACTTTATTTTTATGTGTGTGTGGCTGATTGCAACCATTTGGTCAGATAACGAGTGTGTTGTTGTGGGCTTTGGTCACATAAAATTATTCTAAATGTGGTCGTAGATGTTAAAAAGTGTGATCATATGCTCTTTTAAGTGAGTTAAACTTGTATTTTGTGTGACTATTCTCCATACAATGTCCACTTTATTTTAATTTGTGTGTGGTTGATTGCAACCATTTGGTCACACAACGAGTGTCTTGTTGTGGGATTCGGTCACATAAAATTATGCCAAATGTGGCCGTTGGTGTTTAAAAGTGTGACCGTATGCTCTTTTACGTGAGGTAAACTTGTATTTTGTGTGACTATTGTCCATACAATGGCCTCTTTATTTTAATTTGTGTGGTTGATTGCAACCATTTGGTCACACAACGAGTGTCTTGTTGTGAGATTTGGTCACATAAAATTATGCCAAATGTGGCCGTAGGTGTTTAAAAGTGTGACCGTATTCTCTTTTACGTGAGGTAAACTTGTATTTTGTGTACCTAGTGTCCATGCAATGGCCACTTTATTTTTATGTGTGTGTGGCTGATTGCAACCATTTGGTCACACAACGAGAGTCTATTTGTGGGCTTTGGTCACATAAAAATATGCCAAATGTGGCCGTAGGTGTTAAAAAGTGTGATCATATGCTCTTTTAAGTGAGGTAAACTTGTATTTTGTGTGACTATTGTCCATGCAATGGCTACTTTATTTTTATGTGTGTGTGGCTGATTGCAACCATTTGGTTGTTGTGGGCTTTGGTCACATAAA
>JAANYP010000878.1:51035-249961 GCA_020465985.1 Centrapalus pauciflorus
CTGAGATTCTACTTGTCCAAATCTATGTTGATGACATCATCTTTGGCTCAACAAATGATTGTCTGTGCAAAGAATTTGAGACCCTAATGCACAAAAAGTTTCAAATGAGTTCAATGGGAGAACTCACATTCTTTCTAGGGCTGCAGGTTAAACAGAAGCCTACTGGTCTATTCATAAGTCAATCAAAGTATGTCAAAGACATACTGGAAAAGTTTGGATATCAAGACACAAAGGTTGCAAGCACTCCAATGGATCCTCATAAACAGCTCCATACAGACAAAGATGGCATAGATGTGGACATTCATCTATACAGATCCCTTATAGGATCTCTCATGTATCTAACATCTTCTAGACCTGATATAATGTTTGCTGTCTGTGTGTGTGCTAGGTTTCAATGCTCTCCAAAGGATTCTCACTTGGTTGCTGTTAAGAGAATCTTTAGATACCTTAAAGGCCAACCACATTTAGGCCTATGGTATCCTAAAGACTCTTCTTTTGAACTAACTGCTTATTCTGACAGTGACTATGGTGGATGCAACATTGACAGGAAATCCACAACTGGTGGATGTCAATATTTAGGAGCAAGATTGGTCTCTTGGCAATGCAAAAAGCAAACAACTGTGTCCACATCATCCACTGAAGCAGAATATGTAGCAGCTGCAAGCTGCTGCTCCCAGGTAATGTGGATTCAAAATCAACTAAGAGACTATGGTATGAATTTCTTATCCACTCCTATTTATATTGACAACTCAAGTACAATCAGCATTGTGCAAAACCCAGTGAAATTCCTAAAAACCAAGCATATAGAAATCAGATTTCACTTTATCAGAGATTGTAATGAAAAGAAGTTGATCCAAGTTACCAAGATTCATACTGATGATCAGCTAGTTGATCTATTTACAAAACCTTTTGATATAGGAAGGTTCACTTTCCTAGTATCAAATATTGGTATGGTAAACATGGATTAATTGGTTTTCATTATTATCTACTCAGTATGCTAATTTAAGGGGGAGACACTGTTCCATTGAAAAGTTGCACAATTTTACACTAACAACATGAGTATTTTCTCATGCTGCTAGTTCATTTTCTCATGCTGTTCGTTATTTTCACTTGATCTGTCAAAGTGTGCAGGGTATTTGGGTAATTTTCAAAATGTGTGCGCGGGACCCAACATTTCGAAACCTTTAAAGGTCCCGGTTTCGTTCAGTTGTAACTACCAGTTACATATTCTTCTTCCACGGCCTTCTGCTTTCTCTCTGAACGAATCACACATTCTTCTTTCAAACCCTAAACCATCGTTTCTTCATCAATGGAGTTTGTAAAAGAGCATAACTGCCTCCCATACACCCTAAAACACTCTGAACTTCAACCGTTTCATACAATGATGGATTTCCTCAGGCACTCCCATATCCACTATGCCCTGACCATAAACCCTACTATATACATCTCCCATATTGAACAGTTTTGGAATCATGCATCTGTTCAAACCATCAATGGAGTGCCTACCCTCATATCCAAGATTGATGATACTGTCATCAATATCACTGAGGAATCCATCAGACATCACTTGCATCTTCAAGATGCCTCAGGTATAACCGACTTATCCCTTCAAGCTTTACATTTTGGTCTTCAAAATATTGGTTATAGGGGTCCTGCTGATTCTTTTACTTTTCTTAAGGCACATTTTTCTCCTAAATGGAAATACCTTGTGCATATTATTCAGCAATGTTTAAGCCCCGAAAGAACTGGTTGGTCTGAGTTTTCTTCAAATATTTGCCACTGCCATAGTGTGCTTTTCTACTGGCCAACTTAAAATTTTTCAAACATGATCTTTCAAGGAATGTTAAGGCATCATTCCCTAAAGAATGGGAAATTTTTGATGTATCCTAGGTTTTTGGCAGAAATTATTGCACACACCTACACAACTCCACATTTACATAAACGGATACATGTTTCCCATAGGCACTCATTGTCTTCAATCAAAAGGCTGTTAAAGCCAAGTGCCAATTTTGTCAGTGTAGATGTTCCATTGCCCTCTGCAATGATGAACATCATTCCAGGAAACAGAGGAGAGGGTCCTGAGCAGACACAGCCCAACATTCCTGCTTCACCCCCAGGACCCCAACCCACTCCTCATGATACAAATATTCTATCTGATCCTTTTGTACAGCCAACACGCCCACTCAGAAACATATACAAAAGAAAAAGGGGACCAGGAGCTCCTTCCTCCTCCTCCCATCAGCAAGAGCCATATATCCCTGTGCAGGAGGATACTCCTGCACAGAATATCCAAAGGGATCCCATTGAGGAAACTCCCATCCTCTCTCAGGAGGTGAACATCTCTTCAGAGATGGTTCATATGGGTTCTGTGGCTGGCACTACTGATGTCTCTGCATAAGAGGCACAGGACAGTGCCAACATAGCTAAGACCACGCCCATGGCAACAGCGAGTGTGCAAACACAAGCTGGAAGTCCCCAGAACCAAGAAAAGAGGGGCCCAGAAGTTTCTACCTCTGGTCTTAATGTCAGCGATAGATCACAAGCACCTCAGGTGTTTTCTGATCTTGAGACAAGTCTGCAACTCATGCTCTTGACGGATCCCAAGCTGAAACCTGTTGTAGCCATGTTGGAATATCAAATGTCCATCATTGCTGCATAGGGGGCTCAAATTTTTTGCACTAAAACAGGCAGAGGCTGCTCAGAATAAGCGCATGGATTATCTTCACAAAGGGTTCACCCTCTGTGGAAATAAAATCATGAAAATAGAGCAGATGATTCAAACCCATGGGGCAAAGGTTGTGGGTCCTTCTGACCAAACCAATGCTTCCAAAAAGGGGGAGAATCAGGAGGTTCCCAAATCAGTCCAAGCAGCTCCAACAACAACAGTCCAAGCAGCACCAACAGTTCCAGTTTCTAGGCTAGCAGTCCCAACAGCTTCTCATGCTGTTAGCCTAGAAACTCATGCTACTCCTTCAAAAGCCACTGGAGTTGTGATCAGGGAAGGCATTCAAGCTCCATCAAGTACAGTCCAAGCTACATCATCTGCTGCAAAAGACAAGGGCAAGGGCATTCTCATTGAGTCTCCAAAGCATAAATTTTCCTCCAAAGAAGCCCAAATTGCCTTTGATGCTGAAGTTGCCAAAAGAATAGCAGAAGAACAGGACAAAGAATTGGATCAGCAAGCCCAAACCCCAATGGATGATGATGAGACCTTAGGTGACTACCTAAAGGGGTTTGTGGTTAAACAAGGAGCAATGAAGAGAAAAATGCCAACAAGGCATTCCAAAGCTGAGCACAGAAGATTTTTGATAAATTTTGCATTTGCAGCTGGTATCCCAAAGAAAATGGCTCAGTCCATGCCAACTGAAAGGCTGCAAGAGATTCATGACAAGGAGATGGATAAAGGAAAGAGAACAAAAGTCTCTCCAGAAGCTCAACCATCCCAAGAAGTCCAACCATCAACTCAATCAGTCCAAGCTGAAGCTGGTGCCAGTGCACCTGCTCCCTCTGATCAAGCAGTTGTCTCTATTCCTTCATCGGTTAATAGGATGCTCTTTGAGCAACAACTACAAAAGGCTATGGAGATAGAGAAGCTGATTGATCAGCATGATTTTACAAAGCCTCAAATCAACTACTGGTTTGCCAAGTCACTGGATGACCGTGACTTGAGAATTAAGTTTGTAATAAGAAGAGAGTCTGGTCCTGAAGAAGAGTATGATACTTTTTGGCAAATAGTTCAAAAGTTGACCAGAGATGAGCTGATAACGATGCACAACATTGGGTCTGTATCACAAGTTAGATCTTCTCTACCACAAGTGAAACAAGTCATCAGAGATCTGAAGTCCATTGTTGATCCTGAATTTATTAGAAAAGATGTAGAGGATGCCAACAAGAAGGGATTGAAAATCAAGGAAGTTAATATTTTTGTCAAATCCAGGACTTACAGAATCAAATTCACAGATGGATCTGGTATGTTCTTTAATCTTGAATTCTATGATCTTCCAAAGAATATACTACTCCAGATGAAGTCTGTCAGAATATCTTGTGATAGAGATGAGCTAAAGAGAGAATTTTTGAAGGCTGTAGATCATAAACTTGCACAGTTGTAAGTTTTTGAAAGCCTTGGTTTGTAAATAACAGTTTACTTATTCATTTCCATATTTTTGTATAGAACTTAAAGTCTTGTGTAAAGAATTTAAGTTAGGGGGAGATTGTTGGGAAATAGTTTAAGTATGTTCAAGCTGTTAGTTAGACTTCTCAGACTGTTAGTAGATTTTACTTGTAAATCCAAAGTTCATGCTGCTAGTTGAAGAAACTCGAGCTGCCAGTGTAAAAGTTCAAGCTGCCAGAGCAAATCAACTCAAGCTGCTCTGTTCATGCTGTCAAGTGATTCAAGCTGCTCAACAGTTTCATAAACAGAAAGTGCTGATTTTCTGGAAAAGATATCTACATGAAGATTCCAGCATATCTACTATCAGAGAAGTCATCATTCGTCAAGGAAACATATCAAGAAGCAATATAAATACATAGAATAGGTCTTTCAATTGTATAGGAGTTTTCTGCATATTTTGAGTCTGTAATTGCTTTATTGATTAAGTTTTCATAAGCCTCTAAGGTTGTAAAACCCTAAGAACAGTTTGTGTTCTTCGTCTAATCAAACAGATTAGAGGTGATTGTAATCATTGAATTCAGCAATACAAACAGTCTTGATCAATTCTTGTGTGTTTATTTATTATTGATTCTGAAAGTTTTTGTCAAAATAATTAAGTGTTATTCCGCAAACTTCTTGATTAAACTTTGATTCAAAGCAAGATTATTGATTTATACTCTGATAAATTCAAATCAGTTAGTCTTGGTAATTCAGATTTAGATCCTGACACTCTGAGCATGTCTTCCAGAGTCAGAATAGTTCTTTCACTTTGCCCGTCAGATTGAGGTCTATAAGCAGTACTCATTGCGATACGAGTACCAAGACCGTTTTGTAAAGCAGCCCAGAAGTTGGAAGTAAATCTACTATCTCGGTCAGAGACAATAGACTTAGGCACACCATGCCTAATGACAATTTCGTTAACGTAGATCTGGGCAAGACGGTCCAGTGAGTAAGTTTCTCGGATTGGAATAAAGTGAGCAGATTTTGTCAATCGATCAACAATGACCCAAATGGCATCATGTTGACGACGTGTCTTGGGTAGCTTTGTTATGAAGTCCATAGTAATATGATCCCACTTTCATTCCGGGATAGGAAGAGGTTGCATACTACCATAGGGTTGTTGATGTTCTGCTTTGACCAATCTGCATGTTCTGCATCTTTCCACAAATTGGCCAACGTCTCTTTTCAATCCTGGCCACCAGAAATCCGCTTTCAGGTCATTGTACATCTTTGTGCTACCAGGATGAATTGAGAACTTAGATTGATGAGCTTCCGCAAGAATTACATCTCGCATGTTCCCGAACTTAGGAACCCAAACTCTGCCGTATACACCTTTTAGTCAGGTTCCATCATCTTGCATTAAAGGTAGTTGAATTCTGATGTTCTCGTATTTAACATTGTCCTCTTTTAGAGCCTGCAGTTGAGCAGCTCTTACATCATCAATAATGGTGGACATCAGAATTGTGGAAGTCAAGGCATAGCAATACGCCTTGCAGTAAGCTTTTCTACTTAGGGCATCGGCTACTACATTAGCCTTCCCTGGATGGTATAGAATTTCACAATCGTAGTCTTTGATCAGCTCCATTGACCTTGTTTGCCTCATATTCAAGTCCTTCTGACTGAATATGTACTTTAAACTTTTGTGATCGGTGTAGAGCTGACATTTGGTCCCATACAAGTAATGCTTCCAAAGTTTGAGAGCGAAAGTCACAGAAGTTAGCTCTAGATCATGAGTAGAGTAATCTTTCTCATGTGGTTTGAGCTGTCTAGAAGCATATGCTATGACATTTCCTCTTTGCAGCAAAATAGCACCCAAACCCATGCCCGATGCATCTGTGTAGACTATAAAGTCTTCGTTCCCTTCAGGCAGGGCTAATACTGGTGCTTCACTTAGTAGCTGCTTCAATTTGTCAAAAGCTGCTTGCTGTTCTTCTTTCCAAAATAAGGTTGCATTCTTGCGAGTAAGCTTTGTAAGTGGAACAACAATTTTGGAGAAGTCTTTGATGAATCGGCGGTAATAACCAGCCAATCCCAGAAAGCTACGAATCTCTGAGGCGTTGCGAGGTGATTCCCAGTTCTGGATAGCCTCGTTCTTTGCAGGATCAACAGCAATCCCAGCACCAGATATCACGTGCCCCAAGAATTGGATCTGAATTGATTGTTTAAGAGGTACAAGTTAACAACGAGTTTATGATTAAGTATAAGGATCATGAAATTGTTTCAAATGTTGAGACGTACCTGCCTCAACCAGAATTCACATTTTGAGAATTTGGCATAAAGTCGCTCTTTGCGCAACAACTCTAGCAATTCTCTCAGATATGTAACATGATCCTCTTCGGTTTTTGAATAGATGAGAATGTCATCGATGAACACGATGACAGATTTGTCGAGCATTGGCCGGCAGACTCGATTCATGAGATCCATGAAAGCAGCCGACGCATTTGTAAGACCGAATGGCATTACCAGAAACTCGTAGTGTTCGTAACGAATTCTGAAAGCCGTCTTTGGAATGTCGTCTGGGTGTACTTTGAGCTGATGATAACCCGAACGAATATCAATCTTCGAAAAGTAGCTTGCGCCTTGTAACTGGTCGAAGAGATCATCAATCCGGGGCAACAGGTACTTGTTCTTAATTGTGACTTTATTGAGTTCTTTGTAGTCGATGCACATTCGTAATGTGCCATCTTTCTTTTTAACGAACAACACAGGAGCGCCCCATGGAGAAGAACTTGGGCGTATGAAACCCTTATCGAGCAACTCCTGTAATTGTTTCATCATTTCCTGCATTTCAGCAGGGGCTAAATGATAAGGAGCCTTTGCTATTGGAGCAGCTCCAGGAATGAGATTGACACGGAATTCCACTTGACGATCAGGTGGCAATCCCGAGATATCTTCTGGAAAGACATCTGGAAATTCAGAAACGACTGGAACGGTAGAAGGAGATTGAATTTCAGCCTTTGCATCGACAGCGTAGGCTAAATATCGAGATGATCCAGACTCCCGCTGCCTTTTTGGTAGCGACGGTTGAGTCGGTGCTGCGGCAGTTGAACCGATGACATACCCAGACAATAGAAAAATCTGCTCCACATTCCGAGCAGCCTCCAGTAAACCGGCAAAAGTTGTATACCGAACCCCACTCATGGTTCGGCGAATCTCATAGTCTAATCCGGCCTCAAACCGGGCTATCTTCCTTTCCTCTGTGTCAACTTGATGATGTGCGAACAAGCTTAATTGAGTGAACTCAACGGCATATTGTGTAACCGTTTTTTGTTCCTTGAGTCAGGTTCAGAAATTTCGCCTCTAGTCGACGCTTCTCATCGGTAGGACAGTATTGCTGAGAGAATACTTCCTTGAACTCGTTCCAAGTCATGTGTGACACTACCTCCATCGTCAACACATGTGTCATAGCATCCCACCACATTACTGCGTCCCTTGCAAACATAGCGGTTGCAAAGCGGACCTTGTCCTTTTCAGCGCAGTCGCTGATTCTGAAAGTTCGTTCAGTGGTGGTGATCCATTCCAATGTTGTGACAGCATCTCCAGTTCTATCAAAAGTAACACCCCCGTTACTTTTGAAGTCCTTAAACCTACAACCCCTTGATCGGTTAGAAGACCCAGTGTCTTGTCTTTCCTCTTGATCATCTTGTTGTTGCTCCTTATTCTTTCTTTTGTCAGCCTTTCTCTTGGCTTCGGCCTCATCTCTGGCCCTTCATTGGTCTGCAAATGACTGAGCCTGCTCAGCCATTCTTTTGGATTGCAACTCATTTTCTGTTCCATGAGAGCTTGCATCATCTGGAACATCTGTTGAGGAGTCATATCGTCTCCTGACATGTTCTGAAATATAACAACTTATATTTAGAACATTTATTTGTAAGTCCTAAGTGTTACAATTACCCTTTATTTGTCCCCGTGTGCATGTCAATCCTATCTTAGTTCGGATCATTTCCTAGGAGTCCATTCTAATATCATAACCTAAGTTTGAGTCCAAGTCCTTGCGGACGCTTGAAACCTCAAACTAATGCTCTGATACCAAAACCTGTGACACCCTCTTGATTTGATAGTATAAATGGAATCACCAGGATCAACAAACAACCCAATGAATAATATGATAATTGAAATTGAATACTTAAATTAGATTTAAGCAGTTCCACACTAAAGCAATAAATATAAGTGTCTACAATGATTATGTCTAACTATTACATCATCATAATTGTTTTGAAAGTAGTAAATCCCAGCCCAAAGCTATTACATTCAAGTACCAATAGCTTCTAAAGTCTCCGAGATATTGTAGTGAAATGCTTAAGTAGAAGGTCCTGCCACACTTTTGCCTTTGCCTGAAAACATGGTGAGTCAACTGTAAGCTAATGCTTAGTGAGATAACAGATTATGCAAACAACAAATATTTATTTACAAGCAATGCTTAACCATGGGCAGTGTAAGCCCCATGTATGTGTGAAAACAGGCAGTGTAAGCCTTAATTTATGTGAAAACCATGCAGTGCTAGCATGGGGTTGGCAGTTCAAATGCTGATCGGGGATGTGCCGAACCAGACCAGGATAACGAGTGGGATGATCAGTCCCCGACAGTGGCTTGTTGTCAGCCCCAGTCCAGGTCGCATCAGAGTGTGAAGTAATGATCATGCAGTGCAAGCATGATGTAAATAGATGCACTTTCAAATGAACGCTGGCTACATGTGTGTTACATGTCAAGTACGAGTGTGCATCATAACAACAAATCATTCATGAGTGCCAAATGATGTATATGAACAATGTGAACATGCCATTGAATATATAAACATGAATGCAAAAACAATAAATGTTAGAATGACAATCTGTTACTCACAGTGATTGGTATAGTGTGACTTGTCTCTGAATCAATGTGTGTTTTGATAACACCATAATGATCTGTGAAGTAAGTGTAATAGTGATTTTGTGTCAGTAATTGCTTAAAACTTAATTTCTGTAATTTAAATGAAATTCCAGTTGAATTCGGACCATATCCGAATTCGGATGGTCCGAAATCCGGATGGTCCGAATTGGGGTGTTGGTCCGAAATGGTGTAGGTCCGAAATGGGGTAGGATCCGAAATGGGTTGGTCCGAATTGGGATACTGATCAGAAATGAGTAGTGGTCCGAAACAGCCAGGGTCCGAATTTCTATTAGTCCGAAATGGGTATGGTCCGAAATGGACATGGATCCGAAATGGGCAGGTCCGAATTCGGACCATTAATATCCGAGTTCATACTTAGAAATTTTCCTATATTTCCCAGAAATTATATTTGGACCATTTTTGCCTGTTTCAGTAACTAAAGTTGTAAATATGAACTTAAATGTACTATATCAACTTATAACATGTCATAATGTACCAAAAATTTCACATTTGTGTTTATTTTTCTACAATCTTCAAAGAACACACACTAAAACACACACATAATTCTAAAAATCATACTTAGGGTGTGAATCTGATTCTGAAATTTGGTATACTACAACATACATGCTCGATTTACACATTTCAATAATAATATCCAACATGCATTAATATTTGACATCAAAAACCTATGATTCGGTTTATATAAAAATCGAACCAAAAACCTCAAAATTTGCAAGTTTGGATCAATCTTACCTCAAATCGTTTGTTGTAGTAGTTATAGTTCTTAAATTGCAACTTGTTTCCAACTTTTGCACTTTAAACTGATGATTTCTTGTGTGATCTTGGATTAAATCCGAGAGGTATAGAGAGAGAGTCGGTTAGAGAGAGAGAGAGAGAAGAGAGAGTGTGAGTGTTTGAAAATGAAAGGGTTTTCCTTTCTTTTATTTGCCACTTTAACCTATTTGCACATTATACCACTCAACTTCGTATTTTCTTATTTTACTGATAATATGATCAAAATAACTTAAATTGATATAATATTCCATTAACATAATAATTAAGCCCTTAAAATTGTAAATTACATATAATTGAAATGTAGGGATGTTACAACTGTCTTCCTTGTTTCAATATCAATAATATTCAAATGATATATCGATAAAAATGTGCAATATCTCCGTGATTATTGAAACAGAAATCTTTTGAGAGATAACTGAGTAGTTGGTGGGGTTAAGTGCATGCGTTACTGGGTCCATGACGTCTTTTTCAATATCAAGTCGCCTAGGGCTTGATAGATTATGTGGTTTACCCAGCCGACACCGTTTAGGTAGGATTTTATTTTCTTTTAATCCTTTCTCAACTCTCAGCACTCAGCATTTTTCAACTAAGCTCCCTCCGGCTCACTTTTTCGTTAAATTCAGTCAGCATTATAAGAAAAGCATGATCTGATGCACCACCATCTGCTTTAAATTTACCCCTCTCATTTACATTTTACCTCTGCTTGACCCTGTCAGTATCCCGAGATAACTGACACTTCTCAACTAAAAGACCTAAAGAACCCTCACCCAGAAAAACTATAGAAGGTTTGCTCCTTGGGTAGGTCTTCCGGTTCTGGTTAGACCATAGAAGCGATAATTATGCCTATCACTCAGATTGGTGCATAATCGGAGTCAGCAGAAATATTTTCAGCTTTGATGCTCATGGTATATCATGAAATTCAGCTCAGTTGATCTAGGAGATGATATTCAAAATGAAATTGGAGTGATGATTTGGAAGAAATCAGAATGAAATGAAAAATCTGATATATGATATGAAATGAATCAGATTTTCATGAAAGAATTAGCACTTGGGAGAATATGAAAATGATTGGAAGAATTCAGAATACATAGGAGACAAATGAAGAAAATCTCAGAAGAAATGAGATTATGAAAATCAAAGAGATTAGATCAATTAAACTCAATGATAGATTCAGAGAATCTTAAAAAAATTTCTTTTCAGCTCAAAAACAAAACTTTATGTGTGTCAAATATTTTCGTGAAAAATCACACACAGTTTTGAAAAATGTCATTGTCAAAGTGCGTCTGAAACTCCCCCTGGAAATAAGCATACACAGTTAGTCAACTCATAGAAATGAAATAAGGAGCAAAAAATTATAAAAATAAAACTCCCTCTTTGTCAATTCAGCATCGGAGTTGAAATCAGGGCTGGAATTTCAGAAAGATTTGCCTTTTAGACTCGAGTTCTAATCAGAGGTGATTAAGCCATATGTCGCAGAAGCTCGGGTGTCAGTCTGAAGTAACTGAAAACCATTCTGGGTTCTACTCTGATGTGAGTAGAAACCTTTTGAACTGAAGAACGGGTCCTGAACTAAATTGAACAGGAGCCATTGTTGAATTGAAGAACGAGTTCTTATATGAAATGATAAGAAACCTATAACCTGCAAAATTTAAGATGTCTTTGGTATCCAAACAGATTTGGATCCAGACTTGTTAGCACTTTTGGTATCCATTTAAAAACAGGTTTTGGTACCCACTTATACTTGGGTTTAGGTACCCATTGCAGATTATAATTATCAGCTTCTTTTTCAAAAGCAAAAAATAAATTTCTTTGAGTATTTGAAAAAATTTAATATCTGAGTGTCTAAAGAAACTTGACTTTGAATGATTAGAATTTTCTGAACTCTTCTTCCTGAAAAACTGTCCGGTTCTGGCCTGTTTTTGGTAATACGTGGTCGTTTTCTTTGAAAATGTTTTCTGATTAGATGGACCAGTATTTCCAAAAACTTCAAAAACATTAGGCTTTGAAGATTCACCTATGTAAATCTTAACCAGAAGTTTTTCAATGATTTTGTCTTTGCCTTTATGTATCTTGAGAAGATACTTAAGTTTCATACCTGAAGATGAATCAAACTTAGCAGAGTTAGTTCGATTCACTTCACTTTCAGAAGACAAACCAGATTGATCAACCCTAGATTTTAAACAAACTGAAGTAATCTCAACCTTTGATTCTTTTGAAGAAGGAGAATAACTAATTTGTTTGGTAAGATGAAGTATCTGATCTTCTAAACCTTTGATAATGACCAAATAAGAATTTCTGTCATTATCAAATTATTGAAAATCAGTTTTAAAAGATTGTTCTTTAATTACGAACACCTTTCTTTCATCTTCAAACAACTTAGATTTTGTTTTAAAGTTTTGTTCTTTCAGTAAGAACTCATGTTTTTCTTTCTCAAGAGAATCTTTAGTTAAATATAACTCTTTTTCAAGAGCAAAAAATTCTTCATATTTGTTTAAAATGCAATTTTGATCAGTATCATTTGTCTTGGAAAGTAATTCTTCAAGATCTTTAACTTTCTTGTAAAGATCAGATCTTTCAGGCAAAAGATATTTGAGTTGAGTTGCAGTCTGAAAATTCTCTTGTTTCAGTTCATCAAGTTCTTTAAGTAATTCAGATATTTTCACTTGATGAGCACAACTCTTGGAGTTTTGTTTTTCTTTTAATCTCTGAATTTCTTTATTCAGTATTTGTACGTCACTTAACGCCAAATGTTTATCAGTATTTAACTGAACGAGAATCTCATAATTGTTCTTACGAATCTTTTGAGATTCAGTATGTTTGACAATCAGCTCAGACTTTGAAAATTGTTCAAATGCCATTTTGAATTGCTAGAAATTGAATCTTCCAAGATCTTTTATGGAAAAACTGAGTGAATTCTGATAAAACTTTGAAAAACTATTTCAGTAAATGATAACTTGTAAAAAATTAGCTCTGAAATGACTTTTTTGACGTTAAAATTTCAGCTTTTCTGCATAAAATTGCCCATAACTTTTTTCTGGAGTGGAATTGGACCTTGAATATTTACCGAACTGGCTATGCCTGTTCTTGAAATGTAGATCTCTGTTTAAGCTTCGATTTGATGTATGGTAGGCCTTCTAACGATGTTCCAGTCAAAAGTTATGGTCAATTTAAGCAGCAAAGGTCAAATAGTCAAAACTCGAATGATGAATTATAAAACTCGAATGAACTTGAATGAAACTCGAATGAACAAGAATGAATCCCGGATGTCTTATGATAAAACTCGGTTGATTAACAATGAAACTCGGATGATGAAGGTACTAAACTCGATCAATTAAGCATTCAACTCGGATGAAGAAGTGTGAATCTCGGATGAGTAACAATAATTCTTGAATGCTTACCAATGAAACTCGAATAATGAATAAATCAAACTCGAATGTTAAACACTTAAACTCGATCAATGAAAGTATGAAACTCGGTCAATGAAGTGATAAACTCGATCAGTTAAGGATAAAACTCGATCAAAGCATAGAACTCGAACAAAACACTAAGTAAACTCGATCGACACTCTATAAATCTCGATCAATTAAGAAACACACTCGATGAAAGAGTTATAAAACTCGAATGACAAGAGACTAAACTCGAATGGTTCCTAATGCAACTCGATTGACACTTATGTTTTCTCGGGTGATAGGTTTATAAAACTCGAATGATACACAAAGAAACTCGAATAACAACTTGATCAAACTCGATTAAAACAAGGAATTCATTGTTGCCCGAGTTTGAACAAGAACTGATTAAAATCAAGTTCAAAATTACAATTTTCAACAAAAATCCACTAATTGATTCCAGATTGAAATCGAAGCTGCGGTTTTCACACACAAACATTTTTTGAAACAACTTTGACCAATTTCAGATTAAAATCCTTGAATTTGACAAGAACAGTCAAGAACACAAACTTTTCGAAAAATCAGAATAATCCAAATTAAATTTTGTGTGTTTGGAATTAAAATCTACTTATATCATTGAATTCGTCTTTAAAATTCACACCGTCGATCCAAATATCAGATCATTTCATCCACAAAATCAAAATCCTCAAGTGATTTTCAGATTTTCAAAAAAAAAAAAATGAATATAATAGTGTTTGAAAAATACAATACCCAGATTCAAAATTCACTCAAATTCAGCCATATTAGGCTTGGATACCAATTGTGAATTCACTATTCATGCAATTCATATCAACATTAATACAATCATACGAACAATTATCATAAACACATAAAAGCAAATGCTTGTATTAAGAGAGAAAAGATATTACATTGAGTTCACGGTTTCTTGCTAAACAATCTTCTCTCAACATGCATTCATCTGTCCACTCTACTATTCTAATCGTATGTGTATGTGTAATCTGAGATTTCTAGCAGCCCATACAAACAAAACCATACACTTCTATTTATACACAATACACAAGTATTGTGTATTTACACATATAACCCCTAATCTATTGAGTATTTACAATTATATACAATATAATTGTTTCATCTCTATTATTTATTCTCAACATTCTCCCCATTAGAGATGAACACAATTATTAATAGTAATATTCATTTCAGCTCTACAAATATTGTCCCTAACAACAACGATAATCATCTGGTATTTATATTTTATATTAAAAAAATGACGAACCATTTTGATTTTAACTTAATATTTTTGATCAAAAACGGTAAACAATTATGATTTTAGATTTTTTTAATCAAAATAACCATTCTGATTTTAATTAAACGTAGATAAAAAATCAATACAATTTCAATTTTTTCAATAAAATGCACGAATTTAATTTTTTTTTACTAAAAAGCGACGAACCATTTCAATTCTTGAATTTTTCAAACCATTTAGAATTAAAATTTTTAAAAAGTATTTGCAATGAAAAAACTACGAAACATTTTGATTATATACTTTTTCCAAACGATAAAAGCTTCAACACGTCGTTATTTTGATTTTTTTTGAATTGTGAAAAGAAATAAATCATTTATTTTAGATTTTCCGAACGAAAAAAACTACAACTAGTTTTTATTTTTAGTTTTCTTAAATGAAAAAAAAAATAGACAAAGATTTGGATTCTCAATAAATAATTGAAAAAAAACCCAGTTATATCATATAATAATCTTAAATAAATAATTATAGTAATATATATAAAAAACTAACATTAATAATAACAATAAACATACAAATAAAAATTAATGATTAAAACTAAAAGAATAAAAATAAAATGTTATATTTGGATAATTAAATTATAAAAAAGAAAGAAATACTGATATATATATATATATATATATATATATATATATATATATATATATATATATATATATATATATATATATATATATATATATATATATATATATATATATATATATATAAAAGTATGAAAGTTACATAAATGGTCCCTGAAAGTTTGAAAATTACATAAACGGACCTTGAAATTCAAAAAGACCAAAATACCCATGAAACAAACGGCTCTAGTTAATTGCCGTTAGTTTTAGGGACCAAAATGTTACAACTTTTCGATTTTAGGGACTTATGGTGTAATAAAATTCTTTCAGGGACTAAAACCGTAATTCCATGTAAACCACATGGACCATTTATGTAATTTATTCTAAAATGAAAATTTTAAGTTAACATTTAATATTTAAACAAAAAGTAGAAATTTATGATAAGGACTAAAACTGAAAATAAATTACATAGTTGAGGGACCAAATTTATTATGAGAAAAGGGCAAAACCGTCATTAAAAAAAGTTAAGAGAAAGAGAGACCATTTTTGTAAGTAAGTAATGTTTTCAGGGACCATTTATGTAATTTTTAAAAACCAAGGATCAAATCCATAATTTGACCAAACCTTAGGGACCATTTTTGTAATTTATAATTAAGTATTCTGATTTTCATACTTTTTGACAACGTGTTAATTGATATATTTTTATTATAAATTAACAAAATAAGTTCTATCCATAGAAGACTAATAAACATAATAAAAATACAGTCAACTAAAATTATATAATAACTGTTACTTCAAATACATTAAATTTATGATAAAGTACTGTGAACTAAAAACTAATGTCATATGTTTATTTGATAACATGTTTTTGAAAACTGTTTAGCTATATAGTTAGATTGTGAAATATAATTTAATTAAAAGGACAAAGTCTCTCTTTATAAATAAATTAGTAGACTAATATAAAATTTGAAACTAATAAAATATTAAATAAATCAAATGCAAAAATTAAATTAAGTTTTTTAACTAAAGAACATAAAAACTAACAATGGAAAAATAAAAAGGAGTGGTCCAATATATATACATTAAGAATTAAGACAACTTCATAATAAAATGAGAGTTGTCTAGTAAATCTATATACACTAATAAATTATGGTATATATGGCAGTACCGCGAGTGTTGTTCAAACAATAGGATGTGGGTTTAAGTCTCAATTGAGACATTGGTAGTAACATAAGATTAGATGGTAAAAAAGGCTAGTTTTTCATATTTGTGTTCAAAATTAGCACTGGCTGATGTAGATGGACCTTGTTTCTTTTTATCCTTCTCCTTCTGTTGAAAATTATTGAGAAATAAGCGTCTGTGTTATAAAAGGATATTGGACGATTGTAAATTAAGCTTTGTTCATTAGGGAAATCTCTTTCTACGAGGAATTCAGCAAGTTTTAATTGTACGACAAACAAATAAGTCCCCTAGAAGTTGTCGAAGTAAAGGATCATCAACCGCATGGATAGCCTCACACTAACCCGTCAATTTAAGTCCGTTATTACGTGTTCCTACAAAGAATCAGACTAATGACGTATACAATACTTGAATTCTTGGTGTAGATGCTTGTAATGATGGGATCTTGGGTCGTAACATGTGACATTTTAGTAAGTAAATTAATGTCCCAAATGGTGAAGGATACATCGTATGCCCTGGAAGATAGATTGTTACAGACCATACTTGGCAAAACGTAGTTTTAAAAAACATCTCTGGATCCAAACCTGTAACTTGTTTCTCTCTTTTGATCTTGTTTCTCTCTTTTGATCAAAGTCCTCAACCTCTTGTTTCACGAAGAACAAGTTGGGATCATTAAACTCATCTCTCTTCTTCCTCTTGGCCAGCTTAGCCAATATAGCAACATTCATATACGTGTTCAAATTTAGTAGTGACTAATGTAGATGGACCTTGTTTCTCTTTTTCCTTCTCCTTCTATTGAAAATCATTGAGAAATAAGAATTCGTGTTATTACAGGATATTGGGTGACGATAAAAGCTTTGTCATTAGGGAAATCTATTTCTACCAGTAATTCAAAAAGTTTTTTTGTACGACAAATAAATATGTCCCCTAGATGTTGTCGAAGTAAAGGATTGTCAATCGCATGGATATGCTCACACTAACCCGTCAATTTAAGTTCGTTATTACGGGTAGTCCCTATAAAGAATCAGACTAATGACGTATATAATACTTGAATTCTTGGTGTGGATGCTTGTAATGTTGGGATCTTGGGTCGAAAAACAGGTTATATTTTAGTAGGTAAATTAATGCCCCAAACGGTGAGAGATTCATCGTATGCCCCGGAAGATATATTGTTACGAACCATACTTAGCAAAACACAGTTTTAAGAAACATATTTAGATTTAAACTTGTTATTGTTTCTCTCTTTTCATCGAAGTCCTCAACCTCTTGTTTCACGAAGAACAAGTTGGGATCATTCAACTCATCTCTCTTCCTCCTCTTGGCCAGCTCAGCCAATATACCAGCTTTCCATTTAGCATGATTTTGATAAGCTTGCATCAACAGTAAGGTACAAGCTTTTTCACTCCAGTACGATGAAGCATTGACATCTTCTGGAAGCACATTTTCTTTTCTTTTTTCAAGATCAACAATGAATACTCAAGCTTCTAGATCTTCAAAAAAGATTCCCTCCATAGGTTCAACCCCTTAGGCAGAATGTGATCAATTCCTTTGACTATAGTATAGGACCCAAAGTCAATGAGCCTCACAATTTCCTCAAACTCGGTATCATTCTTTTTTCTTTTTCATATGGATTTGATTTTGTAATCAGCAATGGAAGTTCCTTCTGTAACGTTTAATTTGTATATTGATATGAACAAGTTTAAGTCTCAATTGAGACATTGGTAGTAATATAAGATTAGGTGGTAGTAGCGGTTAGATTTTCATATATATATATATATATATATATATATATATATATATATATATATATATATATATATATATATATATATATATATATATATATATATATATGTATATATATATATATGTATATATGTATATATATATATATGTATGTATATATGTATATATGTATATATGTATATATGTATGTATGTATGTATGTATATATATATGTATGTATGTATATATGTATATATGTATGTATATATGTATATATGTATATATATATATATATATATATGTATATATATATATATATATATATATATATATATATATATATATATATATATATATATATATATATATATATATATATATATATATATATATATATATATATATATATATATATATATAACATACATACATACATACATACACACACTCAAGTTCCATGGAGTCCCATATTAGAGTGGAATATTGGTGTCTCATAATAAAACAAAAATACCTTGCTGGAACATTTTTGAATCTATTTTTTATTTCACCATTTGAAAACATCAATTACTCATAGAGTCCTCCCATAGCTGGAACCTTGTATGAATTAGTCATTCAAAGAACTCTTACCACAGAAGTGCAACTTTCAGACATGTATAAACTGACGTCCAAAATTAAGATTTGTCAAGATTTATATTCCCAATAGTTATTCGTAATTTAGATCTTGCAAAACTGCAACTCACCCATTCATCAGATGCAAACATCAAGATCAATGCACCTTTTTATTTCGTGCAATCAAGGAAGTGTTAGATAGGAAATAGCAAATCTTGTTGCTCCCGACCTAATAAGTTCATTTCCCTTTGTGAACTCTTTCAACATACAAATCACTCGTGATCTATTATAAACTTGTTATCTTTCTAGCCTTTTCAATGGTCATCTTATGTTCTTCAATTATCTTTTCGAAGTCCTCCAACGTCAAATCAATGCAACGAGCTCCACAAGGTGAATCAAAATATCTTCTTCCTTTTTTCCATCAACATCTCACCAGCAACTTTATAACTAGTTGCGTTATCAGTCACTACTTGAACAACATGTTCTTCACTTATTTTCTCTATAAAATCATCTAAGATTGCATGTACTTTTTCCTTCATGTTGATAATATCAGATGTATCAATTGATGCTAAGAAAATAGTACCTATAGGGATGTTCACAAGAAAATTGCAAATTGATCGATTCTTCCTATTAGTCCATCCATCACTCATTAGTGTGCAACAAATTTTCTTCCACTCATTTTTATGGTCTTCAAGTAATGCTTTTGTGTAGTCAAATTCTTTTTTCAATAGATCGAGCAACTCGTATCTCATGATAAGAAGGCACACTAAGACCTCTTCCAAAGTCACCAATAATTTTAACCATTTTGACAAACACAGGATTGTTCACACAATTAAATTAGATAACACTTGTGTAAGAAAACCTAGCAATTTGTTGGAAAAGTTTGTCTCACTCGTGTTCTTTGAACATCACATTCAATGTACTTTGACCTTTTCCTTTTTTTGAAGAAAAACTAAGCTTACACTTCCCTTTGTTAATGTTTTCATAAGCCTCTTCAACTTCATCAAGCATGACTCTTTTTCTTATTCATCAATTCACCATCTTCCAACAAGGTAAGAAATTGAACTCTCACATCTTGGGGAACCTTGAGACAAGGTACGACATTATTACTTGTTCGAGCTAATTGATGCTTAAATACTTGCACTTTACCTTTCTATCACCCATGTCTAGTCCATGCTCTCAACCAACATAGTCTTAGCCCCAGATCCATTTTTTTTTCTAGCTCTTTTGTTACTTATAGTGGAAGGCATGGAAGTAGATGAATGAGCAGATGCTGAACTACTTGCCATGAAAGAACTCCGAATGTTACAACTTGTAAACCTGCATAATGCAAATTCCATAAAAAAAATACACACAAATATTAATATGCAAATAGAAAAAATCTTATATGCTTAACATAGATAACTATCAATAAATACTCAACAAGAGTGTAACCAAATAAACGTATTTTTTATAACATGATGGAAACACTAACCAAATAAGGAAATAAAAAAAAATTAACATAGATTAATCAAAATTCTTTTTTATCAATTCACAAAAGCAGGCAAGAACATTCAACTCAAATAATGAAAAGGAATTACTTTATAATAGAAAATACATTTAACCCCACCTAATAGACCCCAGTTGACATCAAAAGTATTAAAAAATTATGGTTGAAGCCATGGAGCGTGATTTTAAACGCAAAGACCCCAGTTCCCTACTATAAAACCGGGGTTAAATACCCCAATAAATATTTCCGTCTTGCAAGAAAGACACGTCTTTCTTTTTGGAGACCATAGACCCCGGTTTTATAATAAACAACCAGGGTTTATGTAGAAAAAAATCCAAATAAATCTCCCTAGAGAAGTGGAAAAAGAACGAAATTTAATTTTCTGGTAAATAGACCCCGATTTTATATATTGCAACCGATGTTGATTGTCGACATTTTTTACTCTGATTATGACACATATTTACCTCAAATAGACCCCAATTTTGTATTATGCAACCGTAGTTGATTCCCTTATTTACTACACCCCACAGTCTTCTTCCCCTTCATCTTAATTTCATTCAAAACTAACTCATCCTCCATTAATTCTGCATCTTCCATCTTTCTTATATTAAATTCTACTTAAAGTTTGTATGATAATCAAAATGGTTAATTGATGGTATTTTTTTTATCTTATATAATTTTTTATAAACATGTGTTTGTGTATGTTTTAGTTTACTACAAGATGGTGACGTACGTACATACATGTGTGTGTGTGTATACACACATACATATACATATACATACATGTATGTACGTGTATAATAAGTGTAGGTCCCAAAAGGTTTCCCTAGTATGTTGCTCTAAGCTGTAGAGGGGTGGGGCGGGGGGGGGGGGGGGTGAATACAACTATTTAAAAACTCAACACACTTTTCTCAATGTTTGTGTATATTATCAACAAGTGTTAATTACAAACCAGCCTGAACTGTGGAATGGTTCAAGCTGAGATGACAGAAACAACAGGTGTTTAACTAATCTAAGACACACTCAAACTAGATACAATGAATACACTCACTAAGATGAACTCACTGTCTACAAGATAGACAGATGGATAACTTGAATAAGAACAGCTTGGACACACGTCACTGTTTTATTCAAGCAGACTTGCATGCATGAAAGCACACTTCTTTGCACGTTCTGAATATCACACTCTTAGTTCCCACATTCCTTAGAAGCTTCCTTTTATACTCTCGCCGAGAATCTCAGTGAAGCTTCCTCATTGGATATAGAGATAGTGGGATGTCTTTCCAAAAAGAAAAAACAACTTTTATGCACGTTCTGACAAAGCAGAATTGTCTTTACATTGTAGAATCTTTGTCTTTTCCTTTTTGTCTCTCTTGTAGAAGGCTTTAACTAAAAGAAGAATGTCAACTTTAAACCTTTCATCTTCTGTTATGGCCATTTTGATATAAGAAATGGTCTGTCACTCATTTCAAATATCCACTTTGTCTTCATGTAACAGAACAGCGTAGGCAGTTTTTGCAGCTTCTGTTTTTCCACTTTATCTTCGACTTTGTGAACTAATCTTGTAGTCCAAAACAATACATGAGGACATGGAAACATATTCCATAAGATGTTTAGCCTGTTCACAGAGAATATGTTCTGTTCACAAAGAACATAACACTTAGAAATTGTCCAAGCTGCTCAACAGGTTAGAGCAGCGTAGACAGTTTATGTCCAGCCTGTTCAACAGAATAGAACAGCTTGGACAATCTGCATTTGTTGCAACAAATGCAACAGGGTAAACAATTTTGACTAATATTGAAAATCACTTATCAGGTTTCAATAAGGCATTAACATGCCTTAAATTATACCTTCAAGTGCATCAAACAAGTTTGATTAATAATTCCCCCCTAAGATGTAGAACATGTTTGACTGTGGCCTTTTTGTGCCTAACAATCTCCCCCTATTTACAATAAGCAGTCTAAGCTGATTCCATCAATAATCGCTATATATTTTTACAATACACTTTACTGAAATAAGATTACAACATTGAAGTAAAGTAAAGGATTAGTTTATATTGACTGATTTTGATTACAAACAACACATGTTCTTACAAAAGTACAACTAATGTACTAAAGTAGATTACAACTGATGTAATAAGAAAATTACAACTAATGTATTAAAGTACAACATATGTACAAGGACAAGTTTCAACAAATTTGGACTGTTGATAGTGGGAGAAAATAGGCAAGTCTGTCCAACTTATGGACAGCTTCATTCTTCATTTACTCAGCAGTAGATGGACCTCCAAGCTGTTGTGGTTCTTCTTTAAACATTAGTTCAAAATGCTCCCTGGTTTCTTTAATTTCCTTCATTTCATTTTTGAGGAACATGAAGTTAGGATGTTGAAGCTTTCCTCTCTCATGGAACCCTTTAAGCTGTTCCCAAATAGCTGTTCTCCATCTTGAAGATTTTTAGAAGAAGTTTGAAAGTCTAAAAGCTATGAGCTTCTTAAGACCAACCTAATGCAAATCAAATGCTCTCTGGAAACACTTTTTCTTTTTTAGGGGATCCACAAAAAATACCCCAAACTCAGGTTCCTCTATTAGCTTGTGTCCTCAGGTTCCACTCCTCTGGGCAGGCTGTGATTTACTCCCTTGATCTCAACAGCTAGATCGCCTTGATCAATCATTGTTAGGAGTTCTTCCAGCTCAGTATCCTTCCTCTTTCTCCTGGCCTTAATCTTGGGTTCAACCACTGAGGTACCCTTGATTTGTTCTTCTATAATCAGGCCAAGATTCTTAACTCTATCCATTAAAGTTTTGACATATGCCTTGATATTCTTAGCAGTTTTAGACTTAGACTGACTTAGGGCAACTGCCAATTCCATCCATTCTCTGTACCCCATTTGAGCAACATCAGGGTGTTCATATGCTTTCAGTTATGGACCTTTAGCACCTAGCCTAGTGATCTGAATCTTCCACTGCTTGTCTTTCTTTGATATGGGGACAACTTTGACAATTGTTTCCTTGGCAAGCCTTCTGTTAGCAACATCAAAGAACTTCTTCCTTGACAAGTTGTCAAAGTGTTTTTGGGCTCTTGATGAGGAGGATGTTGACTTTGATTTGATCATAGAGACCTGAGCACCCTTTGCTTTCTCTCCTTCTCTCTCAACCACTGACTCATTGACAGCCTCTAGCAGTTTCCTTTGAACATCCAAGGAAGACATTTTAGCTTTTCTTGCCTCCTTGTATGCAAAGGCCTTTGCAGCTTTAGCAGATGCTTCTTCTCTCTTTAGCCTTTCAATGGATCAAAGCTGCTCTTCTTTGAATATATAATAAGTCTCCATAGGAAGACCCATTTCTTTGGCCTGAGACTTATCAAATTTTAGTTGAGCAGCTTTGAGATAGTCAGGGCCCATTGAGGCTTTTTTTCATTTAGTTGTTGTGGTCATGACAGCTTCAGTTTCTTCTTCCTCTTCTTCTTCAGTTTGCTCCAATATTAGATGTCTCCTTTTGCTTGGTCTGTCCTCAGGAATGGATTCCTCCCCCATTAGATGGTGCAGGGTTTGGAGATCCAGCCTGAGTAGGCTGAGCAGCTTCAGTTGTTTTGGAGAGATCTACAGTAGGTCCTGTTTGAGAGAGACCTGCTGCTTGTCCCACTGATGTTGATTTCTACTTAGAGGGAGATGAAGATTTCTCCCCCTTAGACTTGGTCTTTGAGACAGATATCTTCTCCCCCTTTGAAGGAGATGGCACAGAGCCTTCAACAATGGGTCTGCCTGGAGGAACGGATCCAGCAGGCTGGGCAACAGTTTTGGCAGCAGGTTTAGAACAACAAGGCTATGCACTAAGAAAGCCAATTTATCCTTAACCTCTGTAAGTTGGGTAACACAAGTTTGAAGAGAGGCAGAGTGGGAAGTAGCAAGAGATAACAGCCGAGCAATAGCTTCCCTGTCTGAAGCTGTGAACAACAAACTTTGAAGCTGTGCAAGATTTCATTCAAGAGAATCTTGCATATCATCAAGGTTTGATGGCACAGAATTGGACAGAGAGACCACTAAGGTGCTCAGGCTGGCCTAAGTAGAAAGGAAAGTCTTGGTGCAGGTGTCAAGCAGAGCTGACATCTGTAGGGAAACTGCTCCCAGAGAGAAACAGAGTCCTGTTGGGTAGAAAGAATTAGTGAGAGGGTAGAGGAAAGTGTTTGCAGCTGTGCAGTGAGTACAAGCAGCTGAGAGGATTGATCACCCTAGGGAGCAGGGGTTGGAAAGGAAGTCCTGAACGAATCAAGGAACCCCTTAAGCTGAGCAGACACAGAGTCTGATGTAATAGAAGGTAGGGAGGCCATTGAGGTTTCCAAAGAACCAACTTTGTTGGTCAGCAAAGATAGTTGATCCTTCAAAGGAAGATCTTTGGGGGATGGAGGAGTATGAGTGCATTGTTTGGATTGGGTAGATGTTGAGGAATGGGAATGTGATGGTGATGGGGAAGATGTAGGGGTTTGTGGATTAGTGAGGGAAGGCAGGGAGACTTTGGAGAGTAAGTCCATAGTCTGGGCATATGTCAAATGACCCAGCTTGAAAGGGTCAATGCGGCCTTCAGCAGTGGCTATATCTGCTTGTGTTGTAGCACCTTCATTAAGACCAGGGGTGGTTCCCTCAATAAGCACCTTGTTTTTCAGGCACCTCTTCATGGGGAGAAGGGATGTGCATTTCAACATCATCAGTGGTGAAACCTGATGATGGAATGTGCACTTGGGGAGCAGCCTCACCAGAGGGATGGTCCATTCACTCAGGTTCATCAACTTGGGATGAGGGTCCTTCACATCAAGAGCAGAAGTTTGAGGCTGATCTGTTGGATGGTCTGTTCCAGCAGCTTTGGCACCTCGTGCAGACTCAGATGGTGTAAGACAAGTATGAAGTGGAGACTGTGTGGACTCAGTATGGAGTGGTGTGGATTCCTGTCTTTCAATATCCTCATCCTGTTGGGAGGCTGAGATAGTGGATGTGGTAGTCTTCTTTTGTACAACTGAGACCTGTTGGAAGGAACCAATGGGTCTAGGCTGACTCTGGGTTGACTTTTGTTGGAGTGAAGTCTACTCCAAATCTGCTGAACTATCTTCCAAAATAGGAGAAACATCATGGGTTGCTTCTTTGTCAACTGACTCCTGTTGGGAGGGGCCAGAGGGGCTAGTATGGGATGATGGTTTCTTCCTAGCTAGAGATTTTCTCCTTGAGTATTGAGACATGGTGGGGATTGAGGAGAAGTCGCAGGAATTTGTGTTTGGACTGGTGGTGAGACTGGGTCAGGAATAGGAGGGTCAGTCTGTGCCATGGTCTCAGGTGCCACAGAGACACCAACCACAAAGGCTTCAGGTTCAACATATGAACCAGGGTGAGAAGTCTGCTCCCCCTCAGCCACTGAGGCTGATGAGACAGACTTAGACTTAACTATTTTAGCCTTCTTGCGGACAGACTCAGCTTCAGTCGATTTCAGGCCCCTTTTCACTACATTGGGCTTGGATTTGGTTTTTCCTTTGAGAGCAGCCACTGGATCCACCCTCATGGTTGAGGGTCCTTCCACCAAACCAAGTAACCTTCTCATTGGGGTAGATAGAGGAGGCTCATTGGTGAGTACTAAAGTGTAAAAGACTTTATTCCCAGTGACAGGGAATGCAACAATAGTTAAGAAGGGTTGAGAATTGTAGAGATGCTCACCACAAACATGTTTGAAGATGAGACTTAGAAACCTTAGGTATCTTAAAACAGCATGGCGATGTTCTTGCTGTACCAAGTTCCTCATATTCATGAAAATCCATCTGGCCATGTTCAGTGTAGTCCCATTCACAAACTGCAGGACTATAGGAATTTCATCCCTGCTAAGCTGGTCAAAGGAACCAACTTTGCAGCCAAAAGACATCACCACTGAGGCAAATAGAAAACTGTAAGTGGGTGATAAATCCCTCCTGAACAATGTAGCTCCAACTTTGGGTTCTACTACGCCACAGAAGCGTAGCAGGTTGCCCATCTGATCATCCTCAGGCTGTGGTTTTTCATAGGTTTCAGCAACAGGAAGATGAAGAACTTCCCTGAGGAGAGCAGTAGTTATCTCAATGGTTTGAGACCCATTGAGGATGGTTCCCCTGATGGTTTTGGTGGAAGGATCATAAGCACAGGTGCACCAAAACTCATAGACCATCTCCTGATACAGAACACCAGGAGACACAGTCATAACATAGTGCAAGGGTAAACTTGCAGAAACTCCACCATTTGTTCATAACCCTTTCCCACGTAGTTTTTGGGAATGGTTAGATTGGCTATGTAGTTAGTGGGTTTCAGAGTGAGCATCATGGTAACTGAGGGATGTTTCTGAACATAATCACCAACGAATACTGGAAGTAGGGGGTTATTTTGGTGAGCCATTTTGAGAGTAGTGGGATGAAGGATGCTGGACACTTAGTCAATTTAGGTTCTTTCAGGGAGTTATGGAAGCAGTAGAGAAGAAGAAAAGATGAAACATTGAAAGAGGTATTTATAGGATTTGAATGTGAGTTATTCGGAGAAAGAAAGGTTTGGGCGGTTGATTTGAAATGTTCTTTAACGGAAAATGGAACGGTTTGCCTTGTCAGAACGGTTTTCAGACCACTTGACCCTTTTTAACTACTAACACACGTTAACAAACATTATCCGTAGGTAATTAAGTTAAATAAACACATAATTTAAGAAACTTAAACATGAAGAAATGTAATTAAAACTAATGTTCTAAGCTGTTGTTCAAACCTGTGATGAGCAGGTTTCATCACAAGCTGATCATCCCTCAAGCTGGTCATTCAACATGTGCAACTAGATGAGAACAGGTTTCATTTGAAGTCTGTTCAATTAGTTGATCAGGTTTCAAGATAATGTGTTGCATGACAGGTTGAGAGAGTAAGCAGGTTCGGGGTTTGAATAGCAGAACAGGTTTGAGATTAAAACATATTTTGTCAAGCCTGTAATACGTCCAAGCTGTTCAAATTTTCAAAAATTGGCTAAGTACTGAACAAGCAGCGCTTGTTCTGTCCAAGCTGTTCTGAGAAATCGGAACAGTTTGAATATGCGATCTTTAAGAGCATCAATGACACTTAGTCACTTTTATGCAACATGCACAACTTGCTCACAAGGTAATTAAACCTGTTTTCATCAATAGGTTTGGTGAAAATATCTGCAAGCTGTTTATCTGTGGAAATAAAACTTACCTCCACATTACCTTTCTGGATGCGATCTCTGATAAAGTGATGTCTGACTTCTAAATGCTTTGTTCTGGAATGAAAGACTGGATTGTTGGAAATAGCTATGACACTTGTATTATCACACAGAATAGGAATTTTCCTATATACAAGTCCATAATCCTCAAGCTGATGCTGCATCCATAGAATCTGCCCAAAACAGCTTCCAACAGCAATGTACTCAGCTTCAGCAGTAGAAGTAGAAACTGAGTTCTGCTTCTTGCTACACCAACTGATCAACTTTCCACCAAGAAGTTGACATCCACCTGTTGTGCTTTTTCTGTCTAGCTTGCATCCTGCAAAATCAGAATCTGAATAAGCAATTAGTTCAAGTTTGGAGTCTTTGGGATACCAAAGACCCGAACCTGGTGTACCCTTTAAGTGTTGGTACACCCTGTGTGACGATAGCAGTCTAAGTGATCCTACATTGTGGTTTTAGCAAGTGTTTGTTATATATGTTTATATATGGTTGATATTCATTATTGTTTGTGTGTTTGAACTTGATGTAACATATTACAAGAAGTTCAAACATAAAGATCAAAGATAAAATCAATCATAAGGTAAAAACATAAGTTTCAGTACTAAGTTGAGTATGTGAAATAGTAGATTCGAATTATATAAGGTTTGACATTCGAATCTGTGTCAGATTCGAATGTAGACCTAGATTCGAATGTAGGCAGATTCGAGAGTGTCAATGAGGATAAACTCGAATGGGCCTTGGGCCGGATTCGAGTTTAGCCCATGACAGACTCGAATTAGCCTCTATAATTAGGGATAGACTCGATTAATTATCAGACTTTTTGCAGAATTCGAGAGAGATTAAGCAAAAGGCGATTTCGAGTTTGTCATCAGTGTTAGTGCCGTTTCAGAGAGAATCAGTTCGTAGGATCGTTCGTGTGTCGTTCGTTCAGCCTCTGATAGTCTCCGTGTTTCTTGTTGAGAGTTGTTTCCGTCTACCCGTTAACGAGGATTCCGCACTCGTTGACGGTTCCGTGTCTAGATAGATCTCGTAGTGGTAGACCTTACAAGTGGTATCAGAGACTATGGGGTGTTCTTGGTGTTCTTCGTGTTCATCTAGATACATTCTAGGTTTCTTGACGTTTGGACGGTTTTTCTCTCATATTCGTGTTTTTTTGTGTGTTTTCGAGCTTAACAAATTCTTAGACGGGAAATACTTTGTGTTCTTCACGTTTTTGATCGAAATCAATATTTTTCGTTGTAAAAATATTGATTTAATCTGCAAAACGTAAAGTAATCGAAGTGTTAGCCGTTTTTCGAGTTTGCGGCGCTCGAATCTATTAGGGATGATTAGGGTTATTCTTAGTTTCGAGTCTAACCAAATACGCTCCTTTCGAGTTTGATTTCGAGTCTAATTCGAGTCTGTGCTACATTCGATAGGGTTCTCGAATCTACTTACATTCGAGTTTGCTTCGAGTTTAACTTAGTTTCGAATAGGGTTTCGAATTTACTCAGTGTTCGAGTTTGCTTGCCTTCGAGTTTAGGGGACTTTCGATTTTGTCATAATTTCGAATTTAGTTGAATAATCAAACTTAATCGAATTTAATTCCAAACAGATTTAAAATTAATTAGTTTCGAATCTGCCTAGATTCGAAAGAGTTAAATTTCATTAGTTTCGAATTAAATTATTTAAGTTATCATTCAATTACTTTCGAAACGATGTCAAATCTTCAGAGGTTTCTGGAAATGGACCACGAGGTCGGGAAGGCAAACACTCCGCCTAAGCTGATGAAACTCGAGGATTACTACTGGTGGAAAGATCGGTTTGCCGATTTTGTGCGCTTTAACGACATGCGCATGTGGGTCTGTATTGATGAAGGTTACATTCCACCAATTTCTGAAGTTGAAGGCCGTCAGAGAGTCTTATCATACCAAATGATGAAGGAGGATGATAAGAAACTGTATGAAGCCGAGAGCAGAGCGTTTTCGATAATTAGAATGGCGTTGCCTCAGGATATACTACACACATTTAGGACTCAAAAGACGTCTAAGGAACTTTGGGAGTCACTAGAGAAGAGGTGTGAGGGTAATCCTAGGGTTCGACGAAAGCGTATGGAGCTGTTGAAACAACAGTTTGCGATTTTCAAGGCATTAAAGGATGAACAGCTGGATGATACCATCACCCGGTTCTATCATCTGTTAACGGAACTTGAAAGTCACGGGATTGAGTATACGGACACTGACAAGAACAATAAGCTTCTTGATGCCTTACCAGCCAAATGGGCTATGTATGTGGCAATGATAAAGCTTAACGAGGACAAGTACTATACCCAATCTCTAGAGGATATTGTGGGATCGCTGTGAGCCTATCATTTCGAGCTACTGAAGGCCGAAACTGACTACGAACAAGTCCAGAATCCAGCAATGTATTTTGGAAAACCAACAAAACCTTCAGCGACCGCCGATCTGAAGACTGCTACAGCGTTTTTCACCGGAGAAACGTCGTCACCAGCAGAGCCTGATGACACATTGAATCGAGCGTTCTTAGGATTAGGAAGATCGGAAGAACCGCAGCCTCAAGTACAACAGGCATCGACATCTCAGAGCTATTCTAAGATGCCCATGAGCGCCAAATCAGCGGAAGAACATTTGAATCTACTTGCTTCATTTGTGGCCGCATACGGGAACTGCGTTCAAGGGAAAATTAACGATCCTGCTCTCTGGGATGAAGACTACGATCAGGTCGACCCTGATGATCTTGAGGAAATGGATCTTAAATGGCAACTGGCCATGGTAACCCAACGGGTTAAGAGATTCATCAAAAGAACTGGGAGGAATCTGACAATGAACAACAAGGGGATTGGATTTGACAAGTCCAAAGTAAAGTGCTACAACTGTCAAGGTCTGGGACACTTCGCCAGAGAATGTCAGAGACCGAAGGTAGAAACGTACCAAGGGCAGAGTCAGCATCAGGGATAGTTTCACAATCAGTCTCAACAACGGTACCTTCCGAGTTCATCTGCCAGTCAAGCCAATCTAGCTGGTCTAATATCAAATGTCACATCAGACAGACAGCTAGATGGTACCTATGACTGGAGTTCACATCCGGAATCAAATGCTCGGGCTTTTATGGCTGAAGTCACGGAGACTGGGTGTGAAGGAGAAGAGCAGACCACAAGGGACAGCAGTCCGATGTGGGTGGAGAAGACAAATGATCAGACGCTACTGGAGTTTGCCGCTCAAATGCCAAACGTGGAATCCGACCAAACAAAGGTTAGTCTGACTTACTCTCTTTTTCATGACTTATGCCTATTATGTGTTACTTCTAACGATAGGTTAAATCTAGTCTTAGAATCACATCAAACAATAACTGCTCAAAATGAGACTTTAAAGGTTGAGAATGCTAGCCTAAACGATATTAAACAAGATCTTAAGGAAAAACTAAAGGTTGATGCTCAAGATGTAATAGTTCTGAAAGACAAACTGAGTGAGCAGTGTGTTAGGTTAGAGCTTATGTATGAGCATGTCGAGGCATTGACCAAAAGTCTTAAGGATAAAGACATAGAGATAGCTGAAACGAAGGTAAAGGTAGCAGAGGCCAATAGTAAGCTAGAGAAGTTTAGGAATTCAAGCCTGAACCTAGGGAAAGTTTTAGATGCACAACGTCAATCTAAAAAGCCTGTAGGTCTAGGATTTCATGAAATTCCTCCACCTTTTAATGCAAACTACGTGCCTCAACCTCAGGAGAAAACTGATAACTCAGTAGACTTAGAGGACTTACATGCACCTATATCTGAGCCTGTAGTAGAAAATACACCTAAGGTGACTGATACAACCGTCAAGGTTAAGAAAGTCAAATTTGTGGCTTCCTCCAGTGAAACAACTGCAGGAAAACATAAAATTGATTTTAATGATCAGGACGATGAATCAGTCGCGATAGATGTTCAAAAAGAACAGGACACAAGTGACACACCTAAGTCTAAGGGCTCACAAAAGAAGCCAATAGACAAAATGTCATGCTTTAGATGTCACGAGAGGGGGCATGTAGCTTCTACCTGTTCACATAGGAAAGTGATAATACACCTAAGACAGTGAAGCCAGAACAGCCTAAACCCTCCACAAGTGTGGCGAGCACTAGTAGTTCTCAGAGTACCGAGAAAACTGTGCAGGCTGCACCAAAACAAGTTGTGAAACAAACACCGGTTAAGGTTGGACCAAAAGAAGTGGTTAGGACAAATTCACCGAATCGTGTCATTAATCAATCTAGGTCAGCACCTCACCAAGTCTATAGGAGCACAACACCTAGCAGGTCACACACTCCAGTAAGGTCTCATACTCCTGTTAGACATTACGCACCGGTAAGAGCTCAGGGAACACAGTCAGAAATGCAATATAATAGGAATTATTCTAGAGCTCCACAACAAATGCCTACTCAAAGGCAAAGAGTGAATTTACAGCACTCGGCACCACAACAAACTCATGTTCAACGACCCAAGTCACCTGAAAGGTGAGATGGGTATTTGAAAGAGTTTAAGTATGTGGACGAGAATGGTGTAACCAAGTCAGTTATGGCTTGGGTTCCCCGTGATAACTAACCTATTTTCTTTCATGTGCAGGAGATTACCACAGGTCTAAACAACAAATGGTTCGTCGACAGTGGATGCTCCAGGCACATGACAGGGGAACGAAGTCTCCTTACAGACTTCAAGGGTGGGAATAGGGGATTTGTATCATTCGCGGGTAATAAAGGAGGAACTATCACTGGAACTGGAGAAGTCACTAATGGGACGATTACATTGGATCAAGTTTATCACGTTGATGAACTGGTTCATAATCTCATTAGTGTATCTCAAATCTGTGATAAGAAGAATTCAGTGTTGTTTACTGACACTGAAGCGTTAGTGCTAAAACCGGGATTCAAGATACCTGAAGATTGGATATTGATGCGGGCTCCAAGGAAGAATGACTTGTACATGCTCGATATGAACAAGCCGGATACTTCGATGGGTCCGATCTGCTTACTATCAAAAGCTTCGGAGACGGAATCAGTATTGTGGCACAGACGCATGGCTCACCTGCACCTAAGAAAGATGAACTACATAACGAAGAATGGGTTGGTGCATGGTGTGCCTATAAAGAGCTTTCAGTTCGAGGACAAGTGTCTACCATGCAAGAAGGGCAAACAACATAAGAAGACACACAAGTCCAAGACGCAGAACTCCATTACCTCAACATTCGATTTGTTGCATATAGATCTCTTCGGTCCAATTAACAAAAAGGAGTATAGGAGGTAGTTGGTATTGTTTAGTTATCACTGACGATTACTCACGATTTTCTTGGGTTTTCTTTCTAGGTACAAAGGACGAGACGGCTTCCAAGCTTATCGGGTTCTTAGACCAAGTGGAGAATTCCTATGGAACACGGGTTAAAAGGCTTCGTAGTGATAATGGAACTGAATTCAAAAACACTGTAATTGGTGTATATTGCCTCTCAAAGGGCATAGTGCATCAATTTAATGCACCATATGAACCTCAACAAAATGGGGTGGCCGAACGTAAAAACAGGACACTGATTGAGGCAGCTAGTACTATGTTGTCGGATTCAAAGCTTCCTACCATGTTTTGGGGGGAGGCAGTGAATACCGCATGTCACATTTTAAAAAGGGTCCTAACTGTCAAATCTTTGAACAAAACCTGTTATGAAATTTTGAATAAACGGCCACCTAATTTAACAGGATTCGAACCGTTTGGGGTACCATGCACTCTTTTGCGTACAAAACATCAACCGAAGTTTGGTGACAAGGCTGACGAAGGATACTTCCTAGGTTATGTGCCGAACTCACCAAACAAATGGGTTTTTAACAAAACAAATGGTACGGTTGAGATTGTGTATAACATCGAAGTCACAAGTTATACACATGAACCCCAAACAGGTCCGGAATGGATATTTGACTATGATAAGTTATTTGAGTCATTTAAAATTCCTTTGGATGAAAATGCAGGTACAATCGAAAAGGACATGGCGACGTTGCATCTGAATGACGAAGGTCATATCTTTCCAAGGACCACATTTCAATCCACATCCGAGCCTACTGCGACTGAAGATGGATCTCCAGAAGTTACCAATCCAGAGGCACCTACAACTGAGAATCAGAATCAGCCAACAAGTTCCAACTCTGAGGAAAATGTCCATGAGGAGGAAAATGTAGAAGCTGAGACTGTTCCCCCATTAGGTGAAATAGGATCCAACTTAGGAGATAATCTGACTGTTGACGAGATAGAGACCTCTAGGATCAACAAGAACCATCCTATAGAAAGCATCATAGGAAATCCTAACGAGGGTGTGAGGACTAGGAATAGTTTAAATAACAACACAGTGTTGTTGTCGATGATAAATGACTCCGAGGCATATCATACCTGTCTCTATTCGTGTTTCATATCGCAAGTAGAGCCTAAGAATGTGCAAATGGCACTTAAGGATAACTCCTGGGTTGAAGCGATGCAGGAAGAACTCTCGCAGTTCAGGAAATTAGAAGTGTGGGAGTTAGTTCCATTACCTCGAGGGGAAGTTGCCATAGGAACCAAATGGGTTTTTAAGTGCAAAAGAGACGATCGGGGTATAGTCACGCGCAACAAGGCTAGGCTAGTTGTAAAGGGTTTCAACCAAGAGGAGGGAATCGATTACAACGAGGTATTTGCACCAGTAGCAAGGCTGGAAGCCATTAGGTTGTTTCTAGCGTTTGCCTCCTTCAAGGGCTTTAAGGTATATCAATTAGATGTTAAGAGTGCTTTCCTATATGGGAAAGTGAAGAAGTTGGTGTATGTAGAACAACCGTCCGGATTTACAGATCCAAAATATCCTGATAGAGTATATCGCTTAGATAAGGCTCTATATGGATTGCATCAGGCACCAAGGGCATGGTATGAGACTCTATCCAACCATTTATTAGAAAACGGGTTTGAAAGGGGTAGGATAGATAGTACTCTGTTTGTTAAGAGGAAGGGAGAACATTTCATCTTGGTACAAGTGTACGTCGATGATATCATTTTTGGTTCATCAGACGAACAGATGTGCAAAGATTTCGAGAAGGTGATGAAGTCGAAATTCAAGATGAGTGCTATGGGAGAGTTAAATTTCTTTTTAGGGTTACAAGTTGACTAGAAGAAGGAAGGGATGTTTATCCATCAGACTAAGTATGTCTATGACATATTGGAGCGTTTCGAGATGGAAGGAACAAAATTGACTGCCCATTTTAGCACGCCGATTCAAGTGAATCATAATCTCGGACCGGGTACTGAAAGTGATACCGATGTGGATCCGACGTTATATCGGGCCATGATTGGATCACTTATGTATTTAACTGCTTCAAGACCTGACATTATGTTTGCTGTGTGTATTTGTGCTAGGTTTCAAGCTAATCCGAAGGAGATGCACATGAAAGTTGTGAAGCGGATTCTACGATACCTCAAGTCGAAACCGAAGCTGGGACTTTGGTATCACGCGGAGGGAGATCTGGAGTTGGAGGCGTTCACGGATTCTGACTACGGAGGATGCAGCTTGACGCGCAAATCAACAACTGGAGGTTGTCAGTTCCTAGGAGGGAGATTGGTATCCTGGCAATGCAAGAAACAGACGTCGGTAGCCGTGTCAACGTGCGAGGCCGAGTATGTTGCTGCTGGTAGTTGCTGCTCACAGGTTTTGTGGATACAACAACAATTGCGGGATTACGGTTTGGCTTACACTCAAACTCCAATTAGGATAGACAATCAATCTACAATTGCTATAACTAACAATCCAGTTAAACACAGTAAAACAAAGCACATAGACATTAGGCATCATTTTATTCGTGATTGTGCTGAAAAGAACTTAATCAAATTGGTAAAAGTGGCAACCGAAGATAATAATGCTGATTTATTTACCAAAGCATTTGATAAGTCACGGTTTGAGTATTTAATTCAACTGAATGGAATGCGCAACCCAGATTAATTTGACCTTAGTAGTAGTTTATTTCCTTTTATAGAAGTAGTATTTCTTTCTTTTTATAGTAAGTCTGCTAATTTAGGATAGTTTCTATTTTTAGTAAGTTTCCATTTTTAGTAAGTTAGTAGGTTATCGTATTTCATTGCTATTTCTTTATGAAGAACAAAAGAAAAAAGAGAGAAAATCAGAAAAATACAAAAAAAGAGAATGTCAGAAAATGAGTTAAGTCTTAGAAACATAGGTTCAAAGAGACGAAAATTAGCACAGTCGTTACAAACTCTAAGTGTTTAGGCTTTCAGACATAATGCAACTAAAATTCTAAGTGTTATACTTTATTTTAGTTTGATGTGTTGGTAGGCATAATACATATAGGGAGTCTCAAGGCAAATAAAATATTCAAGAAAAAGTCAAACGTGTCACTAACTTAGATGTATGGCCACTCGGTCTTAATTTTTATGTACAAGACATGCAAACTTTGAGTCTAAATGAGGTATGCAAACTTTCTGGGGATGTATGGCAACATCAAATACATCTTAAAATGGAAAGAATAGAATAATCATACAAAATTGAGAGTCGAAAACATGTAACTCTGTTGTACGTAAGTACAGACCTGTTGCCTCTGTTTAGATTCGGGTTGGGAAGATATGTTGCTTTGTTGTACGTCGGTACAGACCTGTCACCGCTGTCTTGCTAACTTTAAGAATAAACCTTAAGTCAAACTAAGACACTTTGTTGTATGAAAATACAGACCTGTGTCCGATGTTTGTCTTTTAAAGAAAGTTTGCAAATACCAACAAATTAGAATCATTGTCTGTATGCCTTGATCATAAAAGTATGTCTATGTCTGGGTCACGTAAGATAATTTCATGATAAATAAAAATTCCGAGGGATATTCCGAAATGTAGAATGTTTAAAGGGGTAAATACCAACAATCGGCTAAATGGGTATTTCACGACAAACAATCAAAGGAATAAAAATTCCTAAGTGTGAAAGTTTAAGTACCGAGAGTGAGTATCAGACACCGCTATCTGATTGAACCTTTCTTTGGCTATACTCATCAAAATTATTGTGTTTACTGTTTAGCTTAGGTTGTAAATTTTAATAAGTATCGCTTAAGTCTAAGTTAAATTTTTTGGTCAAAATTTTTATTTTATTTTACCTTAGTTTATTTTATTCTAGTTTATTTTATTTTATTTTAATTTAATTTTTACTTAGGTAAAAGGTCAAAAATTACTGAGGGTGCATTCACAGTTGGATAAAATAAACATTGCGTGAAATATTTTGTGCTTAGGGTAAAAGATCAGGCATAGTTTATCTTGTTACACAATACCGTAGAAAAGGTTGAAAAAGTTGAAGTTATTTCAAAATTTTCGAAATTTTTCTAAGTGTTTGGTGTTATTCGAGTTTAGGACAGACTCGAAGTTGGGATGTTTCGAATCTGTCAGTAGATTCGAGTCTGGCCATAGATTCGAAGGTTGGTATTATAAATAGGTAACAGTGACCGTCATTACTACTATCTGTTTTCGAATCTACTTCCTCGAATCTGTTTGGCGACTTTGAATCTACGTCCTCGAATCTATCGTTTTCCACATAAACGACAATTTGTCGAGTTTCTTGCTTGGTGTTTCGATTCTACTGATACTTCTAGGTACAAACAACTTGGTTGTACAAGATTCATGTTGTTTTATACATCATTTTAGGCAAAATCATGGATTTTTGAAGGTTTATGGGTCGAAAACGGGTTTTTCAAAATTACAAAGTTTGGACCAATAAATAATCAAATTAAATGCACAAATCAGTGATTAGAACCTAGTTGGACTAATGTATGTGATTTGCTAAGTTCAAAATGGTTAAAAAATCTTGGGTCTTTGTTGAAGCTTTGGTCGACGAGTTTTCGAATCTGTTAATGGACTTTCTCGAGTTTGTCAGTAAACTCGAGAAGACCATGTAATTCGAATCTGTCATCAAATTCGAAAATGGGGTTTTTCGAATCTGTCAATTCGAATCTGTTATTTTAGTTGAATTATTTAATTTAAATTTTATTAAACTTGTAGAAATTCTTTTGTGTTGGATTTTGTCCTTAATCAAGTTCAAAATAAAACAAATTTGAATTTAGGCAAGTTTATAGATTTTTATTAATTTTAATAATTTGTCTATTGTGCAGATATGGCTGTTCGAATTTTTGTGCAGAAGCATAATATGGTCATTCCCCCCGACCATCATATCCCTGAGGCGCAGGGTTTTCGACCAATGTTGGATTTCCTAGTAGAGTCTAGGATTGCATTTGTTTTAACCCATAATATTCAGATTGTTATTCCATATGTTCGTCAATTTTATGATCATCTTCAGGTAGACTGCTCTGTCACTCCGACAGTGCTGAGGACAAGAATCGCAGGGCAACCGCTGGTGTTCTCTGCAGATATGCTGCGTCAAGTTTTGCAGCTAGGATCTGAAGAAGAGGAGTCTGGGCCTATGGACTTTCCTCTCAGTATTAGGCAAGCGGCTTTCCAAAGAATGGGTTATAGTTTAGATGTGACGAAGACTTCCTACATGAAAAGCGGGCTAATTGGCCAATGGAGATTTCTGGCTCATGTTTTCATGGTGTGTTTCGCAGCAAAGAAAGCTGGTTTTGATTACATCGTATCGAAGATCCAGTCTGGGATGATCGCTTTACTATATAATCGCCCATTCAGCTTTTCTCAGATGTTTTTCTCAGAATTTGTCCATCAAATTTCGGCTCCGGAGCAGCAACAATTTCTGCTGTATCCTCGATTTATAATGATGCTCATCAAGCATTTCTTGCCGAATCTGCCGCAGTTGAATGAGATTCAAAGCGTAGCTGTAATGGATAAGAGGATTTTTGCTGATTGTTCATCGCACAGAGGAAAGTTGGCTGTTCCAGTTGAGCGTCCGTTGTTTGGAGCTATCTTGGATAGGAATTTTGAAGCCCCAGATACTGCCAACTGGGCAGGGGAAGCTGAAGTTCAACCTAGACAACCTCCGCAACAACAACAACAACAACCACAGCCACCGCGTGCACAAAGGCGAAGACAAAGAACTTCTGCGAGTCAGACTCAGGCGTCTAGGCCTTCTACAAATTAGCAGCTAGAGATACAAGAAGCAGGACCTTCGAATGTCCCAAGTGAAGCTGATCAGTTGTGCCAGACTCTAAATAAAATTTGGGAAGCAGGACCTAATGCCAATGAAGAAAGATCTGCAGCGTTGGTGGGAGAATTACTTGAGCCTCCAGAAGGAGAAGAAGATGTGCTGAGGGATGTTGATGAATACGAACCAGAGCAGACTGGTAATGACTTGTCATCATCAGCTACCGAATCAGAAGAGATGGGGGAGTTAGAGGTTGAAGCTCCAGAGTCAGTATCGACTGAACCATCAGTACGAATAGAGACTTATGGTTCTAGATTAGTGGTTATAATTGAAGAAGCTTCAAGGAGGCGCTCATCAAGAGAGTCTGAGGACTCCGATTTTGAAGAAGAAGAGATTGTTCCGTTAGTGACAAGGCAACGGGCCAAGCGTCACAGCTTTATGCAAGGATCATCTTCAGCCTGCGCAGAACAACCAGAAATTTCTCAACCTCAAAACCCTCAACCTCAAGAACCTCAAACCACCATTCCACCACCACCACCTCGCGATGAACCATATATTCCATCGCCGATCACTCCAACTCCGATACAGTCCATTCCATCAACCTCGACCACATACGCCGACAATCAAAGGTTTTTGCGCTTAAAAGATAGAGTTGACTTCCAGGAAATCCAGATCTTTGGGCTAACAACGGCAATCGGAGAAATTCAGACTCATAATGCCAATCTTGATAAAGAAAATGCCGATTTGAAGAAGATTGTGGAACAAGTTCAGGAAGAGAATATAGAGATAAAGACGTTTGTCGCTGATCAGGCAGCCGAACTAAGGACGATGCGCTCCCTAGTTGAGCAATTAATGAAAAATTTACAGGCTCAGGGGGGAGACATCGTGCCGAGATCAAGAAGTACAAAGGCCGCGAGATGATGATGAAGACGATAACCAAGGCAATGATCCCAGCTCTCAAAGACAGGATGAGCCAGTAGATTTTTCTGCTGCTCAGACTGCTCAATCTCAGGGGGAGCCTAGTCGAGCAGAAGCTGGAATGGGTGAGGCAAGTTCATCTAAGCCTACGGATTTTGAGATTAGTGAGATGATTGATGCTCTCATGGATCTTGATGATGATCCGATGGATTTGGGTTTCGATTTTGAAGATGAAATGGAAGAGCTGGAAGAGGGTGAGTTTGTGCCAGAAGATATAGTTGACTGGAAATCAGATGACGAGGTATGTGCTGATGAGGACGATGAAGCTGATGAGATCTTCGTACAGCAAAATCCTATCACTGATACATACGTGATAGATGGGAATGATATTGTTAACGTAGAAGTAGTGAATGCTGCTTTAAATGTTCAGCCATCAATAGAGGAACCTACCAGAGAACTAACAAATGAAGAGAAAAGAAAGTTATGGTTCAGAGCTGAGAAGAAGGAATTAGAGCTGAAAAGGACGATGAGGGTGCCAGGGACTGGAAAGCTATCTGGAAGCATATTAAGCTGGTTCTTTGATCGAGAACTGCAGCTATTTATAACCAAGAGAAAAGACGGGCTCCAGTACCTGAGGCGAACTCTGAAAGCTTTCAATTCACTGCCAAAGATCGAGATCAAAGCGTTAGCAGGGAAAGATCTGATTAATATTGGCAATGATCCCTACACAGACGTAATTGCAAGAATCATAAGAAAAGAGGGAAGATCAAGGAAGTTTGAACGCCTGAATCCAAGGGTTGGAAAAAGAGTAGAAGATCCTTCACGTATTGATCCTCTAACTGGGCGACCTTGGATGAAGATCCACTACAAACCAGTAAGATGTCTAAGGAAGGTGCCGCTCAAGCCTATGCCACAGAATGTCTTGAAGAATCTGCATTGGTGGTATGCTGAGAGTGAGACTGGAGAAGCAGTGATGGAAGATTTTGAAGAAAATGTTATTCTTAGAGTCTATGATCCTCTTCATCTGGTAAACCTTTCTCGAGATGATCTTCATATTTTGCATGCTTTTAAGATTTCTAGTGATGCTCATATGGATAATGAGGCTAGGAAATATGAGAATGTAGTTAAAGTATGTGTTGAAAAAGGCTTGTATGCTAGAAGTAGTTTGAATAAATAATAAACAAAGTTCTTAATCAAATGTGTGAATTATTAGAAGCTATCGTCATGGGGGAGTCTGTTGGTACACCCTGTGTGACGATAGCAGTCTAAGTGATCCTACATTGTGGTTTTAGCAAGTGTTTGTTATATATGTTTATATATGGTTGATATTCATTATTGTTTGTGTGTTTGAACTTGATGTAACGTATTACAAGAAGTTCAAACATAAAGATCAAAGATAAAATCAATCATAAGGTAAAAACATAAGTTTCAGTACTAAGTTGAGTATGTGAAATACTAGATTCGAATTATATAAGGTTTGACATTCGAATTTGTGTCAGATTCGAATGTAGACCTAGATTCGAATGTAGGCAGATTCGAGAGTGTCAATGAGGATAAACTCGAATGGGCCTTGGGCCGGATTCGAGTTTAGCCCATGACAGACTCGAATTAGCCTCTATAATTAGGGATAGACTCGATTAATTATCAGACTTTTTGCAGAATTCGAGAGAGATTAAGCAAAAGGCGATTTCGAGTTTGTCATCAGTGTTAGTGTCGTTTCGGAGAGAATCAGTTCGTAGGATCGTTCGTGTGTCGTTCGTTCAGCCTCTGATAGTCTCCGTGTTTCTTGTTGAGAGTTGTTTCTGTCTACCCGTTAACGAGGATTCCGCACTCGTTGACGGTTCCGCGTCTAGATAGATCTCGTAGTGGTAGACCTTACATTAAGTATTTAAAGATTCTTTTTACAGCAGCTAGATGTGATTCCTTAGGATCAGCTTGAAACCTGGCACATAAATAGGTGGGAAACATAATATCTGGTCTACTAGCAGTTAAGTACAACAAGCTCTCAATCATGCCTCTATAAGCTGTTACAGAAACAGCTCTGCCACTGACATCAACATCCAATTTTACATTGGTTGCCATTGGGGTTTTGATGGGAGAACTTTGATCAAATTTAATCTTTTTCAAAAGATCTAAAGTATACATTCTTTGATTAATAAAAATTCCATTTGAGGTTTGTTTAACCTGTAATCCTAGAAAGATAGTAAGTTCACCCATCATACTCATTTCATATTTTGATTTCATGAGTAATGAAAAATTTTTGCATAGCTGCTCATTAGTAGAACCAAATATTATGTCATCAACATAAATTAGAACGAGCATAATATCATATTTCACCTTCTTTATGAACAATGTGGTATCCACTTTCCCTCTGGAGTAGCCATTGCTCATAAGGAAATCAGTAAGAGTGTCATACCAGGCTCTAGGGGCTTGTTTTAGACCATAGAAAGCTTTGTCCAACTTATAGAAAAAACCTGGATGTTGCACTTTCAAAACCTGGAGGCTGCTTGACATATACTTCCTCTTGCAGCTTATCTTTCAAAAATGCACTCTTCACATCCATTTGAAATACCTTCATGCTTTTGTGGGCAGCATAGGCTAGAAACAAACAAATTGTTTCTCACCTGGCCACTGGAGAAAATGTTTCATCATAGTCTATCCCTTCTTCTTTTCTATAGCCCTGAGCAGCCAGTCTTGCCTTATTTCTAATGACATGACCTTGCTCATCCATCTTAATTCTGAAAACCCACTTGGTGTCATTATGGTTTTACCTTTAGGAACAGGGACCAGCTTCCATACTTTATTCCTCTCAAACTGATTAAGCTTTTCTTGCATGGCAGTGATCCAATTGGAATCTTTTAAAACATCATCCACTTTCTTTAGCTCCATCAGGGACACAAAGCTAGAAAACATACAAAAGTTTCCTAAGCTGTCCCATCTTCTTTGTACCCCTTTGTTGATGTCACCAATTATTTGATCATTAGGGTGACATCTGATCCACTTAGGATCAAGTCTCAACGAAGATTCTCCTATATCATTTTCATCTTCATCAGGTCTTGGAGAACAACTTTCATGATTTTCAGACACACTGTTATCTTGACCCTGTTCATCGGATGAACATGAATCTCTATTGTTGAACACATCAGCAGAGGATTCAGGGAAATCGACATTGATTGGTTCTGGACATGATGTATTACTTATATGAGTACACTTATTTACACAGGGTGTATCAACATAGTCATCATCATGCCCATTGTGGTTAAGAGGTTCCATTCTGGGTGAAGTGGAAGCTTTTGAGTCATTTTCTTCATTGATGGAGTGCATGAGATCATCAAAGCTGAACTCTCCTGAAAATAATTCAGGAACAGCTTTGGTGGGGGCACTCCTTGACTCCTCAAAGGTGACATTGATATATTCACCTATCACCTTTCTTTTGCAGTTGTATACTCTGTAGGCTTTAGAGATAGCAGAATATCCAACAAACACACCTTCATCAGCTTTGAGTTTAAATTTAGCCAGTTGATTCCTCTTATTCAGAATGAAGCAGGGGCATCCAAACACATGGAAATATCTAATGTTTGGCTTCCTCCCTTTGATTAACTCATAAGGAGTCTTGTTGAACCTTTTCACCACTAAGGATCTGTTTTGAGTGAAACATGCAGTATTGATAGCTTCAGCACAAAATGATGAAGGTAAGCCCGATGCACACAACATGGTTCTAGCAGCTTAAATGAGAGTTATGTATCTCCTTACAGCAACTCCGTTTTGTTATGGAGTTCTTACAACTGAAAAGTTTTGTGAGATCCCTCTTTCCTCACAAAAGTCCTCAAGAGTACTGTTTCTGAATTCAGTACCATGATCACTTTTAAGCTGCTTAACTTACAGAGTTTAGCACCTCCATCTTTTTGATAAATCCAATAATTTCTCTAGCAGCCTCTCCTTTAGTCTTCAGAAAGATCACCCATGTAAACCTGGAGAACTCATCAACCATTACTAAAGTGTATCTTCTACCTCTTAGACTTGGGAAACTAACAGGTCCAAACAAGTCCATGTGGATTAAGAAGAGAGGAGTATCAATAGAAAAATTATGCTTGGATTTAAAAGATGTTTTTCTGTGCTTTTCTTTCTCACAAGTTGTGCAGAGTTTATCCTTAACAAACGTTATAGAAGGCTAACCTGCTACCAACTCTTTCTTACAGAGTTTGTAGATATTGTTAAGGTTCATGTGTGATAGCCTTTTGTGCCATAACCAAGTTAGATCTGTATTGCTCCTTGAGAGAAAGCATGTTTCAGTTGTGGGATCAATAGATTTCATGTCCGCAACATATACACCTTTCTTTCTTTGTGCACACAACATAACTTTGTCTTGGGAATCCAGTATGTACCCTAAGTGCTCATCAAAGTTAACCTTTGTTAGGCACAAAAAGGCCTCAGTCAAACCTGCTCTACATCTTAGGGGGAGATTTCTAATCAAACCTGTTTGATGCACTTGAAGGGATAATTTAAGGCCTGTTTATGCCTTACTGAAACTTGAAAAGTGATTTGCAATATCAGCGCAAAGCTATTTACTATGTTGCATTCGTTGCAACAAAAGCATATTGTCCAAGCTGTTCTGTCTGCTGAACAGGCTGGACATAAACTGTCTACGCTGCTCTACTCTGATGAGCAGCTTGGACAGGTTCTAAGTGTTCTGTTCTTTGTGAACAGAACCTGTTCTTTGTGAACAGGTTAAACACTTTATGGAATATGTTTCCAAGTCCTCATGTATTGTTTTTGGCTTCAAGATCAGTTTACAAGTCGAAGACAAAGTGGAAGACAAGAACTGCACAGACTGCCCACGCTGTTCTGTTACATGACGAGAAACGGATATCTGAAAAGGGTGAAAGACCTCTTCTTATATCAAAATGGCATTAACAAAAGAAGAAAGATGCAAAGTTGACATTCCTCTTTTGGTTAAAGCCTTAGCAACAGTAACAAAAAGAAAAAGACAAAGATTATGCCGCATGAAGACAAGTCTACTTTATCAACATGTGCAGAGAAGGTGTTTTGTCTTTTTGGAAAGACATCCCACTTTTTCATTGTCCAATGAAGAAACTTCACTGAGATTCTCAGTGAGAGTATAAAAGGAAGCTTCTAAGGATTGTGAAGTATCAAGAGTGTGAAATCAGATCGTGCATTAAAGTGTGTTTTCCATGCATGCAAGTCTGCTTGAATATAACAGTACATGTGTCTAAGCTGTTCATACTCAAGCTGTCCATCTGTGTCTTGTAAAATCAGTGAGTACATCTAAGTGAGTGTAGTCATTGTATCTAGTCTGAGTGAGTCTTAGATTAGTTAAACAACTGTTGTATCTGTCATCTCAGCTTGAACCTTTCCGCAGTCAAGCTTGTTTGTAATTAACACTTGTTAATAATATACACAAACATTGAGAAAAGAGTGTTGAATTTTAAATAGTTGTATTCACCCCCCTCTACAGCTTAGCAATACTTTAGGGAAACCTTTTGGGACCTACAACTGGTATCAGAGCAGATAGAGTGTGTGTCTACTCTAGATCTCTCATTCTCCCTACTTTTCCCATGGACAACAGTGCTGCAAGTTCCTCCTCTTACTATGACAATGGGTCAATGGCCATACCCCCAAGTTCAATCATCAAAACTTCTCTGGTTGGAAGTGCAGAATGATGCTCTATTTAGAGAATCTGGATGTACAACTACCAGAGATAGTAATGGAAGGTCCCTATGTGCCAACTTCTGTTACTACCATTACTCCTGCCGTTGAAGGAGCTGCCCCTGAAATCAGAGCCTTTGAGAAGGCCAAAGCTCAATGGTCTGATGAAGACAAAAGACTGGTTGCTCTGGATGCTAAAGCCAGGAATAACCTGGTCATCTCTCTGCCTGATGATGTGTTCAAACAGGTTGAGAAGATGAAGACTGCAAAGGAGATGTGGGATACTTTGTGTACCGTCTATGATGGTCCCACAATCATACTGGATAACAAGATAAACAATCTTGTTAGACAGTATGAACTCTTCTTTGCAAAACCAAAGGAGTCACTCACAGAAACCTACACCAGGTTTACTGCTTTTGTTAATGATCTCAAAGCTGTTGGGATCACAAAGGATAGTCTAACTCTGGTGAACAAGTTCTTGGACATCCTGCCTGAAGAGTGGAACTACTTTTCTATCATCTTAAGAAATTCAGGTAACATCAAAGGTATGGATCTTGTAAACTTATATGGATCTTTGCTGAATGATGAGCAGTCAAGGCAATAGAAAAGAAATGCCTTGGAGATGTCCAAGAGAGGTGCTGCCTTAGTGGCCAGCGTGAGACAACCTGTTGACAGGTATGTGATGTGTTCACACAACCTGATCAACAGGATGATGATGAAAGAGAGGAAATGTCTGATGAGGAAGACAGTGCAGATCTTGCTGAACTTGATGATGAGCAAATGATTGTAATGCTTGTCAAAAGGTTCAACAAGAAAAGGTTTGGAAGAAATATGCAGCAGGGGAACTCAAATGTTGTCAAAAAGGAGACATTTGATAAATCTAAGGCTGAGTGCTTCAAATATGGCAAGACTGGCCATATAGCTGCTGACTGTGTGTCAAAAGCTGCTGGACAGTCATCCAAACCATAGAAGACTAACAGGGACGATGGCTACAGGGTTAAGTACCTTATGGTCATGGCTAAGATGAAAAATTTGGAAAACTCAGTGGATTCCAACAAGCAAAAGGGGCTCATGGCTGAAACATGTGATTGGGAGGAGTCTGATTCATCCTCAGATGACGAAGACAACAACTGTCTGATGGCCAACACTGATGTCCCATCAACCAGCAAATTCAAACAGGACTTGGTTGAAGCTGAAGCCTTCATCAGCTTAGAGAACTGGAACCCCACAATGATGTACAAGGTACAAAATTTTATGGCTTACAGTTCTGATGAAAAAGTAAAAATGTTTGAATATATGTTTGTTGATTTAAAAGCTGGTGTTGAGAAGCATAATGCTTTACTATCTTAAATCTCTAAGCTTAAAACTGATCTTGAAATAAAATCCAGTAAACTGGACAGTTTCCATAAGTTGGAAACTAAGCTTGATGAATTAAAACACATCAACTCAATTTTACTAGAAGAAAAGAGAGAGACAGATGTAAAACATGCAAAGCTTCAAAAGATAGTTGACTCTTCGTGCCAATCTTCACAAAAAGTCAGCCATTGTATCAGTCAACAGATCCCTGCACAAATCCAAGGCTATCTTGGAGGGGATCTTGACAAAGCAGCTTCTATTGTTGAGATTAATAATCTGAAAGATGACTTATCCACTCTTGGTGAGCTTCCCAGCACTTTCATCCAGAAAGTAAATGGAAAGCTAGTCTTAACAAACAGGTTTGTCAGACCTCAAAATACTGACAGCTTGTGTGAAAAAGCCCCAAAAGCTGATGATGGAATGTGTTCTCCATCAAATCAACCTGCTAAGTGCTCTGCTAACTCACACAAGCAAAAGAAAGGAAAACATGCTCAAACTGCAGTTGTGGACACTAAACCTGTTGACAAAACGGGCTCTAGGTCCAAAGCTGATGGTAAAAGACATGTTAACCCTTTTGATGTTAAACATTTTGAACATAAGTTTTCAAAAGGTAAGCAGCATGCTTTCAACAAGGGTAAGTCTCGTATTGAAAGCAAAACTGCTGTGGTTTCAAATAAGTTTTCAAATCATAGTGGAAAACTGGTAATAGATGAAATTAAGTCTTTCAAAACCAGAAGCAGTGATCATGTTGATAGACAGCATCAATCACATCTCAGTAAGGGCAAAGGCAAAGCCATTGCTCAACCTGAGAAATCTGGGAATAAGTTTCCCAAACCTGTGGAAGGTCAAAAACCAATTAAGCTTCCTGTATTTGACATCTGTCCTCCCAAAAAGAGGAAAGAAGAAACAGGAAAGACTGTTGCTATTGTGCCTTCCACCCAAACTGTTGATTCATCTAAGAATAGTAATAAGTTTACTAAACCTGCTGACAGAATTAACAAAAACAATTCAAAATATGTTTCTGAAAGTTCTTCTTCCAAAAAGGCTAAAAAGAGAAAATGCTATAAATGTGGGAAGAAGACACACATGGCCAAACACTGTCCTGAAACTGAGGACATGAGGCCTGTTGACTCTGCTAGTTCCATCATTGCCAAAACAAGCAGCGTTGGAATTAACTTAGTCAATGAAAGTGGAATCCAAGCTGATCCCATTCAAATAGGAAATATTAGTGTAGATATCACAAGCCCATCAACAAATGTTGATGAAGTAGGAGAACTCATCACTATGATGAGTTCCCCTAAAAGTAACTAATGTTTTCCTATGACACTCTGCAGGACAAACAACCATCCCAGGTTTGGTACTTGGACAGTAGCTGCTCAGGATACATGACAGGTTGCAAGGACCTGCTGAGTGATCTCAGGCCTGAAAGAGGGCCAAAAGTCACATTTGGTGACAATGTACAGGGATCCACTGAAGGATATGGAACTCTTAAAGCTGGTGCTGCAGTGTTCAAAAGAGTAGCTTATGTGGTTTGGCTAAAACATAATCTTGTAAGCATAAGTCAACTGTGTGATGCTGGCTACAAGGTTAACTTTGATGAGCACCTGGGTCTCATATTGGATCCCCAAGGCAAAGTTGTGCTATGTGCTCAACGAAAGAAGGGTGTATATGTTGTGGACATGAAATCTGCTGATCCCACAACTGAAACCTACTCTCTCACAAGAACCAATGCAAACCTAAACTGGTTATGGCACAAAAGGCTGTCACACCTGAACTTCAAGAATATCAACAAACTCTGTAAGAAAGAGTTGGTAACAGGTTTGCCTTCTATGACCTTTGTTAAGGATAAACTCTGCACAGCTTGTGAGAAAGGCAATCAGAGAAAATCATCTTTTAAATCCAAGCATAATTTTTCTATTGATACTCCTCTCTTCTTAATCGACATGAACTTGTTTGGACCAGTCAGTGTCCCAAGTCTAGGAGGAAGAAGATACACTCTAGTAATGGTTGATGAGTTCTCCAGGTTTACATGGGTGATCTTTCTGAAGAGTAAAGGAGAGGCTGCGAGAGAAATCATTGGATTTATCAAGAAGATGGAAATGCTAAACTCTGCACAAGTAAAGCAGCTTAGAAGTGATCATGGTACTGAGTTCAGAAACAGTACTCTTGAGGAATTCTGTGAAGAAAGAGGGATCTCACAAAACTTTTCAGCAATTAGAACTCCACAACAAAATGGAGTTGTTGAAAGGAGAAACAGAACCCTCATTGAAGCTGCTAGAACCATGCTGTGTGCATCTAGTTTACCTTCATCATTCTGGGCTGAGGTTGTCAACACTGTCTGCTTCACCCAAAACAGATCCTTAGTGGTGAAAAGGTTCAACAAGAATCCCTATGAGTTGCTCAAAGGGAGGAGGCCAAACCATTAGCTACTTCCATGTGTTTGGATGTCCCTACTTCATTCTGAATCAAAGGGACCAACTAGCAAAGTTTGAACCCAAAGCTGATGAAGGTTTGTTTGTTGGATATTCTGCTATCTCCAAAGCCTACAAGGTATACAACAACAAGAGAAAGGTGATAGATGAATCTATCAATGTCACCTTTAAAGAGTCCAGGAGTGCCTCCACCAAAGTTGTTCCTGAATCAGTTTCAGGAGAATTCAGCTTTGATGATCTTATGCATTCCAACAGTGAAGAGAATGACTTAAAAGCTTTAACTACATCCAGAGTGGAACCTGTTAACCATGATGGGCATGATGATGATTATGTTGTTACACCCTGTGTGAATAAGTGTACTGACTTAATTACAACCTCATGTCCTGAACCAATCAATGCTGATTTTCCTAGATATCAGTGTGTCTGAAAATCTTGAGAGCTGCTCAACAGGACCTGTTGAAGATGAAAACAACTCGGGAGAATTTTCATTGAAACAAGATCCTGAGTGGATCAGGTGTCACCCCAATGATCAAATAATTGGAGACATCAACAAAGGGGTGCAAACAAGATAGGACAGCTTAGGGAACTTTTGTATGTTCTCTAGCTTCGTGTCCCTAATGGAGCCAAAGAAAGTGGATGAAGAAGTTAAAGATGCCAATTGGATCACTGCCATGCAAGAGGAACTCAATCAGTTTGGGAAAAATAAAGTATGGAAGCTGGTCCCTGCTACTAAAGGAAAAACTATAATTGACACCAAATGGGTTTACAGGAACAAAATGGATGAGGAAGGTCATGTCATTAGAAATAAGGCAAGATTAGTTGCTCAAGACTACAGACAGGAGGAAGGCATTGACTATGATGAAACATTTGCTCCAGTGGCCAGGTGAGAGGCAATTCGTTTGTTTCTAGCCTACGCTACTCATAAGAGCATGAAGGTATTTCAGATGGATGTAAAGAGTGCATTCTTGAATGGTAAGCTGCAAGAAGAAGTCTATGCAAAGCAGCCTCCAGGTTTTGAAAATGAACATCATCCAGGTTTTGTCTATAAGTTGGACAAAGCTCTCTATGGTCTGAAACAAGCCCATAGAGCCTGGTATGACACTCTTACTGATTTCCTTATGAGCAATGGCTATCCCAGAGGTAAAGTGGATACCACACTGCTCATAAAGAAGGTGAAGTCTGATATTATGCTTGTTCAACTTTATGTGGATGACATAATATTTGGTTCTACTAATGAGCAGTTATGCAAGAATTTTTCATTACTCATGAAATCAAAATATGAAATGAGTATGATGGGAGAACTTACTTTCTTTTTAGGATTACAGGTTAAACAAACCTCAAATGAAATTTTCATAAATCAAAGAAAGTATACTTTAGATCTGTTGAAAAAGTTTAAATTTGATCAAAGTTCTCCTATCAAAACCCCAATGGCAACCAATGTAAAGTTGGATGCAGATGCCAGTGGCAAAGCTGTTTCAGTAACAGCTTACAGAGGCATGATTGGGAGCTTGCTGTATTTAACTGCTAGCAGACCTGATATTATGTTTGCCACCTATTTATGTGCTAGGTTTCAAGCTGATCCTAAGGAATCACATCTAGCTGCTGTCAAAAGAATCTTCAGATACCTTAAGGGTACACCAGGTTTGGGTCTTTGGTATCCCAAAGACTCAAGCCTTGAACTAACAGGATATTCAGATTCTGATTTTGCAGGCTGCAGACTTGACAGAAAAAGCAGAACAGGTGGGTGTCAACTTCTTGGTGGTAAGTTGATAAGTTGGTGTAGCAAGAAGCAGAACTCAGTTTCTAGTTCTACTGCTGAAGCTGAGTATATTGCTGCTGGAAGCTGCTGTGGGCAGATGCTATGGATGCAGCATCAGCTTGAAGACTATGGACTTGTATATAGGAAAACTCCTAATCTGTGTGACAATACAAGTGCCATAGCTATATCCAACAATCCAGTATTCATTCCAGAACAAAGAATATAGAGTCAGACATCACTTTATCAGGGATCACATCCAGAAAGGTAATGTGGAGGTAAGTTTTATTTCCACAGATGAACAGCTTGCAGACATTTTCACCAAACCTCTTGATGAAAATAGATTTAATTATCTTGTTAGTAAGCTGGGCATGTTAAATAAATGTGACTAAGTGTCATAAATGTTCTAAGTTATTATATGTCTCACCCTGCTCAAGTTTCCCAGAACAGCTTAGACAGAACAAGTTATGCATGTTCTATACTTAGTCAATTTCTGAAAAACTTGAACAGCTTGAGCATATAACAGGTTTGACAATATCAGCTTTCATTTCAAACCTGGTCTGATGATCAAATCTCCAACGTGCTCACTCTTTCAATCTGTCATACAACACATTGTCCTGTAACCTGATCAGCTATTGAACACAACCTGTTCATACATAGCTGAACAGGTTGAATGAACAGCTTGAAGAGTGAACAGCTTGTGATGACCCTGCTCATCACAGGTTTGACCAACAACTTAGACCATCAGTTTTATTAACTACCTTTCTTCACAATTAAGTTACTTAATTTCTGTTTTTAATTAACTTAATTACTGCGGATAATGTGGGTTAACGTGTGTTAGTGATTAAAAAGGGCTCAAGTGGTCTGACAAACGTTCTGACATGGACAACCGTTTCGTTTTCCGTTAACGAACATTTCAAATCAACCGCCCAAACTTTTTCTCTCTCATACCCACTCACATTCAAACCCTATAAATACTCATCTACTGTTTCATCTTCGTCTTCCTCACTATTTCCATAACTTCTAAAGAACCCTAAACCTCGACTAAGTGTCTTGTGCTACTACTTTCCAAATGGCTCATCAAAACAACCCCTTTCTTCCAGTCTTCGTTGGTAACGATGTGCAAAAACACTCGTCTGTTACCACGATGCTGACACTGAAACCCACCAACTACCTTGCCAACCTAACCTTGCCAAATAACTACGTGGGAAAAGGATATGATGAAATGGTGGAGTTTCTGAAGGTTCACTCACTGAACTATGCAATGACTGCATCTCCTGGTGTCCTGTACCAGGAGATCGTTTATGAATTTTGGTACACCTGCTCTTATGATCCTTCTACCAAAATCATTAGGGGAACCCTACTCAATGGGACTTAGACCATTGAGAACACTACTGGTCTGACCAGGGAAGCTCTTCGTCTCCCTATGGCTGAAACCTATGATCAGCCACAGCCAGAAGATGAATAGATGAGAAATCTGCTACACTTCTGTGGTGTAGCAGAACCAAAAGTTGGAGCTACTCTGTTTCGGAAGGATTTGTCTCCAACCTACAGTTTATTGTTTGCCTAAGTGGTGATGTACTTCAGCAGTAAAGTTGGTTCATTTGACCAACTCAGTCGTGATGTGATTCCAATAGTCCTTCAGCTTGTGGATGGGACTACAATCAACATGGCAAGATGGATTTTCATGAACTTGAGGAACCTGGTGCAGCAAGAAACACGTTCAGCTGCTGTTTATTATCCCAGGTTTTTAAGTCTCATTTTCAAGCACATCTGTGGTGAACAACTCTATAACTCTCAGCCTCTACTTCGTACTGCTGCATTCCCTGTAATAGGGAATAGGGTTTTCTATACTTCTGTTCTCCCAAATGAACCTCCTCTGTCAACACCAATGAGGAGGTTGCTAGGATTGGTGGAAGGACCCTCTGATGTGAGGATGGATCCAGAGACTGCACCCAAGGTAAAATCCAAATCTAGGGTCAAGTTTGTTAAAAGGACCCTGGAAACGACTGAAGCTGAGCCTGTCCGCAAGAAGGCTAAAACAGCCAAGTGTAAGTCTGCTCCTTCAGCCTCTGTGGCTGAGGGGGAGCAGGCTTTTCGCCCTGGTTCATTTGTTGAACCTGAAGCCTCTGTGGCTGGTGCCTCTGTGGCACCTGAGACTATGGAATAAGCCATCCCACTTGTTTCTGACCTAGTCTCACAACCAGTCCAAACAGAACCCCTCATCACCTCTCCACAACATCCATCATCCACCTCATCTCTCAAATCATACCAACGCAAATCCATTGCCAGAAAGAAACGAACAGCCCAATCCAGCCCCTCTGTTCCCTCTCAGCAGGGTTCAGTTGAAAAAGAAGCACACCCTGCTGCCTCTCCTATTTTAGGAGAAGGTTCAGCACATTTGGAGCAAGCTTCACTCCAACAAGAGTCTACCCAGAGTCAGCCTCGGCCCTCTTGTTCCTCCCAACAGGAACCAGTTGTACAAAAGGAGACTACCACGTCCACTATTCCAGCCTCCCAATAGGCTGAGAATATTGAAAGACAGGAGTTCAATCCACTCCATACTGAGTCCACACAGTCTCATCCCCATACTTCTTTACACCCTGAGTCTGCACGAGGTGCCAAACCTGCTAGATTAGACCATCTAGTGGATGAGCCTCCAACCTCTGTTCCTCATGATACAGTTGTTGTACATCCAACAGCTGTTGAAGGACCAACATCCCCAGCTGATGAACCTCAGGGAACATATCATACCTTTGGTGAGGCTGCACCTCATAGGCAAACTCCATCAGCAGGTTTCACCACTGCTGATGTTGAAATGCACATTCCATATACCCATGATGAGGCATCTTTTGACCAAGGTGCTGCAGAGGGAACCACCCAAGGCCTTAATGAAGGTCCTACAACACAAGCAGCATCTGAAAGGCTACCATCCTCTACCCCTTCTCCTGATGAAGCAGCTACAGCCACTGCTGAGGGACTCATTGATCCCTCTAAGATGGGCCATATTACTTTTTCCCAAGTTATTAAGCTTCTGTCAAGAGTCACCCTTCCTTCTCCATCACGTCCCCAAACACCTGCCTCATCATCATCATCTTATTCATCCCCCTCCACTCAATCCAAACAGTCTACCCATACTCCACCTTCCCCCAAAGATCTTCCTTTGAAGGGTCAGCTTTCCTTGCTGACCAATAAAGTTCGATCTTTGGAAAACTCCATGACTGACCTACCATCAATAATCTCAGACTCTGTGTCTGCCCAGCTACAAGGATGCTTTGATTTGTTCAAGAATTCCTTTCCATCCACTCCCCAAGCTGACCACTCCTCACAGCTGCTTGCACTTACTGCACTGCTGCAAAATATCTCCACTTCCCTCTCCTCAATTCTTTCACACCAACAGGACTCCGTGTCCTTCATGACAGCCATATCCCAACAGCTGTCAACTCTCCTCACTACTTGCACTACCACCCTTCCAGACACCTTGGCCAGCTTAAACTCTTTACTTGTCTCTCTGTCAAATTCTATGTCAGCCAATCTTGATGATGTGCAGGACTCTCTTAAGTTACATCTTGCACAACTTCAAAGTTTGCTTTTCACAGCTTCTGACAGAGAAAATCTAGTCAAGCTGTCCTCTATTGCTGATTCCCAATCCTCCTCTCTTCAAACCTGTCTTTCCCAACTTGCAGAGGTGAAGGACAACCTGGCTTTCTTAGTGCATAGCCTGGTTGGCCCCAAACCTGCTGCCAAAACTGCTGCCAAGCATGCTGAATTCATTTCTTCAGGCAGACCAGTTGTTGAAGGTGCTGGTCCATCTCCTTCAAAGGGGGAGAAGTTGTCTGCCTCGAAGACTAAGTCTAAGGGGGAGAAAACCTCTTCTCCTAAGGAGAAATCAGCATCTACTGGTCAAACAGCAGGTGCATCTGTAACAGGTATAGGTCCAGTGGAAGGTGTCTCTCATCAAACTGAAATTGCTCAGCCTACTCAGGCTGAATCTCCAAACCCTGCACAATCTAAGGGGGAGGAATTCATTACTGAGGACATGCCAAGCGGCAAAAGGAGGCATCTAATTCTGGAAGAAGAAGAAGAAGAGGAGGATATTCTTGAAACTGTTCCCACTACAACAGCTAAAGAAAAAGAAAAAGCAATTGTTGATCCTGACCACCAGAAAGCAGCACAGCTGAAGTTTGATAGAGCAAGGGCTAAGGAAATGGATCATCCTATTGACAAATATTATGAGTTCAGAGATGAACAGCTCCAAGCCCTGGAAAGACTGAGAAAAGAAGAAGCCTCTGCCAAAGCTACCAGATCCCTTGCATCCAAAGAGGCAAGAAAAATCAAAATGCCCTCTTTGGATGTGCAAAGAAAACTGCTTGAAGCTGATATAGGGTCAGGGGGTGAAAAGGAAGGTGATAAGGAAAAGGGTGCTCCGGTCTCTGTGACCAAATCCAAAGAAGCATCCTCTACAAGAGCTCAAATCCATTTTGACAACTTGGCAAGAAAGAAGTTCTTTGATGTTGCTGATAGAAGACTTGCCAAGGAATCTATTGTAAAAGCTGTTTACATATCAAGAAAAGGCAAACAGTGGAAATTGCAAAGAAACAGAATGGGTGCAACAGGCCCAGAACTGGAATCTTATGACTACACTGATGTTGCACAAATGGGGTACAGAGAATGGGTTGAGCTGGCAGTTGCCCTGAGCCAGTCTAAGTCTGAAACGACTAAGACTATCAGGGCATATGTCAAAAAGCTGATAGAGAGAGTGAAAGACCTTGGCTTGATCTCAGAAGAATTAAGTAAGGATGTCTCTGTGACTTACCCCAAAATTAAGGCCAAGAGGAACAAAAGGATTCAGAGCTGGAGGAACTCCTGATCTTAATTGAATAAGGTGACTATGCAGTAGAGATCAAAGGAGTTGACCACAGCCTGCCCAAAGGAGTAGAATTTGAAGAAGGTAAGATGATTGAGGAACCTGAGTTGGGGGCATTTTTTGTAGATCCCCTGACAAAGAAGAAGTGCTTTCAAAGAGCATCAGACCTACACAAAGTTGATCTCAAACACCTTGTAGCATTCAGACTTGCAAACTCCTTCAGGCAATCCAGTAAGTGGAGAGCAGCCATCTGGGATCAGCTCAGAGGCTTCTATGAAAGAGGGGAGCTTGAACATCCCAATCTTATGTTCCTCAGAGTAGAAATACAAGATTTGGAGGAGACCAGGGATGAGATTGAAAGAATGTTTCAAGAAGGATTGCCACCACCACTGTCTTGAAGTACAACTACAGTCTGAGTAGGTGAAGAATGGAAGCTGTCCATCTGTTGGACAGACTTGCCATTATCTGCTCCCATCATAAACAGTCCAAATTGTTGAATTTTCTTGTACATAAGTTGTAACTTTTATTTTTCCATCAGTTGTAATATACACTAGTACATCAGTTGTACTTCTGTAAAAACATATGTTGCTTATGTAATCAAAAATCAGTATATATCAACTGATCTTTTACTTTACTTCAATGTTGTAATCTCATTTCAACAAAATGTATTGTAAAAATGTATAGTGATTATTGATAGAATCAGCTTAGACTGATTATTGCAAATAGGGGGAGATTGTTAGGCACAAAAAGGCATCAGTCAAACCTGCTCTACATCTTAGGGGGAGATTTTTAATCAAACCTGTTTGATGCACTTGAAGGTATATTTTAAGGCCTGTTTATGCCTTACTGAAACCTGAAAAGTGATTTGCAATATCAGCCAAAGATGTTTACCATGTTGCATTCGTTGCAACAAAGGCAGATTGTCCAAGATGTTCTGTCTGTTGAACAGGCTGGACATAAACTGTCTACGCTGCTCTTTTCTGTTGAGCAGCTTGACATATTCTAAGTGTTCTGTTCTTTGTGAAAAAAACCTTTTCTTTGTGAACAGGCTAAATACTTTATGGAATATGTTTCCAAGTCCTCATGCACTATTTTTGGCTACAAGATCAGTTTACAAGTCGAAGACAAAGTGGAAAATAGTAACTGGAAAGTCTTCCTATGCTGTTCTGTTACATGAAGACAAACGGTTATCTGAAAAGGGTGACAAACCTTTTCTTATATCAAAATGGCATTAACAAAAGAAGAAAGATGCAAAGTTGACATTCCTCTTTTGGTTAAAGCCTTATGCAACAGTGACAAAAAGAAAAAGAAAAAGATCCTGTCATATGAAGACAAGTCTGCTTTATCAACATGTGTAGAAAAGGTGTTTTGTCTTTTTGGAAAGACATCTCACTTTCTCATTGTCCAATGAAGAAGCTTCACTGAGATTCTGAGTGAGAGTATAAAAGGAAGCTTCTAAGGATTGTGAGATATCCAAGAGTGTGAAATCAGATCGTGCATTAAAGTGTGTTTTTCATGCATGCAAATCTGTTTGAATATAACAGTGCGTGTATCTAAGTTGTTCATATTCAAGCTGTCCATCTGTGTCTTGTAAAATCAGTGAGTGCATCTAAGTGAGTGTAGTCATTGTATCTAGTCTGAGTGTGTCTTAGATTAGTTGAACAACTGTTGTATCTGTCATCTCAGCTTGAACCTTTCCGCAGTTTAGGCTTGTTTGTAATTAACACTTGTTGATAATATACACAAACATTGAGAAAAGAGCGTTGAGTTTTAAATTGTTGTATTCACCCCCCCCCCCCCTTTTTACAACTTAGAACTATATACTAGGGAAACCTTTTGGGACCTGCGAAACTTTTGTTATAAATGATCGTTGTATTAATGGGTTTGTAATGTTAATGTTTTATTATAATTACGTATCTATTTTAGTGAAACTATTAAATGAACTGTTTTAGCAACATTTTGTTGATATTTATGACAGCTGGAAATAGATTTAAAACTGAAAATCAGTTTAAAAAAAGTCAGATTTAACCCCGGTCTTTATTAATAAACGGGGTTCCATGTTACATAATATTATAAAACTGAAGACATTCAACCCCGGTTTATTAATATAGAACGGGGTCAAAAACTTTTAACCCCAGGTATAAAACCGGGGACCATGACACGTATCAACAACCCCATCACCTTCAACCCCGGTTTAAAAATCGGGGTCTATTTGAAAAATAAACGATGTTAAATGGCTTTTCTCTACTAGTGTTATGAAACCAATATTACTATTGCTTTAACTTAGCTTGGTTGAAGTTTACTCTAATTTGCTTAATTGCTTTAACTTAACTTGGCATGAGGCATGGTAGAAGTTTACTTTAATGAGTTGTTTCCAAAAAAGATTGTATAGTTTTGTCTACTAAAAATAGATATGTCTACCAAGATATGTCTATTAGCGATTTATTAATTGTTGGTTCCAATATTGCTACTTCCAAACATGGATGTGTCTACTAAAGATATGTCTGCTAACGAGATGCTTAGGTTCTGTTCTTTTGAAATTGTTGGTTCTTTTGAAAAACTTGAAAAATTGTTGACATTTTCATCGAATTGTTAATACTGTTGATGCTACGTGCCTAAGTCAACAAGTGAATATATAGCGTAAGGAAGATAGAGAACAGGGGCCTTAGTGTAGCATAGAAGATACATATTGTGACTGGTGGAGAGATCTAAACCAACCAGCGTCAATCGCTGCAGAGATAGACCGTCCAAGAGAAAGAGAAAAGAAGGACAGGCGGATGTATATATATATATATATATATATATATATATATATATATATATATATATATATATATATATATATATATATATATATATATGTATAGAGAGAGAGAGAGAGAGAGAGAGTGTGTGTGTGTGTGTGTCAAATTTCTCCCTTTTGAACCAGGGAATAAATGTTAATGGGTCGAACCAGTCCAATATTGAAATTCCAAATTGTACGTGAGATAGGATCGTAACTCGATCCTACGATCTTAACAACGATTCTACGATCTTGATTATGATCCTAAGCAATATAGATCCCATATGGGATCCTAATATCTAAATAATGATTTTAATAACCTAATCAAACCATACTCTCTTTTTTCCCTTTTTTTTTGTTTTAAGAGTATTTGAGTTCTTCACACTTGGATCAATTTTTCACCGGTGTCATCCTAAAAAATTCTCCTGCGTCACTCGATTTTTGAATACCTATATAACATGTCGTTTCAAAAGTTTACCCGTGTTGGGTGACACCGATGTCTTCGTTAAAAATCCGCCCTTGATGTCAATATCAATTGTGGCACTCTTAAATTTTAATACAAATTTACACTAACGATGATGATAAGGTGAATGGGAGTAACATGCATCCCTCCTTGATTTTAAATATTCATTTAACAATACTTCATTTTAAATATAATTAAATATCAGTAGTCAAATTTTATATCTTTTATAAAGGGTTGAATGTGAAAAAAAAAAATCAATATGTTTTTCATGTTTTTGAGGTATAGTCATTTCGTGTTAGTTTTCACCAATCCTCAAGTTATTTATTTGTTTGTGATATTTCAAAATTTTCTTTTTTTCCCAAAATAATCAAAGTTTTAGGACTTTTTGGGACAAAAAAGTGAAAACATATTGATTTTTTTTTGGGAAACATAGGGTTGATTATGAAAAAAGAAACATTTTGAAAATCAGAATGAAAACATTAACCTAACCTTAGGACTTTTTTTAGAAAAAAAATAACTTGGAGGGATAAAACCGTAAAAAATGAATATATTGGTTTTCTTTTTATATTAACCCTTTTATGAACAACAAATAGCTCAATACAGTGATATGTGTTTTAAAATATTAATTAAAAGCTCATTTTAACAATGTATCATTTCAAGTACTATTACATAAATAACATTATTCTTCAGAATTTGCTAATTGATAATATGTTAATTAATATTTGAAGTAAATCATAACACATAATAATAAAAAATGTTATTTTAGTGAGATCTTTCGATCCATATCCTTATTTTAAAATCTCAATCCTATTTTACAATCTCGACCTTGTAAAGACAAAATGATCCAATATAGGATATATTGACAACCATACTTTTTATAACAACACTAACAGTAAAAGTAACAACAATTTTGAACTATCAATAAAATATTGGGTTTATTGTAAAAAAAAAACATGTTTTCACATTTTTGTGTTTTCATCTCTATGTTATTTTTTCCCAGAATTATACTCAAGTTAAATTTTTTCTTTCTAGTTCAGTGAAATTTGGCTATTACAACCCGGTTCTCAATTTTTAAAAAAGTTGATTTACCAATTATAATCGGGCTCTAATAGTCAGATTTGACAAAACTAGAAAAGAAAATTGAACTTGAGAACCTTTCTGGAAACATATTAAATCAAGTGTAAATCAAAGAAGTACGTAACTTCATGATTTGCCTATATATGTAAGCTTTTGTTTATTATGGCTAATGTTAAATCCTAGTAAAATAATCTTAACACACATACTACATGATGGCCAAGCTTATCAAATCACATTTGATGATCTTCTATATAAGTTTTGTGTTATTACTAGTTTGTCATGATTGTAAGTTTCCATTATTTATTACCTCTTCTTTCCAATATACCAATATTATGTATATGAAGTTATGAACAACAAAATTAATCTTGTCAATTTTGAATTTATAGGTAGAAATATTGAAATGAATGACGCTAAAGCAATCAACATTTTGATCGATAGACCACGTTGCATTACAGTGTGTTTGCCGGATGATAATGGTTATTGTTGTTGTTATAATAGTGACATATGCAATGTTTCTGCTGAGTTGTGTAGCAGAAATTGCACGGACTTTACAAAATGTCCAGGAAGCCGGTGTCGAACGAACTTTAGAAAATAACTTATTAGTTTGATAAAGTAATAATTATATAAATTGTTGCTATAAACATTTGTATTTCCAAATAGTGTTTCACCTTGTTTTATCTGTTACCAAACTTAGTAAGAAGATTAAAAGTTTTCAGAGTATTAGATTTAATTATTTAATAGTTAAAATGATTGAAATAGAAACTTCTATATATTAAGTTAATACTTATTAGATGATTATAATTATATTATTATGTTATTTATTATATATTTTAGGATTTATTATGAAAAAAAACAACATGCTTTTACGGTTTTTACATTTTCGTTTCTCAATATTATTTGTATCTAATTTGTGAAATTTAACTATTAGAGCTTGATTATAATGGGTAAGGTGGGTTTTTAAAAACTGAAAAATCAGGTTCTAATAACCAAATTTCTTTGAACTATGAAGAAAATATTAATTTGAATACTTTTCTGGGAAAATATATCTTGGACGGACGAAAATGTAAAAAATGTGAATAATGTTGGTTTTTTTCATGATAAACCGTACCACTATATATTAAAAAATCACATAAAAAAATTAATATGCAATTCTGTTCATCCCCCGACCTCCCCCTCCCCTCCCCGTCCCTCCTAACCCCAACCCAAGTTTTACAATGGTTTGTTAGGAAATAAACCAATGATAAAAAAACACCCCTCTTCGTTGTTATGAAAATAAACGAAACAGAATCGTATTACTTGTGTAATGGTTCATTCCACTTTTATTGACAAAACAAACATATTTTTTTTATTCAACCAAATGAACCATCTCATTACCCCTTCACTTACGTCATACTAACATTGCCTATGTTTTTTGTTGGTGCTACTAGGAAGCCTTTTGGCGAGAATGTCTTGAACATGTCAGATTTATTCATAGTGATCATCGAACACATTGTCTTATGACATAAAAGTGAAGTTTCATAAAGATTTAACTAGGCACGTGTACGGTTCGGTTTGGTCACTTTGAACATAAAATCTCGGTCAAACCCATATCATAAGTTTGAGATTTTTTCAAACCAAACCGGCCAAATTGTTGTTGCAAACCAAATCGACCAAACCAACGAAACTCCTTTGATTTAGTCGCTTTTACAGTTTTTGTATTTATTAATTATTAAATTATCTGTATGATGTGACTAATACACACACAAATATATATATATATATATATATATATATATATATATATATATATATATATATATATATATATATATATATATATATATAGAGAGAGAGAGAGAGAGAGAGAGAGAGAGAATCAAAGACTCTATGTATTGGTATTGAAAATTTTAAATTAGAATCAAAGACTTTATGTATCTCATGAAAATCTTCATTTCAGTTGATATCATTCTTTACACCCACACTGAACATGTGCAACAATGACACACCATAAATCTTGGTTTATCACCAAAATGGAACCCATCGACTACACACACCATAAATCACGATTGAATATGTTCAATACCGTTAATATTGGTTTATCACCAAAAGAGTTAACAACGACTAAAAACGCAATAAACACCGAGTGCACATGTTCAATAATGTGTATATGAAATTGAACCTTCATGAACAGTTTGATAAAAAGAATAAATACCTTTATATGACACATCCGATTAAACATGTTCAATAAAACCCATTGTCGAATCTGATTGATCATGCTCAGTAAAACCCATTTTGAAATTTATTAAAGATATTGTTATTGATGTAAATCCCTATAATTAAGGGTGCGTTTGGTACAGAGAATCGAAATGCAGAGAAATGACAACAGAGAATGGAATTGCTGAGAAATGGAAATGGTCTGGAGAAAGAGAATTGATTCACCTGTTTGGTAGAATAGAGATTTCAACAGAGAATTGTAACAGAGAATCATTTCTCTTGTTTGGTACAACAGAGAATTCATCAGAGAGCTTAATAATCAAACATTTTATTATTTAAAATCATAATAATTTTGTAACAATTTTTAATTCAAACCCAAAATAATATTTTGTAATAATTATACATGTTATTGATAAAACAAAAAAATTACCAATCCAAAAACAAAAGCAGGAAACTTTTATAAAATATTACAACATTCAATCAAGCAAAAATATGCATATGTTAATAATTAAAGTTCTTACAATTCATTAGTTGTCATCTATTAATTAAAATAAACTAACTGACTATATTACGCTTTTTTATTTATAGCCAAACATGGTCGATTCCGGTTCCCTAGTCTAGCATGGTACCCCATTGATCACGACCATACACACAAACACATAGATGTGTTTGAGCGCGCACGCGCATACGCTTAGAATATCGTGAAAACTAAACATATCTTGAAATGTATGAAAAATACTATATGATTCACTACTTTTGCACGTTTATTCACTTAATTTTTTTTTATGTGTGATTCATTATTTATAAATTTTTTAAAAATGATGAATTAGTATGGAAAAAAATTCACTACTTTTGCATAATCTTTCCTATTTAGAGGGAAGGGAGTACCTATCTTCCCCAAAACCATCTTTCTGTACACGTCAGCGCCACATCAGCTTTTTTCTCTCCACATTTTCCCACCTTTCTCCATCTTTCTAAGGTGGAAATACCCATCTTTATATACTTTTCCATCTTTCTTAATTTTTTTTAACATGAATTCATTTTAACTAACAAAACAATTATTAGAACTAAAATAATTAATTTCATAAATATTAAAAACTATTACATAAACTAAACATTAAAAATTACCAATTAAAATAAAAAAATACATAACAATAAATAAAAATTAAAATGACGAATGAACATTAAAAAAAAAATACAAACTAGCGTCTAAATTTGGTATTTAGGCAACACTTACGAAACTGTACGAACGAAAGAACAATTACGAAACTAAAATAAAAAAATACAAATATTTATGAAACTATGATAAGAAACAAAAAATAAAATTATAAAATTATAAAAGTAAAATTGTTTATATATATATATATATATATATATATATATATATATATATATATATATATATATATATATATATATATATATATATACACACACACACACACAGAGACACACACACATGTGGTGTGTTTTCACTGTTTCTACAAAAAAGAAAAAGGAAAAGAAGGGGGAAGAAGAAGGGAGAAATGGGGTGGAGCGGGGAGGGGAAGCCGGGCGGGGACGATTTTTCGCGGGGCCGCAGAGGGGAGGGGGGGGGGGGGGGGGTGTAGCCGCCGGGGTTCTCTCCTAGTTGGCAAGGCCGTTGCCTAGCGGCTTATGTACTTCTTTTACTCTTATGCACATGCATGTTTTTGTTAATTTTTATGTACAAAGTCCAAAATGAGCTTATACAATAATAAAATCTCATGGTTTCTTCGATTATTAATTCTTTTTTGGATTTTTCTGTAATGTTGAAACCATTCTAAATTAGAGCTGAATCAATAATTTAATTTAGACAGATATCATCAAACATAATTACTTTCGTGATTTACAACTGAACTTATAGATATTAGTCATCACAACTGTTAAATAATGATTAATGTATAGTGTAGGGGTCTCTTATGTAAATATGTACTCTATATATTCTGAGTGTTGAATGCAATACACCCTTGAGGGTTTCCACACATTATATCATGGTATCAAGCCTAACCCTAATTCAATATTAGGTTATTTTTCCGGCCACCGTTACCTCCGGCCGCCTCCGATCCCGGCGGCCACGCTTCCGCCCACCACCACCGAATCCCTCCCCCATCTGCTGCACCTCCAGCCGCAGCCTACAGCGTCGCCCCACGGAAAACCCTAACCGCCGCCAAGCGGCTGCTGTCCTTTCTGCGCCGCCTCTGTCCACCGGCCGCTGCTCCTGCTGTCTTCCACTTCAGATCGGCGCTGCTGCGATCTCCTACTCGCCGTCCGCCACCTTTGCTGAAACCCTAGCCGTGCGCCGTCGACCCAGTCCTGCTGCCCTAGCGCCGCTGCCCTAGCCGTGCGCCGCTGACCTACCTTGCAGCCCTAGCGCCGCTGCTGCCTAACCGCTACCTGCGGTCTCCTGCTCGCCGGACACGGCATCTTTGCCTGCCGCCGACAACAGCCTCCACTCTCTTCTCTTTGCCGCCGACAACAGCCTCCATTTGCCGCCTGCCACCAGTCTCCCTGCCGCCTCCTTATTTAAACTCTTGTGAGCACGTTCTCGTTTTACTTTTCCTATTAATTTTTATTTCTTCTCGCAACTATCATTATTATTAGTTATGACAGGACAACCTTCACAAACCACACAAAATCCCACCGCTTCTCAACTAGTTTTTGCTATTGGTAATGTCTATCCCCAGTTTAGTTTCAAGTTAACCACTGATGGTTCACGCTACAAATTATGGCGTCGCATTTTTACCGATGTGTGCAAAGGTGCCAAAGTCATGGGTCACATTAATGGAAAATCAAAACCCACTAGCCCTGATGACGAGGATTGGGAGGCTATCGATTCTCGTATCAAATCTTGGTTTTATTCCACCTGTGAACCAAATTTACTTAATATCATCACCACAGACAATTGCACTGCACATGATCTTTGGGAAGCACTTGATGCTCATTTTCTGAATAATAAATTATCTCGTAGTCTTCAACTTCAAACTCTTTTTCGAAATACCAAAAAGGGTGACCTTTCCATTACCGATTACTGTCACACACTAAAAGATATTGCTGATTCCCTAGCCGATGTTGACACCAAAATCACTGATCAGGATCTCGTTTTGCAAATTCTACAGCATTTACCTTCATCCTATCAGAGTTTAATTGATGTCATCACTCACACTAAACCTTTTCCCTCCTTTCTTGAAGCCAAAAACATGTTATTATTACATGAATCCCGAGAAGACCAGCCTGAGCCCACCCTTGAACCTCAACCTTCCCTCAGTTCTGCCCTATACTCCTCGTCTGGCACTAATAATAATAATGGAAAAGGGAAAAATAAAAATAATCGGGGAAACAGAAACACAGGTCGTGTTACATCTAAGGGTAATACAGGAGGGGTTCTTTTAACAGCACTGCTTCTTTTACAGGTAACTCCCGTGATGCAGGTCAATTCAGTGCTCCGCCAGCTTTTAACAATCAACTCCTTCAGCTTCTTCAGAATGCACTCCATCAGCAAGCTCATGCCTCTCACCATGGCAGTCTCCATCGACAGTAGGTGTCTTCCACACCCACTCATGCCGGGTCTCACACTACATCTGCACTATATGCAGCACCGCCTTCAGTGTCTCCTGCACATGCAGCTCCGCCTCAGTTCACCGATCTGACAGCTCTCTTCAGTTCAATGTCCGTTCAGCCGCCTCAACAGCATCAGGATAACAACTACTACATGGACACTGGTGCAAGCTCACACATGTCATTCAACCAAGGTAACTTACTTTCTCTTAAACCTTGTGGTAAGTCAAAAGTAATCATGGTTGGTAATGGTGCTTTACTCCCGGTTTCTTGCATTGGAGATACATTTCTTCCCTTATCACAAAAACACTTGGCACTGAAAAATGTTCTTGTTTCTGATCAAATGGTTAAGAATCTCATTTCCGTGCGTAAGTTCACTATTGATAACTGGGTTTCTGTTGACTTTGATCCCTTTGGTTTCTCCATAAAGGATCTTAATACAGGGCGTCTTCTTCATCGCTCCGACAGTACTGGTGATCTCTACCCTGTTTTACAGCCTTCTCTGCCTTCCATGCCATCTGCCACCGCTATGGTTGCCGTCTCTCATCATGTGTGGCATCGTCGTCTTGGTCATCCGGGCACTACTATCTTTAATTTTTTACGTTCTCGTAACTTTATTTCTTGTTCCAATGCAATGTTACCTACGTGTCACGCTTGTCAACTAGGTAAACATTGTCGTTTGTCCTTTTCAAAGTCTTTAACAAAGACATCACGTACTTTTGAACTGGTTCATTCAGACTTATAGACATCTCCTGTATCAAGTTTGAGTGGTTTTAAATATTATATTCTGTTTTTGGATGATTATTCTCATTTCTTATGGGTGTTCCCCTTGCGTGCTAAATCTGATGTGTTTCAAGTTTTTTGTAATTTCCGTGCCTATGTTGTAAATCAGTTTCAAACCGATATACAATCATTTCAGTGTGACAACGGCCGTGAATTTAACAACACGAAATTACTTGAACTTTTCCAAAAACATGGCATTAAAGTTCGCTTCTCGTGTCCCTATACTTCTCAACAAAATGTCAAAGCTGAACGAGCCATTCGCACCATCAATAATGTGGTTCGCACGCTTCTGTTTCAAGCCTCTCTTCCACCTAAATTCTGGGTTGAAGCACTCACCATGTCTGTTCATCTTCTGAACATTCTTCCTACTACCACTCTGGCTTCGAAAACCCCATGTGAGGTATTGTACGACACTTTTCCGGATTTCACACACCTCCGTGTTTTTGGATGCCTCTGTTATCCAAACCTATCTTCTACGGCTCCAAACAAGCTCTCCCCTCGCTCCACTACTTGTGTCTACCTCGGCCCTTCTCCTTGTCATCGGGGTCATCGATGCTATGATCTCGTCACTCATCGTATTATTATCTCTCGCCATGTGATTTTTGATAAAGATCACTTTCCCTATGCATCGTTTAATGCACCACCATCTCCCTCTGAGTATGACGTGTTCTCTGATGATGTCACCACACCTTCTTTGATGACAAATGAACACATTGCATCCTCATCCACCACTCCCTCTTCTCCTCCTTCTACCTCGCCTACCTCGAGTGATATGTCCATCACAAATGATGTTGCACCTACAGTCGATAACCAACCACAATCGTCTGATGCTACTCACTCTCTGCACAGTACCTCTGTGCAACCTGCTCCTGTAGCCACCACTTCCCCCCCTCATCAGGACCCCACCTCCACCCATCCCATGACGACTCGCTCACGCACGGGCAGTCTCAAACCTCGTCACATCTTCAATCTTTCTGCAGTTGACTCTCTCTCCCCAATTCCCAAGTCTTCTGCTTAGGCGATTCGTGATCCCAATTGGAAGGCCACCATGGACGCTGAAATGTCTGCCCTTCTCTCCAATCACACATGGGATCTTGTTCCTCCTCCACCAAACGTCAACATTGTTGGCTGCCGTTGGTTATATCGCCATAAGTTCGACAGTCAGGGTCGCCTTGAGCGTTACAAGGGTCGTCTGGTGGCTCAGGGTTTTTCTCAAATGCCTGGTTTTGACTATGACGAAACTTTCAGCCCGGTTGTCAAACCAGTTACTGTCAGAATGGTCCTAAGCATTGCCCTCTCCCTAAACTGGCCGATTCATCAGCTTGATGTTAAAAATGCTTTTCTCAATGGCGAACTATCGGAGGAAGTATATATGAAACAACCTCATGGCTATGTTCATTCTTCCTTCCCACAGCATGTTTGTCGCCTTCGAAAAGCCCTATACGGTCTCAAACAGGCTCCCCGTGCCTGGTTTCATCGCTTTGCTGTCTTCATCACTTCTCTCGGTTTCCATTCAAGTAAATCCGACAGCTCTCTCTTCGTTTACCATCACGGTCGTGATACAATCTATCTACTACTCTATGTCGATGACATTATTCTGACTGCTTCCTCCCAACCTTTGGTTAATCAGGTCATCTCTCGTCTCTCATCTGAGTTCAAAATGACTGACCTTGGCGCTCTCTCCTTCTTTCTAGGGGTCTCCGCTATACGCTCTTCTTCGGGCCTTTTTCTGTCTCAATCAGTTTTTGCCCAAGAAATCATTTCTCGTGCTGGCATGGACAATTGTCATCCTTGCTCATCACCGGCTGAGACAAAGTCTAAACTACCCTCCTCTGGCAAACCAGTCGATGATCCGACTCTTTATCGAAGTCTCGCAGGTGCGTTGCAGTACCTCACGATCACTCGTCTGGAAATCTCCTATGCTGTACAACAAATATGTCTGTACATGCATGATCCTCGCCAACCACATCTGAATGCCCTCAAACGCATTCTTCGTTATGTGAAGGGTACTTTATCTCATGGTCTTTTTCTCCGCCCATCTTCTATAAATCGTTTGGTCTGTTACACTGATGCTGATTGGGCCGGCTGCCCTGAAACACGCCGGTCCACCTCTGGGTTCTGCATCTTCCTGGGTGACAATCTTGTTTCTTGGTCCTCTAAACGCCAACATGTTGTGTCCCGTTCTAGTGCCGAAGCTGAATATCGTGGTATTGCTAATGTTGTTGCCGAATCTGCATGGCTTCGTAATCTTTTGATTGAGTTACATCTACCTCTTTCACGTGCCACAGTTGTTTTTTGTGATAATGTGAGTGCCATGTATTTAGCTAATAACCCAGTACAGCATCAACGTACCAAACATGTGGAAATTGACTTACACTTTGTAAGAGAACGTATTGCTTTGGGGCAAGTGCGTGTGTCGCATGTGCCATCTTCTCAACAGTTAGCAGATATATTTACTAAAGGTCTTCCTACACAATTGTTTTTAACTTTTAAGTCCAGTCTTAGCATTCGTCATCCTCCAGCTCCGACTGAGGGGGGTGTGTTAAATAATGATTAATGTATAGTGTAGGGGTCTCTTATGTAAATATGTACTCTATATATTCTGAGTGTTGAATGCAATACACCCTTGAGGGTTTCCACACATTATAGCAACAACATATCGATGAATGAATACGTTCTTGAGACAGAACAAATGCAATTACGTGCTCAATGTATTGTCAACTTCTTTTGTTTTAAAAATGCATTCCCCATGACATAATTGTAAATAACGAGGAAATTTGCCCGCGCTTCGCGGCGGAGTTTAATGTCATACTAAAAATATTAAAATATATAAAACTAACATATTTACATGCATATTTGATATTTGAAGCAAAATATTATGTTATTTCGATTAAATATATTACAATTTTTGAAATTATGTGTTATTGACTTTGAATACAACGTTCGATTCCAAAATTGTTCACACCACCACCATCAGAATATAACTTTCGATTCCAAAGTATGTTGAAAAAGATTAAAAAAATATCAATGCCAATTAAAAAAAATGAAAATGAATAAAAATCAAAAAAATCTTCTATTTTAATTGTTTTTTTTTAACTTTTTCACATCCATACAATTCTGTACATTCAAAATTTGTTATCCGTCACAGCTTCATTTAGTAATAATCATCAACATCATTTAAAATTAATGTGTTAAGTAAATTATTATTAATAATAACGATAAAAACCTATATAGAGTAACTTAAAATTTTTTTACTTTAAGATATATAGTACAAATAAAAAAGTGATCACAATAACAAATAAAAATAGAACTGCAGTTGCATAATTATTATTATTAAAGATAAAAAAAAAATATTTATACAATATATGTAAAAGAATTCCATATACTCATAAATCATAATCATCATTCATCGACATTAATCCCTGTCTCACATTATCTGTTTTATGTACATACAATTGGCTTTGGAGTTTGAAGAAACTAAAAAAATTATATAAATAATAATAATAATTATGCAATTGTATTTGAGTTAATGTATAAAAAACAGGATTATTATTTTTAAGCATGGAATGTTTGCTAGCTACCCATTAAATATCATTTTATCAAGTTTCAATATATAAAAGGGTTAAGTAACATTTTGACCATCCAACTTTCAGATTTGTCCCATTTAGCCACTTAACTATTTTTTGTCTTGATTTAACCACTAAACTTTGTTTAATGTTCTATTTTGGGAAAAATGAATAAAACTAATGGCTAAATCAAAACAAAATATGATAGTTTAGTGGCCAAATTGGGACAATTTTCAATGGCTAAATCAGTAAAAAGAAAGTTTAGTGGCTAAATGTGTATACAAAAAATAGTTTAGTGGCTAAATCGAGACAAAAAATAGTTTAATGGCTAAATCGAAAAAAATCTAAAAGTTGGATGGTCAAATTAACACTTAACCCTATATAAAAAACATAAAATATAAACATATTTTTTGAACTAAAATAAAAAATTTTTGCTTAATGTGCTAAAATTATATATACTATTTATTTGTTTATTTTAAAAAATATATATGTGTTACTTTTATAATAACCAATTTTAAAATTAATATAAATCAAAATATATGGTAGATAATATTAGATATTTGTTATAAAATAAATTATATATGCAATACTAAATATTTCTAAAAAAGTTATATTCGTGGAGAAAGAATACATATTTTCTTAATAAAATATTTAGGAAATAAAATATATATGTTTAATAGTAAGTTAGTTTAATTTACGTCAAAGTAATGTTTTAAAATAATAAAATATATATATTTAATAGTAAGTTAGTTTAATTTACGTCAAAGTAATGTTTTAAAATAATAATACATTAGTTTTGACTCAAAATGTAAAAAACCAATCAAGTTAATTAATAACAATATTCTTGAAGTCAAGAGATTTGAACCCATGACCTCTTTCATCATAGTTAGTTTAATTTACGTCAAAGTAATGTTTTAAAGTAATAACTTACGTAAAATGTAAAAAACCAATCAAGTTAATTGATAACAGTATTCTAGATTAAATTGTTACACAAAGATGTATATATTGTTATTCTAGATTTACTATTCTTATGATCAGCTTAGGAATAGCAACATTTACTTCGGTAAATGTTATATATTTAATTAATTAATAGGTTAGAAAGTATTTAAAAATAAATAAATAAATAAAATCATGTGAATAGGTTAGGAAAAGTGGTTGAATATAAACCATATTAATCTTATGAATAGGGTCTTATGAATAGTATATGAATAGGACATTTACCTTGGTAAATGTTATATATAGAATGAGTTGAAAATCGAAAATTTTCTTCATGTTAAGAATTTAATTTTGTAACAATCCGGTTTTTAATGAATGTATTTTTATGTATTGATAACTAATTTATTAACCCGTTTATTATACGGATAAATTTAATAAATTTGTTTCTTAAAACTATATAAACGTAAAATTAAAAATTAATATTCTAACTTTTAATACATAATGATATATATTTAGTATATCTTATCATAATCAATTTATGTATAAATATTTAAACAAAAAAAAAAAACTAATCATTAATAACTTAATTTTGAGTTTATTATATTAGTATTATTTTTATTATATAATTATTAATCAAAAAATATTTTAAATATTGTTTGTTTTAATTTTATGGTATTTAAGTATGTAATCATAATCTTATATTAAGAAATTTTAATTTAATCTTAAAATAGTAATTAACATTTTTCATTAGTATAAGATGCCACTTGCCTTTATTAGAAGATGACGAATGACAAGTTAGTTATTCTTTTAATAGTATTTATATATTATATATTTATCATTGGTAGTTTAAAAACATTTCATGTTTATTATGATTTATGACAGATGTGTATGAATTATTGACATATGACACTACTTTTTGAATAACCAAAATTAATAATATATATATGTTTGAAATAAGTATTCTGATTTCCATGCGTTTTGACAATGTGTTAATAAATATATTTTTGTAATAAATTAACAAAATAAGTTCTATGTATATAAGAATAATTAACATAATAGAAGTACAATAAACTAAAAATTATATAATAGCTATTATTTGAAATATATTAAATTTATAAATTTAAAGTGAATTAAAAACTAATATGTTTATTAATTTGATATATAACATGTTTTCGAAAACTGTTTAGCTATATATTGAGATTGTGAAATAAACTTTCATCGTCTGTCTATAAATAAAATAGTACGTTAATTAAAATTTAAAACTAATAAAATATTAAATAAATCAAATGCAAAAATTAAATTAATTTTTTAACTAAAGAACATAAACACTAAAGATATATAGAAAAATTAAAAGAACCGGTCCGATATATAGACCGAGAGTTATTTAATAAATTTATATATATATACCAATAGGGTTGGGATCATTGCAGAACCTTAATTTAGTGCAGAACCATAGAACTAATCTAAACCATTAGATTATAATATAACACTAGGGATAAGATGGTAATTATACAATTAACATTGAATTAATAGCAGCCTACCAAGTTTGACTGTCCACTTTGACTTTTTTTTTTACTCTTTTAATATATAATGGACATGCAGTGTTGCATCGACGTTAAATATACGATATCAAAGTGTTCATTCGACATTGAATGGTAGTATGGGTAAAAAAAATTTACGAAAAATAAACACGTAAATTTTTTTTCAAAAAAATATATTCATGACCGTTCTCATTAAATCCACCAACTTTGACTACTAATTTTGACTATTATTTATCTCTGTTAATAATGAACGTATATGCAGTGTTGCATCGACGTTAAATATATGGTATCAAAGTGTTCATTCGATATCGAATGATCTCACCATGATATATTGCATCGTGGTCTGGGTAAAAATTTTTTTACGAAAAATAAAAAAATATATATCATAACCGTTCTCGTTAAATCTATCAACTTTGACTACTAATTGTGACTATTATTCTGACTCTGTTAGTAATGAACGTATATGCAATGTTGCATTGACGTTAAATATACGATATCAAAGTGTTCATTCGATATCGAATGATCTCATGATCTCACCATGATATATTGCATCGTGGTCTGGGTAAAATTTTTTTTACGAAAAATAAAAAATATATATCATAACCGTTCTCGTTAAATCCACCAACTTTGACTACTAATTGTGACTATTATTTTAGCTCTGTTAATAATGAGCGTATATGCAGTGTTGCATTGACGTTAAATATACGATATCAAAGTGTTCATTCGATATCGAATGATCTCATTATCTCACCATGATATATTGCATCGTGGTCTGGGTAATTTTTTTTTACGAAAAATAAACACGTAAAATTTTTTCGAAAAAAATATATCATGACCGGTCTCGTTTTAAAGAGTATAAAATTCTCGTTTTATGGTATAATTTTTTTGATTTAAAAATTAATAATATTAATGTTATTTTAATTTAAAGAAAAAGGATATTTATTTTGCTAATGTCAATCTTTTTGCTATTTCCAATCTTTTCCTTTTTTACCCCTCCAAGAATTAAAATATCACTATTACCAATCTTTTTTTCACTAATTCCAAACTTAACTCTTTTAATCAAGACCATTAGATTATTCTAATGTATGGACGATATTAGTTCTACAGTTCTACACTAAATTTAGGTTCTGCAATGATCCCATCTCTATACCAATAAACTATAGCGCTAGCCTATATTAAACGTATCACGAGTGTTGCCCAACTAAGAGATTATGGGTTCTTGTCTCCATAGAGACATTGGTGGCAATAAAAGATTCGTTGGTAGGATAGGTTAGATTTTCAAAGAAATAAATAAAGGTCACACTCTCGAACTTAATTTTTACTAATCACATATCTCCTTCTCATATCTTTATGTTAATGATGTAAGACTTGCCGATTAAGCTTAATCTCCCTCTTACATTAAGAGAGGGGAGTGATTAGCTCGAAAGGGTGTATAATTAGAATCTTCTTAATTTTAAAAATAAAGTATAATATCTCATAAAATATGTCACTTCCTCATCCCACTAAACTTTTATTTTTCTGTTTTTTTCATAATTAAATATATTATTTTACTAATTATTCATTATTGAGCTACATAGATTCTTTGTCTCTGAGTAAATGGTCGAAATGTTTCTAGACGTGTGTGCCACTGTTTTGGAAAAACAAATGTTTGATCATTGTCCTATATAGCTAAAGAATTCCAATTTTGATTATGGTCGAACTCCATTTAGGATTTTTTTTTGGTCTTGGTTTGATTTAGATGACTTTGAAAAACGATTCTAGAAGCTTGGAATTCATATGGCTGAGTGGAAGATAAGATGATGCCTTTAAAAAAGAAGCTGCAATGGTTAATTTTAGAAGTTAAAGGATTGAAATATGGCTAGTGGTGCTACTAGGAGAGGGAAAAAAGCAGAGCTATCCAAGGAGTTGACTTGATAAACGGTCGTATTGATGGGGGTATGGCGACTCCAGATCATTTGGGTCGAAGACTGGTGGCTGACAAGGACATCAGGGAAATAAATAACGCTCAAAATTCAGATTTGGCTCAGAAAACAAGAATTAGGTAAGGTGTTAAGGTGGATGAAAATTCAAAACATTTTCATACCTCCTTGAATCCAAGAGAAATTAAGCAAGATGTCATTCAAAGAGTTATGGTAAATGGTGAATAGGTTACTCATACAATTCGTGTAAAGATGGAATTCTTCTTTCATTTTCAAGCCAGGTTTGATGGTCTTAAGAGACTCCAACTAGCTCTCTTTGGAAGTTGATGTGCATAAGTGTGTGAATGAATGACATTGACTCCGAGATTTAATAAATTTTGGAGTGGCTACGAACAAAAATCACAACAGCCTAATTTATAACTAAATAAACATGTATGCAACAAATAAAAGTGTGTTGTCATGTGTGTGTGATATATATTAAGCATCACAATAGCCTTGATCAAAATACATGTATGCTTACATAAATAACATTAGTGAAACGTGCTATGATTTATGATAACCAATGACATTAACAAGCATATTTGTGAATGTGGAAGTAACATAAAACCATGATATTTGATAGTTTATGCAAGCATACTTGTATGTGTCACATAATTATACAAGTCAAGTAATGAAAATCAAGCAAAGCATGATTAAAGTGGCCATAGTTGTAATGTCTTTCAAGTTATATGCATGTATGCATAACATAAACATGAAATGATGTAAGATCATACGTGTGATATAATATGAATAATTCAATTGAAAACATGATGAGATTATGATATTATAAGCATGTGTAAGTCAAATAACAATATAATTAAGCATTGAAATGTCTAGGGAATTTAACATAGGCTCAAAAGTCTTGGTTCTTGGCCCTAAACATGGCCCTTCTAGGCCTAAAAGCTTATGCCGTAGGCCCATGTGCATAATTTATAATGTAAGTCATATGCATCACTCATTTAAAGTGATAAGTAGCTTTTTTATGCATAATATGCCATTGCATGCATTCATATGAGTTCAATATACAAGTAAAGCCAAAAAATGACTAAATAAGTCACACATGTTCATGAGAAATCATGAAAGTATATAAAGCCAGTAAATCATGTCAAGACAAGCTATAAGCCCAATTGTGATTCAACATGAAGATTAAAGAAAGCTAAAATGACATGATAAGCTCAGACAATGAATAAGTCTTATACATATAACCTACTGAAATCCAAAGAATAATACAAAAATACACAAATGTATTATGTAAAGCCATGAAAGCTTATATTAATGTGAATGCCAAATACTGGATAGGTTTAGCTAAATCTGAACAGTGTTATAAAGCCAAAGTCAGTAAAGCCAAGTCAGTGAAGTCAAGCCAAAGTCAGTAAATTTAAGCTAAAGTTTAAAAATAAATCCTAAGTTAGCTCAGGTGGTGGAGTAATCTGATTGCCAAAGTCAAAGTCAACAGCAAGCCTTAAAACCAGTAATTGTGAGTTATAGATTTAACTGTACACATGTTTGTTTTCATGTGAGATATATTGTTGTTCTAGCTTTATTTGGCAGTCTTATAAATTCAGCTAGAATGTGACATGTGCACATCTTGGTACGGTGATGCCTTGTGGATCATTGTAGCCTTGGATATATCATCCAGCACACATGTCATTGCAATTGAATTCAACTTTAGTTTTATACTGATATTGCTATTTTTCTTACTTACAGTTATCTGCTTTCTTGCCGATAGTCTCATTTGTTCCTACTTAGTCCATGTCTGACTACATCTATGTCTACTCAGATGTCTGCCCATGCTGTCATACGGGTAGCTAGCCTAGTAATTGTGGTATGGACCCCAACAAAAAGCGTGTGTGTGGGATTTGACATCATTCTGTCTTAAAGTCTTATGTCTCACCATGTCTAGCTGGTAGCGGCAGCCTAGTCAAAATCACGCTTAAGTCAAAAGTCATATAAAGTCTCTGCTTTATATGTCATTGCATGTTAACTGTTAAATCTATAAACGCACTAAGCCAACACTTACAATTGTTGATTATTTTTACATGTTTAATCAAGCATAAAAAGACATAGGAAACGTCAAGTCAAACCATGTCTTTAAGTACTTCTAGGCTAACTGGAAGTCACTAGACCACTACTTTATCTGCTATTGATACTGATTGAAGACAATTATGGTGGTGGTTTGGGTAGAAGCAATATTATGTATTGTGGTTATGTTATAGACTAATGTCCTTGTACCCCATTAATATTATAGCTTTAAACTTGCTGTAAGCTTATCCTAACTTTTGTCATACTTTAAATTCCACACTTTATTTTAATCTATCTTAGTTGTGATTGATAATGTGTTACAAAACTTGGGACCTAGTCGATAAAACTCTTCCATATGGATGGGTCTTACATAATCTAGATGGGCGAACAATAGACATGGATACATTTTATGTCTGAGTTGTGATCTTCATGTAAAGTGAACATCTCATGTGTTCTTTCTATGTGTGGTTGCTCAATCGATATGGACCCATATTGGAAGATGGTGGGATGGTTTACAAATTAACTTGCAAAAATTTCAATCAATCACATTAATGGAGTAATAGTCTTAATTAGAAGAGCAAACAAAAAAGAGTGTTTTCGAGTCGTTTGTTTTACTAAGTATAGTTTAGACACACTTTGAATTTTGGTCACTCAAGTTGAAGTATATTTCCTTGCAAGTTTAGGTGCATGCATGAATCTTGCAATGGTTTCTTTTCTCTTTCTCTCTCCTTAGAACCTTATTTATATAGGCCTAAACTAGGATCCTTGTGAAGTTTATTCATTAGTTGTAGAGAAAGACAGGATTGTCTCATAAAGAGACAAATCTCATTTTCTAAAAAAATCATGTCTAATAAAAAATATTTCTATCTTGTACTGCAATAATTTTGTCTAGTACTACTTTATCTGTTTATCAAGCTTTATACCTTAAGGAGTAACTCAACTTAGAACATTTAGACTCCTTATAAAAGTATTCTGATATAATAAAAGGTTTGTCACTCATTTTTCAAATATCTCATTTGTCTTCATCTAATAGAACAACTTTGGCAGGTTTTGGAAGTTCTATTTTTCCACTTTGTTTTGAAATTTAACAATTGATCCCAACATCCAAAAACATTTATGAATACTTGGAAGCACGTTTTAATAAGTGTCAAACGTGTTCTCAAAGAACAGAGCACTTAAGTATGTCAAACATGTTCAATAGACATCAATAACATTGACATGTATGTCAAATTTGTCCAACAAACATGGATAGTTTTGACATTTGGTTGTGTTACAACTTATGTAAAAGTGTTCAAATAAGTTAGATAAATATTCCAAATGATCTCAAAGGTTGATTAAGGCATTTTGTGCCTAATAAACTCTCTATAAGAATATCAATTAGGTTTGATTAAAAAAATCTCCTCCTATGACCATGGAAATGTTTGATTGAGATCTTTTTGTATGAGGAGTGACTGATGTAGATGGACATTGTTTCTCTTCTTCTTTTGTTTCATCTCAATAGCAATTTTTGAAAAAGATCTCTGGATCCAAAGCTACCATTGTTTCTCTCTTTTCATTCAAGTCCTCAACCTCTTGTTTCACAAAGAACAAGTTGAGATCATTAAAATCATCTCTCTCCAACCTGTTGGCCAGCTTAACCAATATAGTAGCTTTTCACTTTGCGTGATCTTAATAAGCTTGCATTAACTTTAATGCTACAAGTTGTTTGACTCCAGTTAGATAAAGTCGTGACATCCTCTGGAAGCACATTTTCTTTATTCAAAGATCAACAAAGAATACTCTAGCTTTTATATCTTCAATAAACATGCCATTCTATAACGTCCCTAATAATTTAAAATTTTGTTGTGGGAAATTAATTGTAAATATTAATGAAGATAGTAATGTACAAATAAATATTTTGTATAAGTTGTGTATATAAGTCTTTATTATTGGTAAAAAAAAAAGGACTTGTAAAGAAATAGAAACAATTAGAGGGGGTGTTTGGCAAAGAATGTAAGTTAAAATGGTTTTTAGGAAAGGGAAAATTGCGCAAAAAAACCTCTAAGTTGGATCATTTTTACGATTAAAACCCCAACCATTTTTCATTACACAAAAAACCTCCAATCAGTTAAAACTTTGTAAATTAGGGGTTTTTTTTCAAAAAATCTAACTTGCAACCAGCCAACCTGATGACATGTAAAATTTTTAAATAAATTTTTGCATAAAAAACCTCCAACTTGTTTAGTTTTTTCAATTAAAAACCCAAATCATTTTTCATTGGAAAAAAAAAACCAACAAAGATAAATAAAATTGAGTATTCACTGATTGCATTTTGATGACATGGATATTTATTAAAATTTTATTTATTAAACAAAGAATTTGTTTCCCAATGAAACCTCCACCATCTAGGCTCTAGCGAACCTCACTGCTCTGGCTGATCATATTCAGAAGCTAAAATGGAACACAAATAAACCAAATTGAACATAAAGATTGTTAGGAATAAATATTAAATAGAGATGAAACAATTACATTGTTTATGAGTTTAGGGATCTTATTGTAATTACACAATACTTGTGTATTGTGTATAAATAGGCATTGCATGTGTTACTGTTGGGAGCTGCTAGTAATCACATACACACATACGGTTAGAATACTAGAGAGAGAAGAAGATTGCATTGCAAGAAAGCCGAGAATCTCCAATGTAATATTTTATCTCTTAATCATTCAATAGATTGTGTTTGATTGATAATTGTTCATGTGAATTGTTTAATGTTAATTGAATTGCATGAAATATGAATTCACAATTGGTATCAGAGCCAAATATGGCTGAATTTGAGTGAATTTTGAATCTGAAAATTCATTATTCGAACATTGTTACATCAATTTTTTTTCGAAACAGAAAATTAATTGAGGTTTTTGATTCTGTGGATGAATTGAAGTGATAATTGGATTGAAGGTGTTGGGAAATAGTTTAAGTACATTCAAGCTGTTAGTTTAGACTTCTCAGACTGTTAGTAGATTTTACATGTAAAAACAAAGTTCATGCTGCTAGTTGAAGAAACTCGAGCTGCCAGTGTAAAAGTTCAAGCTGCCAGAGCAAAACAACTCAAGCTGCTCAGTTCATGCTGTCAAGAGATTCAAGCTGCTCAACAGTTTCAGAAACAGAAAGTGCTGATTTTCAGGAAACGATATCTACATGAAGATTCCAGCATATCTACTATCAGAGAAGTCATAGTTCGTCAAGGAAACATATCAAGAAGCAATATAAATACAGAGAATAGGTCGTTCTATTGTATAGGAGTTTCTGCATATTTTGAGTCTGTAATTGCTTTGTTGATTAAGTTTTCTTAAGCCTCTAAGGTTGTAAAACCCTAAGAACAGTCTGTGTTCTTCGTCTAATCAAACAGATTAGAGGTGATTGTAATTGATGAATTCAGCAATACAAACAGTCTTGATTAATTCCTGTGTGTTTATTTATTATTGATTCTGAAAGTTTTTGTTAAAATAATTAAGTGTTATTCCGCAAACTTCTTGATTAAACTTTGATTCAAAGCAAGATTATTGATTTATACTCTGATAAATTCAAATCAGTTAGTCTTGGTAATTCATATTTTAGATCCTGTCAAGTGGTATCAGAGCCAGGTTTGTCAAACCAGGTTATTCAAATCAGGTTTTTCAAACCAGGTTACTCTTTGTTTTTTCAAAGTCAAAAATTTTTTTTTATCTTTTTACAATGGAATTTGAAAATAGCAGCAGTGGATCTGGGCAAGGACTCAAAGTGCCTATGCTCAAGCCCACTGAGTTTGAGATGTGGAAACTCAGGATTCAACAGCATATTCAATTCATTGATTATGCCATATGGGAAGCTGTTGAATTCCCTCCTGTAGTTGATCCAGAACTTGATGATGAGGGAAAACCAGTCAAAACTCCTCCAAAAACTGAACTTGAAAGGAAGGCTAGAATGAATGAAGTGAAAGCACTCACACTATTACAAATAGCCATTCCTAATGCTTATCAACATCAGTTCAAAAAGTTTTATACTGCTCACTCTCTTTGGAATGCCTTAGAGAAGAGGTTTGCTGGTAATGCCAGTACCAAGAGAAATAAAAAAGACCTCTTGAAACAGCAGTATGAAAACTTTTCTGGTGGCAAGAATGAAAACCTCACTCAAATCTTTGACAGGTTCAACAAACTGATAAGTGAACTGGAAAGTGCAAAGGTCAATCTGGATCAAGATGAAGTCAACAGAAAGTTTCTCAGATCTCTTGGAGAAGAATGGACAATCTATGCTGCACAATGGAGAACAAAAGACACTCTTGATGAGATAGAATTGGATGATCTGTATAACAGTTTAAGAGTGTTTGAGACTGAGATTGATGCTAAAAAGAAATCTTTTTCTTATAATCACAATACTGCTCTTCTATCTTCTGAAAAATCTAATAACTGTGATTCTTTCTCAGGTGGTGATGGCAACTCTGCTGAAACTCACTATGAGGCCTTTGTTGCCAATGATGGATTATTTGCTCTAAATGTTGAAGACTTGGAACAAATTCATCCAGATGATCTTGAAGAGATGGATTTAAAGTGGCAACATGCAATGCTGACCATGAGGGCCAAAAGATTTCTGAAAAGAACTGGTAGGGCCAACTTTCAAGCCATGACAGAAGGCAAACCATCTTTTGATAAATCAAAAGTGGAATGCTATAAATGCCATAAGCTTGGTCACTTTGCCAGAGAATGTAGATCTCAAGGTCAACAGCCATCAAGGACTTCACAGCCCATCCAAGCGTCATCATCAATAGCACTTGTCTCTCAAGAAGACAATGTGTTTGACTGGAGTGATCAGACAGAGGAAGAATTTCAAAATCAAGCACTTATGGCAGAAACATCAAATGTCTCCTCCACTGAACTACCATCTGAGGTAAATTCTAAGCTCTGCTCTCAATCATGCAAAAATATGGTTAAAAAGTACAGAGATCATAATGAGAGCATGTGCAAAACTCTAGCTAAGATGGAAGAAAGGAGATATGAATACATGCAAGCCATAGAAGATCTGGAAAAACAGATCAATGATTATAAGGACAATGAGATTCAAATGGGTTATGATAGAACCTATCATGAGTGGGAGAAAAAGGAGCTAAATAAGAAAATAGAATCTCTAAATAAAAAGGTAGAAGAGACTGAACAAAAGGTGTTTGAGGCTAATAAGAAGCTAGAATCTGTTAACATAGATCTAGGAAACTTCAAGTTAGCAAATCAAAAGCTAGAACACCTAATGGAAGTTCAATTCAAAGATAGAGTGAAATCTCAGGTCAATCCCAAAGAAGGAATAGGATATAAAGCTACTCCACCTCCATACAATAACAAGTACATTCATCCAATGAGTGAGGTTGCTGATAGACTTGTCAATGAACCACTAGATGAGTCTATGACTATTGTAGATCCTATCCTTGATAACAGTCCTGAATTAAAAGAAGATAAGAGTCAAAATAGAGACTGTGACACAAAGAGTGCACCCATAGAAGTCCAAGTTCCCAGTAAGAAAGGAAAAGAGAAGATGAGTGTATGCAATGCTACTCCACAAGTTTCTGTACATTCTAACTGTAACACTGCATCTTCATCAAAAGGAACTAAAAGAGGTAAAACTGTTTCTATCTGCACATGCCAAAAGCATGGTGTTCAAAAGTTTCCTAAACAACAGCAGGTAAGAGGAAACCAGAGAAACAAGAACCAGAAATTGACAGAAAAGTCTGGTGTTCCAATTCAAACTGTCAAAAGATGCTTTCACTGTGGAAGGAAGAATCACTTAGCCAAGGATTGTTTTTACAAACCAGCTGTTGCAAAACAGACTGTGCATCACACAAAATCAAATCCTAATCAGGCAAAGCACTCAAAAGTGAAACCTTCCACAGCAGCTCCAAAGAAAACAGTTGATCACAGATTCTCAAAAGTTAATAAAAAACAGTCCACACATCAAAAACAAGTTTTGGCAAAGCCTAAATCAAGTTTTAAACAAATGTGGTGTGTCAAGGACAAATCTGTTGCTCAAACTGCTAATGCAAAAGATCAGACTGCTAAGTCAAAATCTGATGCTGTTAGTGCAAAAACTGAAACTGTTAGCACTACAAACACAGCTCAAGCTGCTGGGCATCAATCTGGAGCTGCTAGTGAATTATCTGAGACTGTCAGAAGAAAAGATGATCAAAATAGTTGGATACCTCATATTATCACTAAATACTCTCCAAAGACTCCATCAGTTGATCTCACTAAATATAAGAAGTCAAAAACAGTTTTTAGTTATGTCAATGTACAAGGCCAACCCAAAACCAATTTGGTTTGGGTTTACTCCACTACTAACTAAGCTGTTATTTGTGCAGGGCAACCACAGGTCTCCTCATAGATCAAGATGGCATCTGGACAGTGGATGCTCTAGGCACATGACAGGCAATTCTGAATGCTTGTCAAATTTCAAAGGTTTTGATGGAGGTTTTGTTGCATTTGGAGGCAACTCAAAAGGAGGTAAGGTTACAGGTAAAGGTACTGTTAATGCAGGCAACATGACATTCCATGATGTTCTGTATGTTGAACAGCTTAAGTACAATTTATTGAGTGTCTCTCAAATCTGTGACAAACAAAACATTGTTCTGTTCACAGATTCTGAGTGCATTGTTCTTTCAAAGGATTTCAAAGTTCCTGAAAATCTTGTTTTACTTAGAACACCAAGAAAGGACAATGTTTACTGCCTGGACACAGATCTTTTACCTAAGTCAAATACTTTAAGCTGTTTAATATCCAGAGCATCATCAAATGAGTCTGCTCTTTGGCATAGAAGGATGTGTCACATGAACTTCAAGTCCATGAATGCTTTAGTTAAAAAGAATCTGGTAAGAGGATTACCACAAAAGGAGTTCATTTGTGATGATCATTGTGTAGCATGTCTTAAAGGTAAGCAACACAAAACTTCTCATAAGACCAAAGAAGTAAATTCAATTTCATCTGTTCTTCAGTTGCTACATATGGATCTATTTGGTCCAACATCTGTTTTGAGTTTGAATAAAAGGGCATACTGTTTAGTCATTGTTGATGATTTCACCAGATTTACTTGGGTATACTTTCTTAGGTCCAAAGATGAAACTGCTGAGCTAGTTAAGTCTTTTGTCCTTAAGATAGAAAACCAATCCAATTCCAAAGTTAAGGTGATAAGATCAGACAATGGAACTGAATTTAAAAATCACATTCTAAACAGTTTTTGTGAGTCCAAAGGCATTGCTAGACAATATAGTGCACCAAGAACACCACAGCAAAATGGTGTAGCTGAAAGAAAGAACAGAACATTAATTGAGGCTGCTAGAACAATGCTAGCTGATTCAAATCTGCCAATGACTTTCTGGGCAGAAGCTGTTAATACAGCCTGTTATGTTCTAAATAGGGTTCAAGTAGTTCAATCACAAGGGAAAACTCCCTATGAGTTATTCCATAACAGAAGTCCCCTAATAGCTTTCTTCAAGCCCTTTGGATGCCCATGTACTATCCTTCACACTAAGACTCACTTAGGGAAGTTTGAAAGTAAGGCAGAAGAAGGATTCTTTGTAGGATACTCAACTCAAAGCAAAGCCTATAGAGTATACAACAGTGTGTCTAAAACAATTGAAGAAAGTGCCAATGTTGAGTTTAATGAAAATACTGCTAATATCAAAGGCAGTGGCCCTGATTGGTTGTTTGATTTAGATTCACTAACAAATTCTCTGAGCTTTGTTGAGTATACTGCACAAGCTGATGCATACAGGGTTGAAGCTGCTAACACGAATTCTCATGCTGCCAATACAATTTCTCATGCTGTTAGCACAAAGTTTCAGACTGCTGCAGATTCAACAAGTTGGGATGATTTCACCACTCTACCACTTCTGTCATGTGATCCTCCAGGGGTCCTGAATGCTCCACTTAATGCAAATCCAGACACTGAAGTGCCATTCCCAAGTCCTGACAGTACAGCTCCAACACAAAAGGAAACAGTCCCAGTTTCTAGGCTAGCAGTCCCAACAGCTTCTCAAGCTGTTAGCCTAGAAACTTAAGCTGTTCCAGAAACTGAACCATTCACTGGTTCTGATGGAGATGATACAAACCTTGGAACTTCTTTCCAAACAGAGAGAGAGCCCACACTAAGAGTTCACAAGTATCACCCTCTCAATCAAATACTAGGTGATCCAAGTACTCTTGTTCAAACAAGGAAAATGGTTCACAATGAGACTGCTGCTGCTGAACAAGCAGTTTCTGAATTCAGTCTAGCTGCTTTTGAACATGCCTGTTTTATGTCTCAACTAGAACCCAAAAAGGCATCAGAAGCACTAAAAGATTCATCCTGGATTGAAGCCATGCAAGAAGAGCTTTTACAGTTCAAAATTCAGAATGTATGGACTCTGGTGGATCTTCCTAAAGGAAAAAGAGCAATAGGTACAAGATGGGTGTTCAGAAACAAGAAGGATGAGAGAGGGATAGTCATCAAGAACAAAGCAAGACTAGTAGCACAAGGGTACACTCAAGAAGAGGGAATAGATTATGATGATGTCTTTGCTCCAGTAGCAAGAATTGAAGCCATCAGACTATTTCTAGCATATGCAAGTTTCAAAGGATTTAAAGTGTATCAAATGGATGTTAAGTCTGCTTTCCTGTATGGGACAATTGAAGAGGAAGTATATGTGTGTCAACCTCCTGGTTTTGAAGACTACAAGTATCCAGACAGGGTGTACAAGCTAGACAAAGCTCTCTATGGTCTTCACCAAGCCCCCAGAGCATGGTATGACACACTGTCATCATATCTTCTACAGAATGGATTCAAGAGAGGCACTCTGGACAAAACACTCTTCACTAAATCCATCAAAGCTGAGATTCTACTTGTCCAAATCTATGTTGATGACATCATCTTTGGCTCAACTAATGATAGTTTGTGCAAAGAATTTGAGGCCCTAATGCACAAAAAGTTTCAAATGAGTTCAATGGGGGAACTCACATTCTTTCTAGGGCTGCAGGTTAAACAGAAGCCTACTGGTCTATTCATAAGTCAATCAAAGTATGTCAAAGACATATTGGAAAAGTTTGGCTATCAAGACACAAAGGTTGCAAGCACTCCAATGGATCCTCATAAACAGCTCCATACAGACAAAGATGGCATAGATGTGGATATTCATCTATACAGATCCCTTATAGGATCTCTCATGTATCTAACATCTTCAAGACCTGATATTATGTTTGCTGTCTGTGTGTGTGCTAGGTTTCAATGCTCTCCAAAGGATTCTCACTTGGTTGCTGTTAAGAGAATCTTTAGATATCTTAAAGGCCAACCACATTTAGGTCTATGGTATCCTAAAGACTCTCCTTTTGAACTAACTGCTTATTCTGACAGTGACTATGGTGGATGCAACATTGACAGAAAATCCACAACTGGTGGATGTCAATACTTAGGAGCAAGACTGGTCTCTTGGCAATGCAAAAAGCAAACAACTGTCTCCACATCATCCACTGAAGCAGAATACGTAGCAGCTGCAAGCTGCTGCTCCCAGGTAATGTGGATTCAAAATCAGCTAAGAGACTATGGTATGAATTTCTTATCCACTCCTATTTATATTGACAATTCAAGTGCAATTAGCATTGTGCAAAACCCAGTGAAATTCCCAAAAACCAAGCATATAGAAATCAGGTTTCACTTCATCAGAGATTGTAATGAAAAGAAGTTAATCCAAGTTACCAAAATACATACAGATGATCAGCTAGCTGATCTATTTACAAAACCTTTTGATGTGGGAAGGTTCACTTTCCTAATATCAAATATTGGTATGGTAAACATGGATTAATTGGTTTTCATTATTATCGACTCAGTATGCTAATTTAAGGGGGAGACACTGTTCCATTGAAAAGTTGCACAATTTTACACTAACAGCATGAGTATTTTCTCATGCTGCTAGTTCATTTTCTCGGACTGCTAGTTATTTTCACTTGATCTGTCAAAGTGTGCAGGGTATTTGGGTAATTTTCAAATGTGTGCGCGGGACCCAACCTTTTCGAAATCTTTAAAGGTCCCAGCTTCGTTCAGTTGTAACTACCAGTTACATATTCTTCTTCCACGGCCTCTTGCTTTCTCTCTGAACGAATCACACATTCTTCTTTCAAACCCTAAACCATCGTTTCTTCATCAATGGAGTTTGTAAAAGAGCATAACTGCCTTCCATACACCCTAAAACACTCTGAACTTCAACCGTTTCATGCAATGATGGATTTCCTCAGGCACTCCCATATTCATTATGCCCTAACCATAAACCCTACTATATACATCTCCCATATTGAACAGTTTTGGAATCATGCATCTGTTCAAACCATCAATGGAGTGCCTACCCTCCTTTCCAAGATTGATGGAACTGATATCCATATCACTGAGGAATCCATCCGACATCACTTGCATCTTCAAGATGCCTCAGGTATGACTGACCTATCCCTTCAAGCTTTACATTTTGGTCTTCAAAATATTGGTTATAGGGGCCCTGCTGATTCTTTTACTTTTCTTAAGGCTCATTTTTCTCCTAAATGAAAATACCTTGTGCACATTATTCAGCAATGTTTAAGCCCCAAAAGAACTGGTTGGTCTGAGTTTTCTTCAAATATTGCCACTGCCTTAGTGTGCTTCTCTACTGGCCAACAGTTCAATTTTTCTAACATGATTTTTCAGGGGATGTTAAGGCATCATTCCCTAAAGAATGGGAAATTTTTGATGTATCCTAGGTTTTTGGCAGAAATTATTGCACACACCTGCACATCTTCACATTTACATAAACGGATACATGTTTCCCATAGGCACTCACTGTCTTCAATCAAAAGGCTATTAAAGCCAAGTGCCAATTTTGTAAGTATAGATGTTCCATTGCCTTCTGCAATGATGAACATCATTCCACGAAACAGAGGAGAGGGTCTTGAGCAGGCTCAGCCTAACATTACTGCTACAACCCCAAGACCCCAACCCACTTCTCATGATACAAATATTCCCTCTGATCCTTTTGTACAGCCAACACGCCCACTCAGAAACATCTACAAAAGAAAAAGGGGACCAGGAGCTCCTTCCTCCTCCTCCCATCAGCAAGAGCCATATATCCCTGTGCAGGAGGATACTCCTGCACAGCATATCCAAAGGGAACCACTTGAGGAAACTCCCATCCTCACTCAGGAGGTGAACATCTCTTCAGAGATGGTTCATATGGGTTCTGTGGCTGGCACTACTGATGTCTCTGCACAAGAGGCACAGGACAGTGCCAACATAGCTAAGACCACACCCATGGCAACAGCAAGTGTGCAAACACAAGCTGGAAGTCCCCAGAACCAAGAAAAGAGAAGTTTCTACCTCTGGTCTTAATGTCAGTGATAGATCACAAGCACCTCAGGTGTTCTCTGATCTTGAGGCTAGTCTGCAACAAATGCTCTTAACGGATCCCAGACTCAAACCTGTTGTAGCTATGTTGGACCATCAAATGTCCATAATTGCTGCACAGGGGGCTCAAATTTTTGCTCTCAAGCAGGCAGATGCTGCTCAAAATAAGCGAATGGATTATCTTCACAAGGGGTTCACCCTCTGTGGAAATAAAATTATGAAATTAGAGCAGATGATTCAAACCCAAGGGGTAAAGGTTGTAGGTCCTTCTGACCAAACCAATGCTTCCCAAAAGGGGGAGAATCAGGAGGTTCCCACATCAGTCCAAGCAGCACCAACAACAACAGTCCAAGCAGCACCAACAGTTCCAGTTTCTAGGCTAGCAGTCCCAACAGCTTCTCAAGCTGTTAGCCTAGAAACTCAAGCTGTTCCTTCAAAAGCCACTGGAGTTGTGATCAGAGAAGGAATTCAAGCTCCATCAAGCACAGTCCAAGCTACAACATCTGCTACAAAAGACAAGGGCAAGGACATTCTCATTGAGTCTCCAAAGCATAAATTTTCCTCAAAAGAAGCCCAAATTGCCTTTGATGCTGAAGTTGCCAGAAAAATAGCAGAAGAACAAGACAAAGAATTAGAGCAGCAAGCCCGAACCCCAATGGATGATGATGAGACTTTAGGTGATTACTTAAAGGGGTTTGTGGTCAAGCAAGGAGCAAGGAAAAGAAAGATGCCAACAGGGCACTCCAAGGCTGAGCATAGAAGATTTCTTATCAATTTTGCCTTTGCAGCAGGTATTCCAAAGAAAATGGCTCAGTCCATGTCTACTGAAAGGCTGCAGGAGATTCATGATAAGGAGATGGACAAAAGACAGAGAACAACAGTCTCTCCAGAAGCTCAACCATCCCAAGAAGTCCAACCAACAACCCAATCAGTCCAAACTGAAGCTGGTGCCAGTGCACCTACTCCCACTGATCAAGCAGTTGTCCCTATTCCTTCATCGGTTAAGAGAGTGCTCTTTGAGCAACATTTGCAAAAGGCAATGGAGATAGAGAAGTTGATTGATCAACATGATTTCATAAAGCCTCAAATTAACTACTGGTTTGCTAAGTCACTGGATGAAAGAGATTTAAGGGTCAAGTTTGTGATAAGGAGAGAGTCTGGACCAGAAGAGGAGTTTGATACATTCTGGCAAATGGTTCATAAGCTGACCAGGGATGAACTGATAAAGATGTACAACATAGGATCTGTATCTCAAGTTAGATATGCTCTTCCACAAGTAAAACAACTCATCAGAGATCTAAGTTCAGTTGCTGATCCTGAATTTGCAAAAGAAGAAATAGAAGATGCTGAGAAGAAAGGGAAAAAGGTCAAGGAAGTTCATATTTTTGTCAAATCCAGAACTTACAGAATCAAATTCACAGATGGGTTTGGTATTTTCTTCAATCTCGAGTTTTATAATTTTTCAAAAGATATGCTGCTCCAAATAAAATCAGTTAGGATATCTTGTGATAAAGAAGAGATGAAGAGAGAATTTTTGAAGGCTATAGATCATAAACTTGCACATTTGTAAGTTTTTGAAAGCCTTGGTTTGTGAATAACAGTTTACTTTTTCATTTCCATTTTTGTATAGAACTTAAAGTCTTGTGCAAAGAATTTAAGTTAGGGGGAGATTGTTGGGAAATAGTTTAAGTATGTTCAAACTGTTAGTTAGACTTCTCAGACTGTTAGTAGATTTTACATGTAAATACAAAGTTCATGCTGCTAGTTGAAGTAACTCGAGCTGCCAGTGTAAAAGTTCAAGCTGCCAGAGCAAAACAACTCAAGCTGCTCAGTTCATGCTCTCAAGAGATTCAAGCTGCTCAACAGTTTCAGAAACATAAAGTGCTGATTTTCAAGAAACGATATCTACATGAAGATTCCAGCATATCTACTATCAGAGAAGTCATAGTTCGTCAAGGAAACATATCAAGAAGCAATATAAATACAGAGAATAGGTCGTTCTATTGTGTAGGAGTTTCTGCATATTTTGAGTCTGTAATTGCTTTGTTGATTAAGTTTTCTTAAGCCTCTAAGGTTGTAAAACCCTAAGAACAATCTGTGTTCTTCGTCTAATCAAACAGATTAGAGGTGATTGTAATTGATGAATTCAGCAATACAAACAGTCTTGATTAATTCCTGTGTGTTTATTTATTATTGATTCTGAAAGTTTTTGTTAAAATAATTAAGTGTTATTCCGCAAACTTCTAGATTAAACTTTGATTCAAAGCAAGATTATTGATTTATACTCTGATAAGTTCAAATCAGTTAGTCTTGGTATTTCATATTTTAGATCCTGTCACCTCTGCTGTCGCCGCTCTTCGTCCTCTGTTCTCTCCTTTGTTGCCGCTGTGGTCTCGTCGTCCTCTAATCTCTTCGGCTCCTCTACTGCCGCGGCTCATCCCTCTGCTTCAGGTTTATTCTTTTTTTTTTCTCTGCTGCTTCAAGTATTTTGTGTGTGAAACAGAGCTGGCCATTCCTCCCTCAAGTTTAGCAACCCATTCCTCCCTCAGGTTTAGCACTTAGAAGAGAAAGCAGATGTTAGAAACTTCAATAAATATCATAATATAAACATATATACCATATAAATAATTTGTCCAGACGATTAACAAATACCCACCAAAATTCTGTAAAAGTAGTCGTCAACAACAAATGATCACAGAATTATTTAATTATAAGAGTGGGTAGGTAGTTTATTGATCATGGGTTAAATGGGTCCATCCACTTAACTCATCTATATATGCCTGTATAATTTTACATAGATTTAAAATCATATCTACATGGATCCATCCACTTAACTCATCTCTGACAATTATTAGGTAGTGTATTGATAATTTAGAAATACTCATTTACACAACTTGTAAGAAATCATGGCTTTGTATCAGACTTTGTTGCAGCAAGAATGTAAATGTAATATGTGCATCATATGAAATACTCATTCTTTTTTCTCTTGTTTCTCACCATTATTGTGTATGAAATACTCAATCTTTTCACAACCAAAAGTATTTATGATTCTTATGTTAATTTTTTTGGGTATTTCTTTACCTTCATATATTGATTATTATTTGTTTAGGTAATTGTAATTAAAAGATAGTAATATTGTTTAGGTAATCTGTTATGTATACTTTGTTTGTTATATTATTTTGAAATATTTCATCCACAAAATTGAAATATTTATATACTTTGCTTGTTATATTATTTGATTGGGTAATAGGTTTGGAAGAAATGGATAATTTGCAACAAAAACGTGCTAGGATTAGTTGGAAGGATCATAATGTTGAAAAAACATTTTTAGAAGCTTGCATTCAAGAAGTAACGGCTACTGGACGAGATAATGGGGGATTCAAGTCACTTTCTTGGATGAAAATTGCGGAAGTTTTAAAAAATGCTCATGGTATTATCGCAGAACGTAAGCAAATGAAAAACCATCTCAACTACTTGAAAGTAAAATATGGAGCATTGTTAAAACTTAAAAACAAAACCGGGAATATTTATGATCCTTCAACCAATACTTTTAACTTAACCCCAGAAGAATGGGAATTGGAATCAAAGGTCACTTTCTCACTTTTAATTTTATTTGTTTCTTTATGTTATTCATTTATTTGTTTAGTTATAAGTTTATTTACCACAGACAAATAAATACATTGAAAAGTTGAGGACCACAACACTTCCATACCCATATCTTTGTGCAAAATTGTTTGATGGAGCTGTTGCAAGTGGTGTTGAAGGTTGGGGACCCTCTTCATTGGCACCAAATCCAAGTGTGAGTCCAGTTGTTGAAACGTTAGTCGATGAAGAAAATAATTTACCACCAAAAGTCCCGACACAAAGTGGGTTATCTCGTTCAAAAAAAAGGAAGGGTAAAAGTTTGGATTCAACGATTGAGACGGAAATTGTAGATGTGTTTGAAGATGATGTCTGAAAAGTATAAAGCACCTGAAAAAGCGAACTCTTATTGAGAGGCGTGGAAGAAGTTAAAGCCAGAAAGGCGTGAAAATTGGGTTAAGATGATTGGCCGAACAAAAGGCATGATGTAGATGGATACTTTAGGTTCCTATGTTTTGGGTAACTCTTTTGATGATATTTTTGGTGAGTATATTTTGGATATGGCAATGTTTAGAGGATATATTTAAAACAACTCTTTTGGTGATATATTTTGGATATGACGATGTTTACGTTAATGACAATGTTCATGATATTTTGGATATGACAATTTTCATGATATTTGGATATGTTTATAATGATATCTATTGGAAGTATTTTTTGTATACTCAAGTTGTTTATATTTATATATTTTGCAAGGTGACAATGGATCACACACAGGAAATGTTATTCTTAATTATTCTAATTTGGTATTTGAGGCGAAGAAATTCTTTAACAAGGATAACAAGGTGAAGGGATAACAATTCGGCATTAAGTGGACATGCATATACACAAGAGTTGTTACATGGTTCTAATACGCAATGTCAAGAATTGATGCGACTCTCTCGTGATGCATATATATTGTTATGTAGTCACTTCAAAGAAAGAAACTGGTTGAAGGATAGTAGATCTATAAGTGTCAAGGAGAAAATGGCAATGTTCTTGACAATTCTAGGACATAATGAACGCATGAGGATGGTTAAACGAAGATTCCAACGTTCCTCACAAACGGTTTATAAATGTTTTCATGAAGTTTTATGTGGAACGTTGGAATTCGCTAAAGAAATTATATGTCCTACATCAACTGATGTGACCTCAAATATGACAAATCATCAAAGAACATTGATGGAAATCTTTCCGGTATGTTTGACATCTATAATTTATAAAATTGTATACAATGTGTAAGGTATAACTTTCTTTTTCTTTGAATGAAGGGAGCAATAGGTGCATTAGATGGAACTCTTGTACATGCAGTTGTGCCTGCTACTCGACAAACATCGTATAGAGGACGAGGTGGAGGTCGATGCTACCAAAATGTTCTAGGGATTTGTGATTTTAATATGATATTCACTTTTGTTTGGGCCGGATGGAAAGGGATAGCTCATGATTCTAGAGTACTAACGGAGGTTGTATTTAATCCAACTTCAGGCTTTCCATTTCCTCCACCAAGTACCTATTGTTTTTTAATTATTGTTTAAAGTTTTTATATTATCAATACTAATAATATTATATATGTATATTAACGACAGAAAAATATTATCTTTGCGATGCCGCATATCCTAACACTCGTGGATTTTTGGCTCCATATCGTAATACGAGGTATTGGTTAGCAGATTTTAGACGACAACGCGTTTTGGCAAAAGAAGAAAAATTCAAACATGCTCATGCACAACTAAGAAATATCATCGAACGTGCTTATGGTGTGCTGAAGGCAAGATTTCCAATTTTAAAGCAAATGGCTCCTTTTCCTTTTTCGGTCCAAAGAAACATTGTGGTTGCTTGCTTTGCAATACATAATTTTATAAGAAAATGCAATATTTATGATCAATTATTTTTTGAATCCAATGACGAGACTAATGAAGAAGGCGAACAAAATGTAGAAGGCGAAGTAGACGGAACTCAATGGGGTGCTCAAAGTACACAATATATGGCTAATTTTCGTGATGAAATTGCCAATCGATTAGTATAGAATGGATCTCTGTAATTGTCAATGGATGTTTATGTTTGATTGTAAATGGATCTTTAAATTGTCAATGAAACATTTATGATTAATTTTGATATATAATATATATATATATATATATATATATATATATATATATGTGTGTGTGTGTGTGTGTGTGTGTGTGTGTGTGTGTGCTTTTAAATTGTTGAGAGTTATACATTGATGTATATTATTAATTTAAAATCTTCATTCAGACCCTAATTCTGATTGAAAAAACAAACAGATTTTTAATTCAGACAGAAGGTTAAAATTGTCATTTTATTTCATTCAGACTGTTTAGTCAACGAAATAATCAAATACTATTTATCTAATCACTTATTTCTCTAGTCAGCATTACTTAATCCAGACAGCTCACTAAATCTAGACAACTCTTAATGGAAGATGCAATCAAACAGCCTCTTAGTTACACATATGACATTTTCTAGATTATTTTATTAGCTTATAGGAAATCCTTCATGTATTATGCCTACCAACATATCAGACAAGAATATGTATGTCACTTAGAGTTTATGGTGCATTATGTGTGAAAGTTTAACACTTAGAGTTTGTTAGACTGTGCTAAATTTCGTCACTTTGAACCTAAGACTCTAAGACTTCTCTCATTTTTCAATATTCTCATTTTTTTTTAAAATTTTTATGGTTTTCTCTCTTTTTTTTGTTTTTCACTTTTAAGTAAAGTAACTAATAAGATAAACTAATAACTTAAAGATTTTAAAAAGAAAGAAAAATCTACTGAGGTCAGGTTACTCCGGATTACGCATTCCATTAAGTTGGACTAACAACTCAAAGCGTGATCTATCAAATGCTTTTGTGAAAAGATCCGCATTGTTGTCTTCCGTTGGAACTTTTACTAATTTAATCAAGTTTTTCTCAGCATAGTCACGAATAAAGTGATGTCTTATGTCTATGTGTTTAGTCTTACTGTGCTTAACTGGATTATTAGTAATGGTAATTGTGGACTGATTGTCTATCCTAATGGGAGTATAACTATAAGTCAAACTGTAATCCCACAATTGTTGTTGAATCCACAGAACCTGTAAACAGCAACTACCAGCAGCTGCAAACTCGGCCTCGCACGTTGATACGGCTACCGAAGTCCGTTTCTTGCATTGCCAGGATACCAATCTCCCTCCAACCACCTGTTGTTGACAATCTGTTCAAGCTACACCCTCCGTAGTCTGAGTCCGTGTAAGCTTCCGATTCCAGATCTCCATCAGCATGATACCAAAGTCCCAGCTTCGGTTTTGACTTCAGGTATCTCAGAATCCGCTTTACAGCTTTCATGTGCATCTCCTTTGGATTAGCTTGAAACCTGGCACAAATACATACAACAAACATTATATCAGGTCGTGAAGCAGTTAAATACATAAGTGACCCGATCATGGCCCGATATAAAGTCGGATCCACATCAGTATCACTATCTGTACCCTGACCGAGATTATGGTTGACTTGTATCGGAGTACTGAACTGTGCCGTAAGCTTTGTTCCTTCCATTCCGAAGCGCTCTAAAATGTCATAGACATACTTCATTTGATGAATAAACATTCCCTCCTTTCGTTGTTCAACTTGTAAACTGAGAAAGAAATTCAGCTCTCCCATCGCACTCATCTCAAACTTGGACTTCATGACCTTCTCAAAATCCTTGCATATTTGTTCATTAGACGATCAAAATATGATATCGTCTACGTAAACTTGTACCAGTATGAAATCTTCACCTTTCCTCTTAACGAGTAGTGTACTATCTATTCTCCCTCTCTCAAACCCATTGTCTAAGAGATGAGTAGACAGTGTCTTGTACCTTACCCTAGGAGCCTGATGTAATCCATACAGAGCCTTATCAAGTCGATATACTCTGTCAGGATACTTGGGATCAGTAAACCCTGGCGGTTGCTCGACATACACCAACTACTTCACCTTTCCGTACAAGAAGGCACTCTTGACGTCTAGTTGATATACTTTGAACCCTTTGAAGGACGCGAACGCCAAAAACAATTGAATAGCCTCAAGCCTCGCCACTAGTGCAAACACTTCGTTATAGTCTATCCCTTCTTCCTGGTTAAACCTTTTAACCACGAGTCTAGCCTTGTTATGAGTAACTATGCCCCGATCGTCCCGTTTGCACTTAAAGACCCATTTGGTCCCTATAGCAACTTCTCCTCAAGGCAAAGGCACTAACTCCCACACTTCAAGCTTTCTGAACTGTGAAAGTTCCTCTTGCATAGATTCAACCCAGGAATTATCCTTAAGAGCCATTTGTACGTTCTTTGGCTCTACTTGTGAAATGAAACATGAGAATAAACATGTGTGAAATGCCTCAGAGTCATCGATCATCGATAACAGCACTATGTTACTATTCACACTACTCCTAGTTCTCACACCGGCATGTGGATTTCCTATGATGTCCTCAATTGGATGATCCTTATTTGTCTTCGATGTTTCGATTGCATCGACCTGAAGGTTATCTCCTAAATTTGATCCTATTTCGCCTAATGGGGGTGTGACTTCAGACGGAACAACTTCCTCCTCGTGATCATTGTCTTCTGATGTAGAATTATTTGTCTGATTCTCATCCGTAGGCAACTCAGGTTCATTGTATGTTGGAGACCCATTTTCTGTTGATATATTCTCAGATGTTGTTGGAATGCTTGAATTTGGAAAAGCTCTACCCTCGTCGTTGAGATTTAAGGTTGAGAAGTCGTTTTCCACAGTACCTACATTGCCACTAAACGGAATGTTAAATGATTCAAACACTGAGTCATAATCAAATAACCATTCTGGACCATTTTGGGGTTCATGTGAATAACTTGTTACATCAATGTTAAACACAATTTCAACCATACCAGTAGTTTTATTAAAACCCTCTTGTTTGGTGAATTTGGGACATAACCTAGGAAGTATCCTTCGTCAGCCTTTTCACCAAACTTAGGTTAATGTTTCATTTTTAATAAAGTACATGGCACCCCAAACGGTTCAAAGCTAGTTAAATTTGGTGGTCTTTTATTCAGAACTTCCTAACAGGTTTTGTTTAGTGATATGACAGTGAGGACTCTATTTAATACATGACAAGCGGTATTCACTGTCTCCCCCCAAAACATGGTAGGAAGCTTTGAATCCGAGAGCATGGTCCCTGCTGCCTCAATCAAAGTCCTGTTCTTACGTTCTGCCACCCCATTTTGTTGTGGCTCATAATGTGCACTAAATTGATGCACTATGCCTTTGGTTAGGCAATATACAGCAATTACGGCATTTTTAAACTCTGTTCCGTTATCACTCCTGATACGTTTTACCCTTTTCCCGTATGAGTTCTCGACTTCGTCTAAGAACCCAATCAGCGTGTCTGCTGTCTCGTCCTTTGTAGCTAGAAAGAAAACCCAAGAGAAACGTGAGTAATTATCAGTAATAACTAAACAATACCAACTACCAGCTATACTCCTTTTGTTGATTGGACCGAAGAGATCCATATGCAGCAAATCGAAGGTGGATGCGATTGAGTTTTGAGTCTTAGACTTGTGTGACTTCTTATGTTATTTTCCCTTCTTTCACGGTACACACTTGTCTTCAAATTGAAAACTCTTCAATGGAACACCTTGCAGAAGGCCATTTTTTTGTGATGAAGTTCATTTTCCTTAAGTTCAAGTGGGCCATATGTCTGTGCCACAGCAAAGATTCGGATGCTGAAGCTTTTGATAATAAACAGATAGTTTCCATCGATGAATCTGCTACATTCATGTCCATCATGTACAGATCATTCACCCTTGGGGCTCTCATCATAATCCACTCTTCAGGTATCTTGAATCCCGGCTTTAGCACTAACGCTTCTTTTTCAGTAAATATGACTGAATATTTCTTATCACATATCTGAGAGATACTAATGAGATTGTGATCAAGTTTATCTACATGGTAGACTTGATCAAGAGTGATTGTCCCATTAGTGACTACTCCTGTTCCAGTGATATTTCCTTCTTTATTCCCAACAAATGACACAAACCCTTTGTTCCCACTCTTGAAGTCCGTCAGTAAACTTCTTTCCCTAGTCATGTGACGAGAGCAACCACCATCAACGAACCATTTTTTTGTTAAGACCTGTAGTTAACTCCATGAAAGAAAACAAGTTAGTTATCACGGGGAACCCAAGCCATAACTGACTTGGTAATACCATCCTCGTCCACATACTTGAACTCTTTCAAATACTCATCACTCCTTTCAGGTGACTTGGGTTTTTAATTAAGAACCTGTTGTGGAGCTGAGTGATTAATGTTCACTTTTGGCCTTTGGGTTGACATTCGCTGTGGAGCCCTATAATAATTTCTATTATAGTGCATTTCACTGTTAAATCATTGGGCTCTTCCTGGTGTCTGGTGTCTGTTAGGGGTATGTGACCTAACTAGAGTATAACTCCTCTTAAAGTGTAGTACTCCTAAAGACAGGTTGTGGTCCTGACCTAGATTGACTAGGGACTCTATTTGGTGAATTAGTCCTAAGCCCTTCATTCTGTCGGATTGACACCGGTATTTGTGTAGCACCTACACGTGGTGTTGCATTCAAGTTCTTCGCAGTGTTTTGAGAACTACTTGTACTTGCAATACTAGACACTGATTTTAAGGCTGGTTGTTTTGGTTTCCCTACGGTCGGTGCAGACTCTACTTTCTTATAGGGACAACTAGAAGCAACGTGGCCTTTCTCATGACATCTGAAGCAAGACATTTTGTCAATTGGCTTCTTATAGGTACCCTTTGACATAGGAGTCTCGCTTATGTCCTGTTCTTTTGGTTCAACTACTGTGTTTACAACCTATGGGTTATTATCACTCACGGTTTTTGCCTCTTCTAGTTTTGTGACACTAGTGGCCTGCACAAACTTAACTATCTTAACCTTAGGGGTTGCAGTTGACACCTTAGTTGTTGATACCTTATTAGTTTCAATTACAGTTGCTTCCTCTGATTCAATCGTTTTTGTGGTCTTATCCTGAGGTTGAGGCACATAGTTATTATTGAACGGTGGAGGACTTTCCGGATAACCTAGGCCACTGGTTTCTTAGACTGTCTCTGTGCATCTAAGATTTTACCTAGATTTAAGGATGAGTTCCTAAACTTTTTAAGTTTGCTATTGGCCTATGCGACCTTAACTCTAGCGTCAGCTAGTTCTACATCCATAAGGGTGATTTCATTGGTCAATGATTCTACATGCTCATATATTAGTTCTAACCTAACACACTATTCACTCCATTTATCTTTTAGAACTATCACATCCTGAGCATCAGCTTTCCATCTTGGCCCTTAGATCTTCCTTAATATCTAGAAGACTAGCATTGTCAGATTTTAATGATTGGATTTGAGCTGTCATGGTGGTATGTGTTTCTAGCACTAGATTCAATCTATCGTTTACGTAGCACATAAAACACATAAATCATGAAATGTAGAAAAGTTAAGAGATTCCTTTTTGCGATCTGATTCCACGTTGGCCATTTGAGCTGCAAACTCCAGAGTGGTCTGCTCCTCAGATTTTTCCAACATCAAAGGATTTGAATCAGACTGCTGGGTGTCCTCCTTTTCTGCTTCAGCTCTTTCATCACTCTCAGTTACCTTAGCCATAAAAGCTCTGGCATTTGACTCTGGATGAGTACTCCAATCATATGTACCATCAAGTTGTCTGTTAGAAGACACATTTGTTAACAGACCAGCTATCGCAGCTTGATTTTCTTGAACTACCAGAATGCTGTCTTCCCTGATTCTGATTCTGATAATTTTCAACCTTTGGTCTCTGACATTCTCTAGCAAAATGTCCCAATCATTGACAATTGTAACATTTCACCTTTGACTTGTCAAAACCAATATTGTTGCTCACACTCATATATCTACTCGTTCTCTTCATAAACCTTTTGACCCTCTGCGTTACCATGGCCAGTTGCTATTGTAGGTCCATTTGTTCTAAATCGTCCGGATCTACCTGATCGTAATCCTCTTCCCACAGAGCTGGATCGTTGATTTTCCCTTGAACGCAGTTGCCATATGCTGCTACAAACGAAGCTAGGAGATTTAGATGGTCCTCAGCTGATTTAGCGCTCATAGGCATCTTGGTAAAACCTTGAGAGGTTGATCCTGAGTGTTGTGGTTTTTCAGTTTAGAAACCCCTAAGAACGCTCTACTACCAGATTCTTCAGCTTCAGCTAGTATTGACTCTTCTCCAGAAAAGAATGTTGTGGCCCCCGACTTTTGTTCACTAGAAGTTGATGTCTTTGATTTCCCGAAGTACATTTCAAGATCATGTACTTGATCAAATTCCCTTTCCTTCTTCTGCAACTTAAAGTTGTAGGCCCTTAACGTTCCAATGACTTCTTCCAGAGTGAGAGTTTCAAACTTTTCTCCATCATGCTTTATCAGTGCAGTTTACATCTCCCACTTTCCTGGCAAAGCATCTAGAAACTTCTCTATCTTTTCTGTTTCTTGATACTCAACACTGTGATTATCAAATTCAGTCAACAGATGGTAGATACTTGTGATGATGTCATCCTAGGTTTCGTTTTTCAGCCCTTTGAAGATCGCAAATTGCTGCTTTCACAACTCTGTCCTCCCCTTTCTAACCCTAGGATTTCCCTCACACCTCTTCTCTAGAGCTTCCCAGAGCTCTTTAGAAGTTCTATGATTTCTGAAAGTGTGCAGAATTTCCAAAGGCAGTGCCATTCTAATTGACGATATAGCTCTAATTTCAGCCTCATAAATCTTTTTCTCGTCATCTTTCATATTTTGATATGTCAAAACTTTTAATCGGCCCTCAGGCTCTTGTGTTGGGGGAACAAAACCTTCGTCTATGCATATCCACATACGCATATCGTTAAATCTCGCGAAGTCTGCAAATCTGTCCTTCCACCAGTAATAGTCTTCTAACTTCATCAGCTTGGGTGGAGAATTGGATTTGCCCACCTCATGATCCATTTCCAAAAACTTATGCAAACTTGACATTCTTTTAAAAACTTTTTATTTTCGAACTTAAACTATTTAATTTTAAAATGAATTTTAAAACAAATCTTACGAACTTAAACAAGTTCGTATAATTTTAGGTTTAAAAATTGTTTTAAATATAAATTCGTTTGAGTATTAAGTTTCAAACTCAACAAGTTCGAAAGCCTGCAAGTTCGAGAAACCCTAATGCTTCTGCTAAGTTGTCTGTCAAATTCGACTGACAAGTTCGAGCCAAATTAAGTTCGTCAAACCCTAAACAGTCAACTTCGAATCCTTTACAAGTTTGAGACCCAAATAACTTCGAATCCCAGACAAGTTCGAATTCACTGACAAGTTCGTGGAGGAGCGTATTCTGACAAGTTCGAGGAACCCTAAAATACCCCCTATGTTCGAGCGCCGCAAGTTCGAGAAACACCAAAAATTTGACTTTCTCAATTTTTCAGATTAAATCAATGTTTTTACGATTAAAAACAATGATTTCGACTGAAAATATGAACTAAGATGAACTTTTTCCAATAAACTTGCACGAAAAACCCTGAAAACTTCAAAAATACGTGATTATCCGATAAAACGCCAAGAAACCTTATGAATGTTCAACCAACGCGACGAACACGAAGAACAATCACGATGGCTCTGATACCACTTGTAAGGTCACCACGTCTATGGATCTGATCTTGACGCGACGCCATCCAACGAGTGCGGAATCCTCGTTAGACGGTTAACAGATCGATCACACGCGGAACACGGAGTCGAACACTATGTTAGCCGATGTAAGAAATGACCCCACACTGTGTATTGCTCCTAGAAAACTCTCTGAACACCTTTCTAGCTCATACGTGCACTCACAATCTCTGAAATTCGTAATTCTAAAAGATTATGAAATAAACCTTATTAAGTTCAAATTATATCACTTAAGTTCGTTCAGGCCCAAGCCCACAAACTTAATTAAGTTCAAGCCCAATACCCTTCGAACTTAGTTCAACTAAGTTCGTCGCTTTAGCCTTAGAACTTATCTTCACATCTTAGAACTTATCTGCACATTCTAGAACTTTTCTTCACAGTCTAGAACTTATTGACAGTCTAGAACTTAACTTGACATTCTAGAACTTAACATGTAAATGCAGATTTCATACACAATCATGAATTAACCCACATGACTTGTATTCATAAAGCCTTTTCTATTACATTTGACTATCTATTACATATCTAGACTGCTATCGTCACACACGGTGTACCAACAAAAACCCGAAAAGAGACCCCAAACCTCCAAAAAATCGGATTGGAACTTCAACCCTCATGAATTTATGCAATAAACTTGAAGATTATGAAGAACATACCTTGGATTAGTGAAAAAAGGAAGAAAAATCGAAGATTTTGGGTGGGGGAAATGGGAGCCGCCGTAGACAAGAAGAGATAGGAGAAAAAGAAACTCACTGAAAACCCTAAAAAAATCACACGGGGTGGGTTATTTTGACTGGTCACACCGTGACCATTTAAGTGGTTACGCCGTGAAGTGTTGGTTACAGACCCGTGAAACCCATTTTTCCTGATCTATCGTACCCTGACCAAGGTCACGTCGTGACCTAATAAAGGGTAACGACAAGACAAACTCTCTGGAAAAATGAATAATTTAAGTTAACAATGGTCACGGCGTGAGGGTCTTTGGTGTTGTCCCACCTCGGCCAAAACAAACAATTCACCCCTAGAAAATATTTTCTATTTTACACAAATTATAAATAACTTAAATAAAAGTATATTACTTAGACAAAATTAAAATAAGAGGATAGAAAATTACGACAAACAAAAAATGGATAGGGAACGAAATATTTTCCGTAACATGCTTGTTTATTTATGAGTCACAAGCTCGAATCACTCTCGTTATTCACATTCGGTTAGAGATCAAATTGATGATCTCTCCACCTTCCTCCCTCGATCGATCCGGAAAATAATGTTTCAAACGATGTCCGTTCACTTTGAAATTTTCTCCCTCGGATTGAGAAAGTTCTACGGTTCCATATGGAAAGTGTAACATCCCTAATTTTAAGTACATGTAATTTACAATTTTAAGGACTCAATTATTGTATTAATGAATTATTATGTTAATTTAAGCTAATTTCTATCACAATATCGATTTAAATAAGAAAATACGAAGTTGAGGGGTATAATGTGCAAATAGGTAAAAGTGACAAATAAAAAGATGGAAAGTCTTTCATTTTCAAAATCTCACTCTCTCTCTACTGTCTCTCACTCTCTCTCTCTCTCTCTCTAACCCTCACGGTTCTAATCCAAGAATCCCAAAATCACCAAAATTGAAGTGCGAAAGTTGGATTTAAGTGTGCAAACAAAAATTCGAGGTAAAAATCATTCAATATTTTAAATTTTTGATGTTTGGGTTCGGTTATCATAAAAACCGAATCATAGGATTAAAGTTGCAAATATTAATGCATGTTGAAAGTTGTTATAGATATGTTTAAATCGAGTGTTGATAATGCAATGTACAAAATTTCATATTCAGATTCACATTCTAAGTATGATTTTGAGATAAGTGTGTGTTTTAGTGTGTGTGTGTTCATCGATCAAAGATGAAAAATGGACATAAATGGGTTTAATTGGTATAATAGTGTTATGATATAAGTTCAAAGGTGTACATTAAGTTCATGTTTACAATGTTAGACTCAAAAACATGTATAAACTGACTGTTAGGCACAAAAAGGCCTCAGTCAAACCTGTTCTACATCTGAGGGGGAGATTAATAATCAAACCTGTTGATGCATTTGAAGGTTGAATTTAAGGCCTGTTATATGCCTTATTGAAACCTGAAAATGATTTGCAATATTAGTCTAAAGTTGTTCTATATGTTGCATGTGTTGCAACTAAGACAGTTTGTCCAAGCTGCTCTGTCTGCTGAACAGGCTGGACATAAACTGTCTACGCTGCTCTACACTGGTGAGCAGCTTGGGCAATTTTAAAGTGTTCTGTTCTTTGTGAAAGAACCTGTTCTTTGTGAATAGGCTAAACACTTTATGGAATATGTTTCCAAGTCATCATGTATTGTTTTTGACTACAAGATCAGTTTGCAAAGTCGAAGACAAAGTGGAAAACAGAACTGCTTATCCTGCCCAAGCTGTTCTGTAACATGAAGACAAAAGGGTATTTGAAAAAGGGTGACAGACCTTTTTCTTATATCAAAATAGGCCTTTACAAGGAAGAAAGACGCAAAGTTGACATTCCTAAATTAGTTAAAGGCAATGCGACAGTAGACAAAGTAAAAAGACAAAAGTTCTGCACATGTGAAGACAAGTCTGCTTTTCAGAAAAGTGCAGAAAAGGTTATGTTGTCTTTTTAACAAGACTTCTCCTTTTTCATTCCGTTCAATGAAGAAGTTTCTCCTAGATCCTCTGAGTGAGTATAAAAGGAAGCTTCTAAGGTCAGAAAGTTAATGCAAGCCAAAAATAAGCTAAGTGCTGAAACCAAGAGTGAACGTTCAAGTGTGTTTTTCATGCGTGCAAGTCTGATTGTGTAATACAGTTTCTTTGTGTCTAAGCTGTTCTACATAAGCTGTTCCTCTGAGTCTTGTAAACACAGTGAGTGCTTCTTGGTGAGTGTATTCATTGTATACTAGTTTGAGTCTGTCTTAGACTAGTGAACATACTGTTGTATCTGTCATCTCAGCTTGAACTATTCCGCATTCAAGCTTGTTTGTAATTAACAAATTGTTGATAATACATACAAACATTGAGAAAATAGTGTGTAGTTTTTAAATTGTTGTATTCACCCCCCCTCTACAGCTTAAAGCTATACACTTTGGGAACCTCTCGGGACCTACAACTGGTATCAGAGCAGTTTAGAGTGTGTGTCATTCTAGATCTCTCATTCTCCCAAGTTTCCATGGACAACAGTGCTGCAAATTCTTCTTACTATGACAATGGCTCTATGGGCAAACCTCCAAAATTTAATCGTCAAAACTTCTCTGGTTGGAAGTGCAGAATGATGCTCTATTTAGAGAATCTGGATGTACAACTACAAGAGATAGTGATGGAGGGTCCCTATGTGCCAACCTCTGTTACTACCATAACTCCAGCGGTTGAAGGAGCTGCTCCTGAAATCAGGACCTTTGAGAAAGCTAAAGCTCAATGGTCTGATGAAGACAAGAGACTGGTGGCTCTGGATGCAAAGGCCAGGAACAACCTGGTCATTTCTCTTCCTGATGATGTGTTCAAACAGGTTGAGAAAATGAAGACAGCAAAAGAGATGTGGGATACTTTGTGTACCATCTATGATGGACCCACAATGACACTGGACAACAGGATCAACAATCTTGTTAGACAGTATGAACTCTTCTTTGCTAAACCAAAGGAGACTCTCACTGAAACCTACACCAGGTTTACTGCTCTAGTGAATGATCTCAAGGCTGTTGGGATCACTAAGGATAGTCTTACCCTGGTGAATAAATTTCTGGACATTCTACCTGAAGAGTGGAATTACTTCTCAACAATTCTAAGGAACTCAGATACTATCAGAAGTATGGATCTGGTCAACTTGTATGGATCCTTACTGAATGATGAACAGCCAAGGCAACAAAAGAGAAATGCCTGGGAAATGTCCAAAAGAGGTGCAGCCTTTGTGGCTAATGTGAGACAGCCTGTAAATCAGGTGAGTGATGTGTTCATTCAACCTGATCAACAGGATGATGACAAGGAGGAGGTGTCAGATGAAGAAGATACTGCAGATCTTGCTGAACAAGATGATGAGCAAATGATAGCTATGCTTGTCAAAAGGTTCAACAAGAAAAGGTTTGGAAGAAACATGCTGCAAGGAAATTCAGGTGCTGGCAAAAAGAAGGCATTTGATAAATCCAAGGCTGAGTGTTTCAAATGTGGCAAAACTGGTCATATAGCTGCTGACTGTGTGTCAAAAGCTGTTGGTCAGTCATCCAAACCATACAAGACAAACAAGGATGATGGTTATAGGGTTAAGTACCTTATGGCCATGGCTAAGCTGAGGAAGTTGGAAAACTCAGTGGGTTCCAACCGCCAAAAGGGACTCATGGCAGAGACTTGTGATTGGGAGGAATCTGATTCATCATCTGATGAAGAAGATAATCAATGTCTGATGGCCAACACTGATGTCCCATCAACAAGCAGCTTCAAACAAGATATGGCTGAAGCTGAAGCCTTCAGCAGCTTAGAGAACTGGAATCCTACTATGATGTATAAGGTACAAAATTTTATGGCTTACAGTTCCGAAGAAAAAGTTAAAATGTTTGAATATATGCTTGTTGATCTAAAAGCTGCTGTTGAGAAGCATGATGCTTTACTATCTGAAATCTCTAAACTTAAAACTGATCTTAAAACTAAATCCAGTAAACTGGACAGTTTCCATAATTTGGAAACTGAGCTTGATGAATTAAAACACATCAACGCTATTTTACTGGAAGAAAAGAGAGAAACAGATATAAAGCATGCTAAGCTTCAAAAGATAGTTGACTCTTGGTGCCAATCTGCACAAAAAGTCAGCCATTGTATAAGTCAACAGATCCCTGCACAAATGCAAGCCTATCTTGGAGGGGATCTTGACACAGCAGCTTCTATTGTTGAGATCAATAATCTGAAAGAAGATTTATCCACTCTTGGTGAACTTCCAAACACATTCATTCAAAATGTGAATGGTAAACTAATCTCAACAAATAGGTTTGTCAGGCCTCAAAACACTGACAGCTTGTGTGAATTTAGCTCAAAAGCTGATGTTGGAATTTGTTCTCCATCAAGTCAGTCTACTAAGTGCTCTGCTGGTTCACACAAGCAAAAGAAAGGAAAACATGTCCAAACTGAAGTTGTGGATACTAAACCTGTTGATAAAACAGGTTCTGAGTCCAAAGCTGATGGTAAAAAGCATGTTAATCCTTTTGATGCTAAACACTTTGAAAACAAGTTTTCAAAAGGTAAGCAGCCTGTTTCCAACAAGGGTAAATCTCATGTTGAAAACAAAACTGCTGTGATTTCAAATAAGTTTTCAAATCATAGTGGTAAGCTGGTTTTAAATAAAAATAAGCTTCTCAAGACCAGACACAGTGAGTATGCTGATAGGCAGCATAAATCACAATCTAGTAGGGGCAAAGGCAAAGCCATTTCTCAAACTGAGATAATTGGGAACAAGTTTTCCAAACCTGTGGAAGCTCAAAAGCCAATCAAGCTCCCTGTCTTTGACATTTGTCCTCCTAAAAAGAGGAAAGAAGAGACAGCCAAAGCTGTGGCTATTGAACTCTCCACCCAAGCTGTTGATTCATCAAAAAGTAATAAAATTGCTAAACCTGCTGATAGAATCAACAAAAATAGCTCAGAATGTGTTTCTGAAAGATCTTCTTCCAAAAATCCTAAAAAGAGAAAATGTTACAAATGTGGAAAGAAGACACATCTGGCCAAGGATTGTCCTGAATCTGAGGACATGAGGCCTGTTGACTCTGTTGTTTCCATCACAGCTGTTACAAGCAGTGTTGGAAATGTCACAGTCACTGAGAGTGGTATTCAAGCTGATACCATTCAAATAGGGAATATTAGTGTGGATATTTCAAGTCCATCAACAAATCTTGATGAAGTAGGAGAACTCATCTCTGTGATGAGTTCCCCTAAAAATGACTAATAATTCTCTTATCACTCTGCAGGAAAAACAACCTTCCCAGGTTTGGTACTTGGACATTGGCTGCTCAGGGCACATGACAGGTTGTAAAGAATTGCTGAGTGATCTCAGGCCTGAAAAAGGGCCAAAAGTCACCTTTGGTGACAATGTACAGGGTCCACTGGAGGATATGGAACTCTTAAAAGCTGGTGCTGCAGTGTTCAAAAGAGTCCTATGTGGTTGGGCTAAAACATAACCTTGTTAGCAACAGTCAACTGTGTGAATTGCTGGCTACAAGGTTAACTTGATGAGGCACCTGGGTTACATATTGGATCCCCAAGGCAAGTTGTGCTATGTGCTCAACGAAAGAAGGTGTAATATGTTGTGGATATGCATTCTGCTGACCCCACAACTGAAACCTGTTTTCTCACAAGAACAAATGCTGATCTAAACTGGCTATGGCACAGAAGACTGTCACATCTGAATTTCAAGAACATCAACAAACTCTGTAAGAAAGAGTTGGTGACAGGTTTGCCTTCTATGACTTTTGCTAAGGATAGATTATGCACAGCTTGTGAGAAAGGCAAGTAGAGAAAAACATCTTTTAAATCCAAACATAATTTCTCTATTGATACTCCACTCTTCTTAATCCACATGGACTTGTTTGGACCTGTTAACGTCCCAAGTCTAGGAGGAAGAAGATACACTCTAGTAATGGTTGATGAGTTCTCCAGGTACACATGGGTGATCTTTCTAAAGAGCAAAGGAGAGGCTGCTAGAGAGATTATTGGATTTGTCAAAAAGATGGAAATGCTGAACTCTGCCCAAGTAAAGCAGCTTAGAAGTGATCATGGTACTGAGTTTAGAAACAGTACTCTTGAAGACTTCTATGAAGAGAAAGGAATCTCTCAAAACTTTTCAGCTGTAAGAACTCCTCAACAAAATGGAGTTGCTGAAAGGAGAAACCGAACTCTCATTGAAGCTGCCAGAACCATGCTGTGTGCATCAAGTTTACCTTCATCATTTTGGGCTGAAGCTGTTAACACTGCCTGCTTCACCCAAAACAGATCCTTAGTGGTGAAAAGGTTCAACAAGACTCCCTATGAGCTGCTCAAAGGGAGAAAGCCAAATGTCAGTTATTTTCATGTGTTTGGATGTCCCTGTTTCATTCTGAATCAAAGGGACCAGCTGTCGAAATTTGAACCTAAAGCTGATGAAGGTGTGTTTGTTGGCTACTCTACTATCTCCAAAGCCTACAGAGTATACAACAAAAAAAGAAAGGTGATAGATGAATCTATCAATGTCACCTTTGAAGAGTCCAAGAATGCCTCCACCAAAGCTGTTCCTGAATCAGTTTCAGGAGAAATTACTTTGATGATCTGATGCCATTAAACAATGAAGAGGACTCACAGCTTCCACTACATCCAGTGTGGGGACCTGTTAATGCATGATGGACATGATGATGATTAATGTAATACACCCTGTGTGAATATGTACTGACTTAATTACAATGTAATGTCAGAACCTATCATGCTGATTTTCCCCAGTTCCTCTTTTGATATGTTCAACAGTGATCAGACTGTCCAACAAGTGAACAGGCTAGACAACAGTGTGTCTGAAAATCTTAGAAGAGCTGTTCACAGGACCTGCTGAAGATGTTAACAACTCAGGGTGAATCATCATTGAAAAATAATCCCCTAAAGGGTGGGATCAGGTGTCACCCAATGATCAAATAATTGGTGAATCACCAAAAGGGATAAAACATAACGGTGGGACAGCTTAGGGAATTTTTGGTATGTTCTCTAGTTTTGTTTCACTGATGGAGCCAAAGAAGGTTGATGAAGCATTAAAAGATGCCAATTGGATCACTGCCATGCAAGAAGAGCTCAATCAGTTTGAGAGAAACAATGTATGGAAGCTGGTCCTGCTCCTAAAGGTAAAACTATAATTGGCACTAAATGGGTCTTCCGGAATAAAATGGATGAGCAAGGTCATGTCATTAGAAATAAGGCAAGACTGGTTGCTCAGGGCTACAGACAGGAGGAAGGAATTGACTATGATGAAACATTTGCTCCTGTGGCCAGGCTAGAAGCAATTCATTTGTATCTAGCCTACGCTGCTCATAAGAGCATTAAGGTATTTCAAATGGATGTGAAGAGTGCATTTTTGAATGGGAAGCTGCAAGAAGAAGTTTATGTCAAGCAGCCTCCAGGTTTTGAAAATGAACAACATCCAGGTTTTGTCTATAAGTTGGACAAAGCTCTCTATGGTCTCAAACAAGCCCCTAGAGCCTGGTATGACACTCTTACTGAGTTCCTTATGAGCAATGGGTATTCCAGAGGTAAAGTGGATACTACACTGTTCATAAAGAAAGTGAAATCTGACATTATGCTTGTTCAAATTTATGTGGATGATATAATATTTGGTTCTACAAATGAGCAGTTGTGCAAGAATTTTTCATTACTCATGAAATCCAAGTATGAAATGAGTATGATGGGAGAACTTACTTTCTTTTTAGGATTACAGGTTAAACAAACCTCAACTGGAATTTTTATAAATCAAAGAAAGTAAACTTTAGATCTTTTGAAAAAGTTCAAATTTGATCAAAGTTCTCCTATTAAAACCCCAATGGCAACTAATGTAAAATTGGATGCTGATGCCAGTGGCAAAGCTGTTTCAGTAACAGCTTACAGAGGCATGATTGGGAGCTTGCTATACTTAACTGCTAGTAGACCTGATATTATGTTTGCTACCTGTTTGTGTGCTAGGTTCCAAGCTGATCCATAGGAATCTCATCTAGCTGCTGTTAAAAGAATCTTCAGATACCTGAAGGGTACACCAGGTTTGGGTCTTTGGTATCCCAAAGACTCAAGCCTTGAACTAACAGGCTATTCAGATTCTGATTTTGCAGGCTGCAGGTTAGATAGGAAAAGCACAACAGGTGGATGTCAACTCCCTGGTGGAAAGTTGATCAGTTGGAGTAGCAAGAAGCAGAACTCAGTGTCCACTTCTACTGCTGAAGCTGAGTACATTGCTGCTGGAAGCTGCTGTGGGCAGATTCTGTGGATGCAGCATCAGCTTGAAGACTATTTCCTTGTGTATAGGAAAACTCCTATTCTGTGTGATAACACAAGTGCCATAGCCCTCCAACAATCCAGTATTTCATTCAAGAAACAAAGCATATTGAAGTCAGACATCACTTCATCAGGGATCACATTCAGAAAGGTAATGTGGAGGTAAGTTTTATTTCCACAAATGAACAGCTTGCAGACATTTTCACCAAACCTCTGGATGAAACAAGGTTTAATTACCTTGTCAGAAGCTGGGCATGTTAAACAAGAGTGACTAAGTGTTTCTCAAAGGTCTAAAAATCTGTATGTTTCACACTGCTCAAGTTTTTCAGAACAGCTTAGACAGAACGGGTTATACATGTTCTGTACTTAGTCATTTGTCTGAAAAACTTGAACAGCTTGAGCATACAACAGGCTGAACAAAATCAGTTTATTCGTCCAGCCTGCTCTGGTGGTTCAATCCTCAACCTGTTCATTCCTTCACACTGTCTTACAAGTTTTACTTGTAACCTGTTCTCCTATTTGAACACAACCTGCTCTTACAAAGGAGAGCAGGCTGGAGGAACAGCTTGAAAAATGAACAGCTTGAAGATTGAATAGCTTGTGATGGCTTTGGTCATCACAGGGTTGACCAACAGCTTAGACCAAAAATTCTAATTACCTTTCTTCACGATTAAGTTACTTAATTAATGTTTTATTTAACTTAATTACTGCGGATAATGTGGATTACGTGTGTAAGTGATTAAAAAGAAATCAAGTGGTCTGACAAACGGTCTGACATGGACAACCGTTCTGTTTTCCGTTAACGACTTTTTCAAATCAAACCGCCCAAAATCTTCTCTCATACACACTCACATTCAAATCCTATAAATACCAAACTACTGTTTCATTTTCTTCATCACTTCCAGAAATCCTCAAGAACCCTAAAAATCGACTAAGTGTCCTTTGCTTCTTCAATCTCAAAAATTCCCAAATGGCTCACAGACCTAATCCCTTTCTTCCAGTGTTCGTTGGTGATGATGTTGTCAAACATTCATCAGTCACCACAATGCTGACCATCAAACCCACAAACTATGTAGCAAACCACACTATTCCCAAAAACTATGTGGGTAAAGGCTACGATCAAATGGTGGAGTTTCTGCAAGTTCATCCGTTGAAGTATGCTATGACTGCAACTCCTGGTGTCCTGTACCAGGAGATGGTGTATGAATTCTGGTACACCTGTTCTTACAACCCCAACACCACAGTCATCAAAGGGACTATTCTTAATGGGACTCAAACCATTGAGATAACTGCTGATCTTCTTAGGGAAGTTCTTCATCTGCCTGTTGCTGAGTCATATGATCTACCTCAGCCTGAGAACGAGCAAATGGGAAATCTGCTACGCTTCTGTGGTGTAGCAGAACCCAAAATTGGAGCAACATTGTACAGGAAGGATTTGTCTCCTACCTACAGCTTTCTGTTTGCTTCGGTGATGATGAGCTTCAGCAGTAAAGTTGGTTCATTCGACCAACTCAGTAGAGATGAAGTGCCAATAGTCCTACAGCTAGTGGATGGGACTACTCTTGACATGGCTAAGTGGATCTTTTCAAACCTGAGAAACCTGGTGCAACAAGAGCCAAGACTAGCTGCTGTCCGTTATCCCAGGTTTCTAAGCCTCATTTTCAGCCATGTTTGTGGTGAGCAACTATACAACTCCCAGCCCTTACTTATGTCTGCTGCATTCCCTGTCATAGGGAATAGAATTTTTCATACTCCTGTACTGCAAAATGAGCCTCCTCTATCCACACCAATGAGGAGGCAGTTAGGATTGGTGGAAGGACCCTCTGATGTGAGGGTGGATCCAGAAGCTGCTGCTCCCGCCAGAAAATCCAAAGCCAGGTCCAAACTTGTCAAGAGGACCCTGGCAACTGCTGAAGCTGGGCCTGTGAAAAAGAAGGCCAAATCAGCTCAGCCTAAGTCTGCTCCTTTAGCCTCTGTGGCTGAGGAGGAGCAGACTCCTCACCCTGGTTCATCTGTTGAGCCTGAAGCCTTTGTGGCTGGTGCCTCTGTGGCACAAGAGATTATGGAACAGGCCAGCCCCACTGTTCCTGACCCAGTCTCACACCCTGTCCAAACAGATCCTCTCCACTCTCCACAATCACCCACATCATCCATTCACTACCAACGCAAATCCCTAGCCAAAAAGAAACCAGCCCAACAAGCCACCTCCTCTGTCCCCTCTCAACAGGGTTCAGTTGAAAAAGAAGCAACCCCAGCTGCCTCTCCTATTTTGGGAGAAGGTTCAGCTCATTTGGAGCATGCTTCACTGTTGGTACATCCTGTGTGACGATAGCAGTCTAATTGATATTGCAGTGTGATTTTAACAAGAGTTTGGATATATATGTTTATATGTGTTTGTCTGTTATTGATTGTGTGTTTGAACTTGATGTAACATATTACAAGAAGTTCAAACATAAAGGTCAAAGATTAACTCAAACATAAGTAAAACATAAGTTTCATCACTTAAGTGTTTAAGTGATTTGGCTAGATTCGAATTACACAAAGGTAGACATTCGAATCTGTGATAGATTCGAATGTAGCGTTAGATTCGAATGAAGGCTAGATTCGAGAGTGTCCTTGTGGACAGAATCGAATGGGCCTTGGGCCAGATTCGAGTTTGGCCCACATCAGACTCGAATCAGGGTCTATAATTAGGGATAGACTCGAGTCATTAGAAGACTTTAAGCAGAATTCGTGAGGAATTAAGCTTAAGGCGATCTCAAGTTTATCAGCTAGGTGAGTGCCGTTTCGGAGAGAATTAGTTCGTAGGATCGTTCGTGTGTCGTTCGTTCAGCGTCTAATAGTCTCCGTGTTTTGTGGTTGAGAGTTGTCCGTCTAACCATCAACGAGGATTCCGCACTCGTTCACGGATCTGCGTCTAGATAGATCTTGCAGTGGTAGACCTTACATTCACTCCAATCTGAGTCAACCCAGAGTCAGCCTAGACCCTCTGGCTCCTCCCAAGAGGAACCAGTACAAATGGAGATACCCACATCAACTATCCCAGCCTCCCAACAGGCTGAGGATATTGAAAGACAGGAGTCCTCTCCACTCCATACTGTGTCCACACTGTCCCCCACTCATATCTCCTCACATCCTGAGTCTGCACGAGGTGTCCACGCTGCTGATATAGACAAATCAGCAGCTCAGTCTCAATCTTCTGCTCCCCATGATACAGCTGTTCTACACCAAACAGCTGCTGAGGGACCAACAACCCAAGCTGATGAACCTCAGGGATCACACCATCCCTCTGGTGAGGCTGCTCCCTCCATGCAAATTCCATCAGCAGGTTTCACCACTGCTGATGTTGAAATGCATATCCCATCTCCCAATGATGAGGTGTCTTTAGACCAAGGCACTGTAGAGGGAACCACCACTGGTCTTCATGAGGGTGTTGTAACACAAGCAGCATCTGAAAGGCCCCAAACATCATCCCCTTCTCCTGGTGATGCAGCTACAGCCGCTGCTGAAGGACCCTTTGATCCCTCCAAACTGGGCCATCTTACTTTTGCCCAGGCTATGGAGCTTCTGTCCAAAGTCCCTCTTCCCTCTCCATCACATCCTCAAACACCAGCCTCATCATCTTCCTATCCATCTACTCACTCAAAACAATCTACCCATACACCTCCATCTCCCAAAGACCTGCCTTTGAAGGATCAGCTGTCTTTGCTGACCAACAAAGTTGGTTCTTTGGAAAACACCATGCACTCTCTACCCTCCATCATATCAGACTCTGTGTCTGCACAGCTTCAGGGGTTCTTTGATTCGTTCAAGGCATCTTTCCCTACCACTCCACAACCTGATTCCTCTCCACAGCTGTTAGCACTCACTGCTCAGCTGCAACAGTGTCCACCTCCCTCTCCTCCATTCTTTCCATTCAGCAGGACTCTGTGTCCTCAATGACAGCTATTTCCCAACAGCTGTCATCACTTCTCACTTCTTGCAACTCTACCCTTCCAGCCACTCTGGCTAGCTTACAAACTATAATTGGCTCCCTTTCTAACTCTGTGTCATCAGATCTTGCTGATGTGCAAGATTCTCTAGAACTTCATCTTGCACAGCTACAAACTCTGCTATTCACAGCGTCTGACAGGGAAAACATTGTTAAGCTCACATCCCTTGCTGATTCTCACTCCACTTCTCTTCAGACCTGTCTTTCCCAGCTTACTGAGGTGAAGGATAACTTGGCTTACTTAGTGACTAGCCTTGTTGGTCCTAAACCTTCTACTAAACCTGCTGGCAAGCCTGCTGAATTTGTGTCTTCAGGCAGACCAGGTGTTGAAGTCGCTGCTTCATCTCCTTCAAAGGGGGAGAAGTCATCTGCCTCGAAGACTAAGTCTAAGGGGGAGAAAACTTCTTCTCCTAAGGAGATACCAGTGTCTGCAACTCACACTGGTCAGCCAGCAGATGTCTTTGAAACAGGTACAGCTGAAGGTGCCTCTCAAGCTGCTATGCCTACTCAGGCTTTCTCTCCAAACCCTGCTCAGTCTAAGGGGGAGGAAGTCATTCCTGAGGACAGGCCTAGCAGTAAAAGGAGGCACTTAATTCTAACTGAAGAAGAAGAAGAAGAAGAGGAAATTCCTGAGGCTGCTGTCACTACAGCAGCAGCTAAAGGAAAAGAAAAGGCAGCTGATGATCCCATACAGCAGAAACAGGCAGAAATTCAATTTCACAAGGCCAGGGCTAAAGAGATGGGTCTTCCTATGCACAAGTACTTTGAATTTAGAGAAGAACAGCTTCAAGCTCTGGAGGAATTGAGAAGAGAAGAAGAATCTGCTAAAGCTGCTAAATCTTTTGCCCTCCAAGAAGCAAAGAAAATTAAAATGTCTACCCTGGAGGTGCAAAAGAAAATAATGGAAGCTGCTAGGAAATATACAGGGGAGAAAGAGAAGGAAGTAGAGAAAGGTACTCAGGTCTCTGTGACCAAATCAACAGTACCCCATGCAAGAGCTCAATACCTCTTTGACAACTTGGATAGGAAAAAGTTTCAAGATGTTGCTGAAAGAAGGCTAGCCAAGGAAGCAATTGTCAAAGCTGTCCCTGTATCAAGGAAAGGCAGTCAGTGGAAGCTTAAAATAACAAGGATGGGTGCAACAGGCCCAGAATTGGAAACTTATGACCACACTGATGTAGCACAGATGGGATATAGGGAGTGGATTGAGCTGGCAGTTGCCCTGAGTGAATCAAAGTCTGAAACTGCTAAAGAAATCAGGGCATATGTCAAGAAGTTGATGGAAAGAGTAAAGGATCTTGGCCTGATCTCTAAGGAAGTTAGTGAAGGTGTCTTTGTGACACATCCAAAAATAAAGGCCAGGAGGACAAGGAAGGACACAGAGATGGAGCTACTCCTGACACTGATCGAACAGGGCGACTATGCCATTGAAATGAAGGGAGTTGATCATAGCCTGCCTAGTGGAATAGAGTTTGAGGATGGCAAGATTATTGAAGAACCTGAGCTAGGGGAATTTTTTGTAGATCCCCTAACTCAGAAGAAGTGCTTCCAAAGAGCCTCAGAGCTGTACAAAGTTGATCTGAGACAACTTGCCGCCTTCAGACTTGCAGTTTCATTTAGGCAGTCTAGCAAATGGAGAGCAGCCGTCTGGGATCAGCTCAGAGGCTTCTATGAAAGAGGAGAGCTCAATGATCCCAAGTTCATGGTCATCAGAAGTGAAGTTGAGGAACTTGAGGATACAAGAGAAGAACTGGAAAAGATGTTCCAGGATCCCCCTCCAATGGAGTAAAGTCCATCTACCATCTGGGTAGGTGAAGAATGGAAGCTGTCCATCAGTTGGACAGGCTTACCGTTTTCTGCTCCCAACAAAAACAGTCCAATGTACATTAGTTGTACTCTATGTTACATATGTTGTAATTCTCCTTTACATTAGTTGTAATATAGTACATCAGTTGTACTTTTGAAAGAACATGTGTTGTTCTAATGTAATAAAAAATCAGTGTATATATAAACTTATCTTTTACTTTACTGTAATGTTGTAATTTTATTTCAGCAAATGTACTGTAAAAATATATAGTGATTTTTGATAAGACCAGCTTAGACTGGTTATTGCAAATAGGGGGAGATTGTTAGGCACAAAAAAGGCCTCAGTCAAACCTGTTCTACATCTGAGGGGGAGATTTATAATCAAACCTGTTGATGCATTTGAAGGTTAAATTTAAGGCCAGTTATATGCCTTATTGAAGCCTGGAAATGATTTGCAATATTAGTCATAAGTTGTTCTATGTGTTGCATGTGTTGCAACTAAGACAGTTTGTCCAAGCTGTTCTGTCTGCTGAACAGGCTGGACATAAACTGTCTACGCTGCTCTACACTGGTGAGCAGCTTGGGCAATTTTGAAGTGTTCTGTTCTTTGTGAACAGAACCTGTTCTTTGTGAACAGGCTAAACACTTTATGGAATACGTTTCCAAGTCATCATGGATTGTTTTTGACTGCAAGATCAGTTTACAAAGTCGAAGACAAAGTGGAAAACAGAACCGCTCAGCCTGCCCAAGCTGTTCTGTTTTCCACTTTGTCTTCGACTTTGTAAACTGATCTTGCAGTCAAAAACAATACATGATGACTTGGAAACGTATTCCATAAAGTGTTTAGCCTGTTCACAAAGAACAGGTTCTGTTCACAAAGAACAGAACACTTCAAAATTGCCCAAGCTGCTCACCAGTGTAGAGCAGCGTAGACAGTTTATGTCCAGCCCGTTCAGCAGACAGAACAGCTTGGACAAACTGTCATAGTTGCAACACATGCAACACATAGAACAGCTTATGACTAATATTGCAAATCATTTTCAGGCTTCAATAAGGCATATAACAGGCCTTAAATTTAACCTTCAAATGCATCAACAGGTTTGATTATAAATCTCCCCCTCAGATGTAGAACAGGTTTGACTGAGGCCTTTTTTGTGCCTAACAGTGACGCACCAGAGAAAGAAAAGGAGTCGGAAGCCTCATAGGATGTTGAACAAGAGATGATAGAGGCTTTGATAGATCTTGATGATGAAGATGAGTTTGGATTTGATCAGGAAGATCTTGAAGAAGGGGAGTTCATCTAAGAAGAAGTTGTAGACTGGAAATCATACGATGAAGTAGTAGAAGATGAGGATGATGATGTTGATGAAGTATTGATCTCAAAGCAGCCTGTTACTAAACAATATGTAAATAATGATCAGAATGAGATAGGCTTAGATGTGCTTAACTTAGCATCTAATGAAGAATAAGAGTCTGATATAGCTGAAAGAGAACAATCTAAAGAGGAGAAGATGAGATTGTTGTTTAGAAAAGAAGAGCAGAAGACTGACTTGGCAGTAAAAAAAAAAAGATGAGGCTGCCAAGTCCAGGAAAGCTTTCAGGCGGAATTCTGAGTTGGTTCTTTGATAGGGAACTGCAGCTTTTCATTCTTAAAAGAAGGGACGGGCTTCAGTACTTGAGAAGAAGGTTCAAAGACTTCAACTCATTGCCTAAGTGTGAGGTAAAGGAGTTGGCTTGGAAGGAGCTTATAAACCTTGGAGACGACCCCTATGCTTAAGTGATTGCAAAGAATATCAGAAAGGAGGGTAGATCTGGAAAGTTTGAAAGGCTAAAGCCAAGATCAGGCAAGAGAGTAGAAGACGAGAAAAGAATAGATCCGCATACTGGGAAACCATGTGCTCAAATGGTTTTACAAACCAGTAAGATGCTAAAAGAAGGTTCCGTTGAATTCTATGCCACAGGATGTTTTTTCAAACATGAAGTGGTGGTTTGTAGACAACGAAGCAGCTGAGGCAGTGATGGAGGATCATGAGGAAAAAGTGATTTGGAAAGTATATGACCCATTACATCTTGTAAACCTGTCACAGAACGACCTACAGAAACTCCATGAACAACCTATCTACTTCTATAAAGGTTGGAGATCGGAAGGCAGGAAGTATCAAAAGGTGGTCAAGGTTTGTATAGAAAAGGGTTTATATGCTGGTTGTGTTTTGAATAGACCTAGTACTTAGACAAAATGTATATCTAGTTAGAAGCTATCGTCAAGGGGGAGTCTGTTAGTGCACCCTGTGTGACGATAGCAATCTAAGTGTATATAAAGTTTTTGTAATAGTTCAAGTCTTCCTAATTGCACGTTAATACATGTTTGATATATGTTTGATATATGTTTGATATTGATTGTATATATGTTTGAACTTGTTTGTGAATGATGTTTTACTTATGTTCAAACATAAGTTCAAAGATAAGTTCAAACATAAGTTCAAATGTAAGTTCAAACATAAGTTCTAGAACAAGTTCAAAGACAAGTTCTAGAATAAGTCAAAGTCCTGGTTTGAACTTATGGTGGACAAGTTCGTGGGCTTGGGCCTTTTCAAACTTGTCCAGGCTAAGTTCGAATCAAATGGTTATAATTAAGGGTTAATCAGTTTTGATTAACAATCTTTGCAGAAATCTTCGTTCGAGGCGATTACGAACTTGGGAGCGTTTGCAGAGTGTTTTCAGAGTGTTTATGGAGAGAATCACGTGTCGGGACGTTCGTGTTTACGTCTATCATCGTGTTGGTCTCCTTGTTTCGTGTGTGTGATCAGTCCGTTAAACCCTTAACGAGGATTCCGCACTCGTTGGATGGTGTCGCGTCAAGATTGGATCCGTAGGTAGGTGACCTTACAAATACAAAATGATTGAAAAGGAAAGAGTTGATCTGTATGTCCGTTTCAAAGAACTTGATGATAAATTTATCAAACGCGGACAAACAAATCAAACCTCACATGAACACGCCTAAACAGACACGGTTTTATCACTCTAAGGAAGGCATCAGTTTTGAAAATCCAAAAACTCTTCATAAAGTGTCAATGGTATTGCCCACTCTGTATGATTATAAGTACATGAGATCGGGATACAAAGCTATTTTTCAAAGATCATCTGAAGATGCTTTGAATCAAGAGGATCTTAACCAGCGAAACATAAAAAAATAATAAAGCCTTCATGACCTATGAGCAACTAAATTAAAGTTATTCATCTAGAAAACCAATTTTAGATGATGACTGTATTCACACTTACTCAGACGAGGAACTGAATACTAAACAGGTGGCTCCCGTATGTCACCCATTGTTGTTCTAGAAAAGAAGTTGAAACAATCTCAAAAAGAAGCTTCTAAATACCATGATTCTCTTATTGAGAATGTGCTGAAGTATGAGAGCGAAGTAATTGGAAATGCGGCTCAAGCTATTCATTAGAAAGGGTTGTATCATGATTTTTTAAATGTTTTTCGAAGCAACCGAAAACCCAAGCCTCAGAAACAAACTTGAATGCTGAAATAGAACTTAGGGAAGCGAAAGTATTGTTTGAAAAGGAAAGAGTCGTTTTTCTCAGAAAAGAAAACCAATTTGATGAGGCAAGACGACTGTTCTCAATACGGGAACAGAGTTTTAAAACTGACTCTAAGTTCTTTGAAAGTGAGAGAGATAAATTTCTAAATATCATCAAAGACTTAGAGATTCAGAACATGGCCTCACATGTGTTAAATCAGCACCCTGATCATGTCGTCCCTGCATCAAGTATTTGTGAAAAAGTGTGTCTGTTAAAGGAAAAGAAAAGGTAGAAGTTTCTGTCACTGTTTTCAAAGGTGAGACTTCAAAATCCTTCGAAAGGCCTGTTTCTTAGAAGACATCACATTCTTTATCCAAGAATGGTCAGTCTCTACGAAATAATCTCACCTAGGTACTTCTCCTTGCTTAAAATCTTCTCAAACCCCTAACTCATCTCATTTTGTTCTGTCAGATGCAAAGAGAGGTTCACGATCTCAAGTAGGGAAAAAGAAGTCTTTGAAGAAGCAGTATGATTCTAGCAATAGAGTTTTTGTAAATAAGGCGAATGTGCCACAAACTTGCATTCCTAGTTTTGTTGAGTCTAATGTTTTGAAGGACAAAATTTTGAATGATGTAAACGGTGATAAACTTGATTGTGATGTTTTACGATATTCAGTTAGTACTTTATTTCGTTTATGTCCGTACAAATTTCGTCGTTCGATTCCTGACATGAATTTATGCCTTATCCTGCTAGACGTAAAAGACATCACCCCAAGAAACATAATAAAAGGATAACTGCTCATGTTAATAGGACATATATTTCTTCAAAACCTTCGGTTACCTCTTAAAAGTGGGTTCCCAAAAGGTTCCATGTTACAATCAACACAGTGTGAAAAACAGATTCCTAAAAGCTTCATTAGCTATAGTAGGAAAATCTGTTGTGACTAACAAGAAAGTACCCATTTTCAAATGGGTGCCAAAAGTTGTGCAGATGTAGTTTTTTGCAGTATGGCTTCTGATCAGTCAGTTCAGGACCCGCCTCTCTCGTAGCAAAGTCTTCTGAATAACATTATTCAAAACACGGTTGGTCATTGTATCAAAATAGGCTTTCAAGTAATTTGGCTTGAAACCCATGTTCTCCTGTCTAGTCTCATCTTTCCTACTCTTGGTTCTTATGCTTAATCTGTCACATCATAAATTTTATTTCAGGCAAAATCAATGTGGTACATGGACTCTGGTTGTTCTAGGCATATGACTGGTCAGAAGCAGTTACTATCTAACTTTGTCGAACAACACTGCGGCTCAGTTACATCGGGAACAACAACCACTCTGCAATCTTAGGCTATGGGGATTTAATTCTAGACACCTTACCATTAGAAGTGTTGACTATGTTCAAGGATTAAGTCATAATCTCTTTAGCATAGGCCAATTTTGAGATAAGGGTCTAGAGGTAAACTTCAAGGCCAAGAAATGCAGTGTGAGGAATGACTCTGGTAAAGAAATCCTGTCGGGGTCTCGCAACTCAAACCTATACACGATTTATGTCTCCAACCTCAAGCTTTAAGACAACGTTTGTCTTCTGTCCAAAGCATCATCAAAGGAATCGTGGCTATGGCACAGACGGTTGTCGCATCTAAACTTTGACAACCTGAACAAGTTAGTGTCTAAGCATTTGTTGAAAGGATTGCCTGAAATTCGATTCAACAAAGGCCATCTTTGTGGTCAGTGTGAAAAAGGAAAGATGAAGAAATCACCACACAAGCCACAACTTGAACCATCCACTAAAAGGATTCTCGAACTCATGCATATGGACATGTGTGGACCCATGCGTACTCAAAGCATCAACAAAAAACGGTATATTCTGGTCATAGTTGATGATTACTCCATATATACATGGATCAAGTTTCTAAGATCTAAAGATGAGGCTCCAAGTCAGATCATTGACATCCTCAAAGGTGTTGAGAGCCAACAACAGCTCTCTATTCAGCCAATCCGAATAGATAATGGAACAAAATTCAAGAACTCGATCATTGACACTTATCACAAGTCAAAGGGAATTCATCATCTATTTTCCGCTGCCCGGACTCCGCAACATAATCGCATTGTTGAAAGGCGCAATCGAACATTAGTGGAGGCCGCTTGTACGATGCTTGCTAATTCCAAGCTGCCGATGTTCTTATGGGCTGAAGTTCCCTCAACTGCATGCTATACTCAGAACAGATCAATAATTCATAAACGTTTTAATTAAACTCCTTATGAATTATTTCTCAAGAAAACACCTTACATAATATATTTGCGTGTGTTTGGTTGCAGTTATTATGTGCTTAACGATAGATATAATCTGAGAAAGTTCAACGAAAAAGTATATGAAGCAATTTTCATTTGATACTCAGCAAATTCAAAGGCTTATAGAGCATACAACACGCGCACAAGAATGGTCAATGAGAGTGTCAATGTCACTTTCAATAATCATCTGAGCTATCACCCGAAGTGGATAGCTCCGGACCTAGGATTGTGCATGCTGCTTCTTCAGGATCTGAAATGCAGCCTACAAAACATAATCCTGAGGATTTACAGTCTTTGTTTGATATATTGTACAAAGATTATTTCCCTGCTTCTCAGTCTAACCCCATTCATAATAACTCCACAGATTCCACCACCATCACTCCAGTTCTCTCCACGCTCTAAATACCTTCATCGTCTGATACTACACCAATGGAGATGACTTCCACTGGTGACATTCAAAGTGAAGCTTTATCATCTTCTAAACTTCCTACAGTCTCATAATCTGAGACAGATGATACAATGGTTTCATCTCTAGAATCAATAAATCAGCAAACTACATCTCTGCCTGACCTAACCACTGCAGTTTCCTCTAGATCTCCACTTCCGCATACCATCAAATGGACAAGAAGTCATCCAACTGATCAGATCATCAAAAACCCATCAGCTGGTGTTAAGACAAGAGGTTCCGCAACAAATGAAGGTTTGTTTGCCTCATTTCTGAGCATGGTAGAACCAACGAAAGTAGATGATGCCTTAAAGGATCCTGACTGGATTATAGCAATGCAAGAAGAGCTGAATCAGTTTGAACAATTGAAATTGTGGAGATTAGTTCCCAAACCGAATGATCATACCACCATTGGCACCAAGTGGATATTCAAAAACAAGCGTGATGAAAACGGAATTGTAGTAAGGAATAAGGCACGTCTAGTCGCTAAGGGTTATTGTCAACAAGAAAGCATCGATTATGATGAAATCTTCGCTCCAGTAGCTCGAATCGAAGCAATCAGAATTTTCCTGGCGTTTGCGGCTCACAAAGATTTCAAAGTATACCAGATGGACGTCAAGACAGCTATCTTGAACGGAGATGTAAACGAGGAAGTCTATATTGAACAACCTACGAGCTTCATTGATGTACATAAACCGGACCATGTTTATGTACTAGATAAAGCCTTATATGGTTTAAAACAAGCTCCTCGTGCTTGGTATGACAGTCTTTCAACCTTCTTACTACAATCTGGTTTTTCAAAAGGTGTGGTAGACACAACTTTGTTTACAAAAAGGGAAGGCCCTCATGTCATGCTAGTACAGGTATATGTTGATGATATAATTTTCGGATTTACTAACCCTAAATTCTGTGAGAACTTCTCAAACCTTATGAAGTCGAAGTTTGATATGAGTATGATGGGGGAGATGAACTTCTTCCAGATTACAAGTCAAACAACTTCCAGATGGGATTTTTGTTAATCAGTCTAAGTATACTTATGAGATACTCAAAGAGTATAAGTTAGACAATCGCACTTCGATTGCAACTCCTATGGCTTCAAATTGTAAGCTTGACATTGATCCTTCGGGTAGAAGTGTTGATGCCACACCTTATCGAGGTATGATTTGTTCTCTCATGTATCTCACGGCTAGTAGACCAGATATTGTGTTTTCAACATGTCTTTGTGCTTGGTTCCAGGCCAACCCTAAAGAATCAAACTTGTCCGCTGTTTAACGAATTTTCCGCTATTTAAAGGGTACGCCGGAACTTGGTCTTTTGTACCCCAAGGGAACCAAATTTGATCTAACTACATTCTCAGATGCCGATTTTGCAGGTTGCCGCATAGACAGAAAAAGAATATCTGGAGGCTTACAGTTTTTAGTACAGAGGTTAGTGAGCTGGTCATCCAACAAACAGAATTGTGTTTCCACATCCACGGCTGAAGCTGAGTATGTAGTAGTTGCAAGCTGCTGCTCTCACGTTTTGTAGATGAGAACGCAACTACGTGACTATGGATACTCGCTGTCAAATATCCAATTTATTGTGATTCTCGTGCTGGTAATGCTATTTCATGCAACCCAGTTCAGCACTCAAGGACAAAACACATTGATATCAGATATCATTTCATAAAAGATCATGTAGAACACGGAACAGTTGAGTTATATTTTGTCGGTACTAAATTTTAGCTTGCTGACATGTTCACAAAAGCCTTAGACGAACCTCGTTTTCGGTTTTTAGTAACTCAGATGGGCATGCTGAATCCACCAGTTGAAAATTAGATGATACTCCTTAAATATGCTTGAAATAAGCTTATTTGATCTATATCATCAAATTCTACCAATTGTGTGAAAGTACTATAAAAATATTCTTCAACTGGGTCGCATCTACGACGCATCTTTTACTATAAATGATTCTGATAAAATCAATGAGTGTTGTGGTTTACAGGGTCGTCATCAAGTAAGAGTTGGGGTGCACTTTCGATTTCTAATACAAGTCTGCACGGTTTTCAGTGTGCACACTTGAAGGGGGAGAATTAAAGAAAGGGAGTTTTAGATTTATTAGGATAGTTTAACTTCATTTTCGTTTAAAGTTTAATATTAAAAGAAAGTTCAAAAGGATTTGTTAGGTTTAGATTTATTAGGATAGTTTAAGTTAAATTTTATTTTAAGTTTAATATTAAAAGAAAATTCAAAAAGATTTTGTTAGTTTTAGATTTATTTGGATGGTTTAAGTTAAATTTCGTTTTAAGCTATATATTAAAAGAAAATTCAAAAAGATTTTGTTAGTTTTAGATTTATTAGGATAGTTTAAGTTAAATTTCGTTATATGTTTAATATTAAAAGAAAATTCAAAAAAAAAAATTTGTTAGTTTTAGATTTATTAGGATACTTTAAGTTAAAATTCGTTTTAAGTTTAATATTAAAATAAAATTTTGAAAAGATTTTGTTTTTTTGTAAGTTTAGATTCAAAATTTTTAGAAAATTTTAAAAAAGATTTCATTTTTTTTGTAAGTTTAGGTTGAAAATTAAAAAAATATTCAAAAAGATTTCATTTTTTTTAGAAAGTTTAGGTTCAAAATTATAAAAAAAAAAAAAACAACTCAAAAAGATTTTTTTTTTTTGTTGTTTATTTTTGTTATTTATTAGGATAATTTAGTTTTTTTAAAGGTTATTTTAATTTAAAAAATTCAAAATGATGTTTTATTTTGTTTAATTTAGTTTGGTTTTAAGTTTAAATTAAAAACTCAAAAAGATTTTTTTTGATTGCTTTAAATTTAATTAGGGTAACTTATTTTACATTTCGTTTAAGTTTTACTTATCAGTTAGTTTTTAGTTTAGTTTAATTTCTTTTTCTTTCTCATTTTTTTGTTTACTTTAAATTCTTATAAACGGTTATTTAAAAAAACAATAACAACAACAACAAAAAGAGAGAAGGTACTTGTGTTAGGGTTTAAGAAAATAAAAAGAAAAAAGTGGGGGGGGGGGGGGGTGGGGGCGCCGTTGTCTTCATTTCTTCTTCTCCTTCATTTCGTGTTCTCGGATATCTCCTCCAAACTTCAACTCCTTCGATTCAAATTCATCTAATCATAAGTAAGTCCTTTTCTGTATTTTTGTGTTTGTTTGACTTCATTTTTCTTGTTGTTTTGTATTTGTGTGTGTGCGTATGTGCAGTCATCCAATTTAGATTCTCGGATATGGTGGTTCTCGGGTATATTGAATCGGTTATGTAGGATTCTCAGTGATGTCCTTTCTCAGTTATTATGAATCGGTATTGTCCTTTCTCAGTTATGTATGTAATCTCGGATCTCAGTTATGTATCTAATCTCGGTTAGTGATCTCAGTTAGTGATCTCGGATTAGTGTCTCGGTCAATTGATCTCGGTCAACTGATCTCAGTCAACTGATCTCGGTCAAGTGATTCTCGGTTATGTATACAATCTCGGTTATTTATAGTTTCAATTAACAATCTCGATTATGTAAGGTCTTGACTCTACGGATCTATCTCGACGCGACACCGTCCAACGAGTGCGGAGTCCTCGTTAGCGGCTTGACGGTAAGATCACACACACGAAACACGGAGACTACCACGGCGTTATACGAACGATTACGAACGCACCTACACTATGATTCTCTCCGAAAACACTCTCTGAATACTAGTAAACTCGAGATCGCCTTTGCTTAATCACATACTTAATTCTGCAAAAGTCTGATAATTATTCGAGTTAATCCTTAATTATACTGACAGATTCTAGTTTGTCCTAGGACAAATTCGAATCAGGCCCAAGGCCCATTCGAATTTGTCCACTTGACAAATTCGAATCTACCTTAAGTACAAATTCGAATTTATATCTAATTCGAATTTCAACTATCAAACTTCTATTTGAACATATGATTTAACTTATGTTTGAATTTATCTTTGAACTCTATGTTTGAACTTCTTGTAATACATTACACCAAGTTCAAACATACAAATAATCATTATCAAACACACGTAATTACATATATCAAATACTCGTTAATATTCAATATCAAGTAACATTACTTACACAAAATGCTATCAAAACTTAGACTGTTATCGTCACACAGGATGTACTAACAGACTCCCCCTTGACGATAGCTTCTAACTATTAACATTTTGACTAGGTACTTGACCCATATAGACTGCTACCTGCATATAGTCCTACATCTATACATACTCTTACTACCTTCTGGTACTTCCTGGCGTCCGATCTCCATCCTTCGTGAAAGAACCCCTAGGTTGATCATGCAACTTCTTCAGGTCGTCCTTCGATAGGTTTATTAAGTGCAGTGGATCATACACTCTCAAAATAACTTTGTCCTGTGTATCCTCCATTAGAGCTTCAGCCGTTTCATTATCGACATACCACCATTTCATGTTACCTAGAACATCTTGTGGCATCGATTTCATTGGCAGCTTCTTCAAACATCTCACAGGTTTGTATACCATCCTCGCCCATGGCCTACCTGTATGAGGGTCTATCCTCGACTCATCCTCGACCCTCTTTCCAGTCCTCGGCTTGAGCCTTTCAAATTTGCTTGACCGACCCTCTTTTCTTACAATCTTTGCAATCACTTCGGCATACGGGTCGTCACCAATATTGATCAGCTCCTTCCAAGCAAACTCTTTCACTTCAACCTTGGGTAGTGTGTTGAATACTTTCAGTGTTCGCCTCAAGTATTAAAGACCATCTCTCCTTTTCAACAAAATAGCTGCAATTCTCGGTCAAAGAACCAGCTTATAATTCCTCCTGAGAGATTTCCTGAGCCTGGAACTCTCATTCTTTTCTTCGTCTTCGGCTGTCTTCTTTTCTTCTTTCTTGAACCACAGATTCATCAAATCAGCCCTAGATGGCTCCTTTTCTGCTTCTTCAAGTTCAGAATCTTCGACCGAGGCTATTTTGATCTCATCTATATCAATCACTTTGTGATTATCTCGCACATATAACTCCGTGATAGGCTGTGAATTGATAATCACTTCATTGACATTATTGTCCTCATCCTCTATCACTTCGTCATCAGATCTCCAATCAACTATTTCCTGCTGTACGAATTCTCCTTCCTCCAACTCCTCTATCTCTTCTTCAAAATCAAATTCCATCACTTCTTCCTCAATATCTCTCAAAGCGTCTATCATTTCGCTTTCATAGGTCTTTAAGGGACCAGCTTCACCTCCTTCCCCTCCTTCAGCACTAGTCTGACTTGGCTCCCCCTGAAGCTCAGCATGTTGAGCAGCAGAAAAATCTACTGGCTCACTGTCTTTAGGTGCATCGGGATCATTGCCTTCATCATCGTCCCTTCTCAACTCCTCAATATCCCTGCAACTATTCTCCCCCTGAACCTTTAGGTTTTTCATTAATTGCTCAATCAGGGACCTCATAGTGCGTATCTCTGCTGCCTGGTCGGCAACGACCGTCTTCAGCTCAAGATTTTCTTTATCAATATTCGCATTGTGTGCTTGAAGTTCGCCGACAGCTTCCGTAAGCTCGAAGATTTGGACTTGTTGGAAATCAACCTTGCTTCTGAGCTCAGAAAACCTTTGGTTGTCAGTGAAGGTGGATGAGGTTGATGGTATGGATGTGATAGGTGAAGGGGTGATCGGTGGTGGAATCGACGATTGAACAGGTGGTGGTGGTGGTGGTTGTGGTGGAATGGATGTTTGAGCTGATGGCTGAGCGGTTGGAATTTCAGGCTCAGAAGCAGAAGCCGACGAAGCTCCCTGCATAAATCGATGACTCTTGGCCCTCTTCTGTAACAACCTAACTTTTGATCTAGTCGTAAATTCAGTAGTATTTTGAACCGATAATGTAATAATGTTACATTATTTGAATTATAATTTAATTAAGTTATGAAATATTTAATTAAATTATATAAATATTTATATTATGAATTAATAATTATTAAAGATAATTAAATAAAAGAGATATAATTTACAAAAATGAAAGTGGGTTAACTAGCAAATATAACTAGATGAAGTATATAAACGTGATTTATTATTCAAAAATCAGACTCTCTCTCTCTCTCTGCTCTCTCTCTCTAACTTTCTCTCTCTACTCTCTCTCTCTCTACCTTCTCTCTAAATTATCTCCCAAACCGACCGTCCGATTATCAAGTTTTATATATCGTTGGAAAGATCTCGGAGAATACTACACGAATCTGCTATCACATGTTCGATTTCGTATGAATTCAAGGAAAAAATCGAATCCTTTAGCTTTTATATTTTCGTTTTGAAGATAAAATTCGAATTTATTATTTCTTGAATGATTAAAGCTAAGTTTTAACTAGAATAAGTATAATATAAACGAACTTAGGCTTAATATTTATCATATTCGTGATTTTAGATATAGAAATGTATGTTTTTAAAGCTGTAAATATGAACAAATTCGAGATGTCAAGAACAAACTCGAAATACATAGAACAAACTCGAATTTTAGTTAAAATCGAATCTTGGCTTCGAATTTATCCTCAAATTCGAATGTAAATTCGAATTTATGTCCACCATTCGACTTTAATCCATTATTTGAAGCTTAGATTCGAGAGTGATGATCCATTTAAATGTAATCTTCTAGAATATGGCATGGAGTTTGACTTTTGGGTCCTTAAATTCAAAATGAATTCTTCAAATTTAGCAAAGTACTTCGAGTTTAGTATATATTCGACTTTAATACTTTCAACTTTAATTCCCCATTCGAATTTAATTGTATTTCGAATTTGATTCATTCAACTTTGTTAATAAGTTCGAATTTAATTCCTAAATTCAAAACCCACTTCCTAAATTCGAATATATTGAATAAAATACATGGACAACTCATAAATAACAAGAAGATTAGCAAAATGATTATATATATTTATATATATATATATATATATATATATATATATATATATATATATATATATACACACACACATATATATATATATATATATATATATATATATATATATATATATATATATATATATATATATATATATATATAGATATATATATATATATATATATATATATATACTAATCTTTTGAGAATATTAATAAAATAAAGAATGATTTATGAATGAGCAAGTTATCAGAATCAGATAAAATAAAGAATTTAAAGATAAAAGATGATGATATTAATATGATATTGATATTATGATTCTGGACAGGTTCAGTGAAATTCTGAACATTTAGTTAAAGATTTAAAGCGGGTCAAAGATTTTAATTGACAGAGAACAGATTGAGATAAAATCCTGAGATAACTCAGGTGGCAGATTTTACATCTGTTTGATAAAGACCCAACACTGTGAGTTATAGATATTCAGATTTAACATGCTTGAATTTCCGGTTGAGACATATTGTTGATGCTAGATTTATTTGACATTCATATTATCAGCTGGATTGTGACCTGTGCACACCATGGTTGGGTGTTGCCCAGTGGATCATGATAGCTATTTGGCTTATCATTTCATATGATATTGACTTTACTGTTCATTTCAGATATTGCTTTAAGATTACTGCTATCATGACTTGATTACGTATGCTTCATCATTGCATATACTTGACATATTGATTCAGCTTGATTAGCCCTGATTGGTCTATTGTTCTAGACGTGGCTTTTTCACCACATCTATTGAACTTGGTAGTGACCTCCGATGTTCCGCCACGTTGATTTACTGGTAGCTAGCCCAGTATATGGCTGATCCCCACAATTTAAGCGTGAGCGTGGCCTGAGCATCATCCGACTCTATGATTATCCTAAGATAACTCAGGGCTGAAGCGGCAGCCAAGACATATCACGCTAGACTTATGATTATCCGCTTGACATTGCATGTTAATTTGAAAATCTATTTACTCACTAAGCATTGCTTATGGTTGCTACATTAACATTTTTAGAGGAAAAGACAAAGGAAAGTCACCTGCCGGACCTAGTTCTTAGGTCTTACACGCTCAAGACAGAAGTTTCATAGACCTCTACTCAGCGACCCCATTTTGGTACTAATTGGATGACGATATTATGGTGATCTGGGTAGATTTATTTTGATAATATGATGATATTAAATAGATTAGACTTGTGCCCTTTATAAGTTTAATTTAAAAATAGTAATCTGTATTAAACTTAAATCCTAATATGTTTGTACTGTAATTTATAATTCCGCACTTAATTACTCTATCTTAGTTTGATTGATATCGTATTGCATGATGTGGGACCTAGACTAGTGAGAACGGTTCCGTAAGGGGTGGTCTTCACAGGATGGTATCAGAGCCCATAGTTTGAGTGAATCAAGTATTACGTGAGTATACTTGGTCTCAAACTGAAGCAATACATATGTATCAATTATTTAGGTGGATTGAACTGAGATAGGATGTCCAGACTGTTAGGATGGGAAAAAGGGTACATAGATCTAAGTCTATAAACTGATAGTTATATGATTTTAAATTTCAGTTAAGATGTCAGGATCAGGATCAGGTGACATTCCAAGCAACATGACCCCACAACAGATGTTTGAAATGATGCAACAATTACTAGCCCAACACTCAGAACAACAGAATAAGATTATGCAAGAACAGTTTCAGGCCAGAGATGAGGCCGAAGCTAAAAGACGTAATGATAAGAAAAATAAGCGAAAAGATAAGCAAGTCCAGAATGAAGAATCTGATTATGATAACTATACTCCTGAAACCCAAATTGAGCAGCCTAAAGGCTGTAAATTTAAAGATTTCAAAGCGAGCGGTGCCCTGAACTTTGAGGGTACACTGAATCCAATTCAGGCGATGGATTAGATCAGTCATACCGAAGAGATCTTTAGAATCTCTGACTGTTTAGATTCAAAGAAAGTGAGTTATGCATCTGCATTATTTGTTGGAGCTGCTCGTGCATGGTGGAAGACCCAGAGAAGTATCTATGGCTAAGAAATTATTCAGACTCTAGAGTGGAACCAGTTTCTTGATATGTTCAATGCAAAATACTGTCCTATTGATCAACAAGATAAGATGGAGGTTCAACTAATGCCGCTGACCCAGGGAACCAAGACTGTTGACGAATATGAGCATGAATTCTCGCGACTATGCGGCTACTCATCGTATCAAGTAGCTACCGAAGAAAGGAAGATGAATAGATTCCGTGGAGGACTCAACCCAAGATACCGGCACCCGATGAGCGCAATAAAGTATAAGTCCTATTTAGAAATGGTCGAAGCAGCAAGGCAGATCGAGAGAGGATATCTAGAATATGGCGATCAGCTCTACGCTCCATCAGCGAACCCAACATGTCCTTCTCCTCCGAAGAAGCAGAGATTCGGCAGATTCTTCAGGCCAAACAAATCTCAGACCCTGCAATCTCAACAATCCCAACCGAAAGCGCAAGCCTACTCATTGACAAACGAGCCACGATTCTGCAAGTGATGCAGAAAGTCACATATGGGGCTATGTAACCCAGATGACGTCACATGTTTTGCTTGCAATAGAATTGGTCACAGCAGCGAAGAGTGCCCACAGCAAGGACGCGGATGTGCAAAATGCGGGAAAAGAGGACACTTCATGTATCAGTGTCGCAGCGGGCAACGATTTCAGTCGCAATCATCAGCGGGAGGTTCTACAGTAAAGAGTTCTGCTGCAACTCCGACAGCAAGGACACGTGCGTTTCAGATAACAGCAGAAAAAGCGAGAGAAACACCTGACGTAGTTACCGGTACGTTTCTGTTAAATACGATACCTGCTCGCGTACTATTTAATTCTGGCGCTAGTCGTTCCTTTATATCGACTTCTTTTGCATCAAGATTATCTAAGTCCCCATCGAAGCTTCCCGTAGTACTTGACATTGAGACAGCCAGTAACAACTATGTTATTGCTGATTCTGTATATCGAAACTTCACTCTACTCGTCGATAACATTGTATTCAACCTTGATCTCATTCCTATTCCGTTGAAAGAATTTGATGTCATCATCGGCATGGACTGGCTGACGAACAACAAAGTAACGATCGTATGCAACCGTCCGATCATCAGAATCAAGTCCTCAGACGGCCGAGTATTGGAGATCAAAGGAGAGAAAAGAAAAGGTGCTCACTGCTTCATTTCTGTAGAGAAAGCTCACAAATGTTTGTCTAAGGGTCGTGAATCTTATCTGTGCTACGTCTCTTCTAAATCTAACTCTGAAAAGAAAACCCTATCTGACATTCCTATCGTCTGTGAGTTTCCAGATGTCTTTCCCGATGATATTTCTGGAGTGCCACCAGAACGTCAAGTCGAATTCGGCATTGACTTAGTTCCTGGTACGGCTCCCATTGTAAAAGCTCCTTACAGACTTGCACCTGCAGAAATGCAGGAAATGTCAAACCAGTTGCAAGAGCTGTTAGAGAAGGGTTTTATCCGACCGAGTTCATCTCCGTGGGGTGCACCTGTCTTATTTGTCAAAAAGAAAGACCGAACTTTCCGTATGTGCATCGACTACCGCGAGTTGAACAAAGTTACTATAAAGAATAAATATCCTCTGCCCAGGATCGATGATCTGTTTGATCAGCTACAAGGAGCCAGCTACTTCTCAAAAATAGATCTTCGTTCTGGGTATCATCAGTTGAAAGTTAAAGATGAGGATGTTCCAAAGACAACCTTCCGAACAAGATACGGTCATTACGAATTTCTCGTGATGCCGTTCGGCTTAACAAATGCACCAGCGGCGTTCATGAACCTCATGAATCGCGTGTGCAGACCGATGCTGGATAAGTCAGTTATCGTAGTTATAGACGATATTCTGATTTACTCCAAAACGGAGGCTGATCATGCTATTCATTTGAGGCAATTGCTAGAGTTACTGAGAAAAGAAAGACTCTATGCAAAATTTTCTAAGTGCGAATTCTGGCTCAGACAGGTATAACTTTACATTGTCTTGAGCTATTCTTTAAGCGTTCTTTGATTGAATAAAACTTGAAACTCTATTTTGTTGCTTTTATAGATTCAATTCCTTGGCCATGTTGTTTCTGGCGAAGGTATTTCCGTTGATCCGTCTAAAGTCGAGGCCGTTCAAAAATGGAAAACGCCTCGCAATGCCTCTGAAATAAGAAGTTTCCTTGGATTGGCCGGTTACTATCGGCGATTCATAAAGGACTTCTCAAAGATTGCTGTGCCACTCACGATGCTAACACGAAAGAATACACCTTTCGTATGGGCGGATAAACAGCAAGAGGCATTCGAAACTCTGAAGCAAAAGCTTATTCAAGCGCCGATCCTAACCTTACCAGAAGGAAATGATGATTTTGTCGTTTACAGCGACGCATCTGGTACTGGCTTAGGATGTGTTCTAATGCAAAGGGGAAAAGTCATTGCCTATGCTTCAAGGCAATTGAAAGACTACGAGAAAAGTGCACCAACTCATGATCTTGAGTTGGCTGCCATTACCTTTGCTCTGAAGATCTGGCGTTACTATCTATATGGGACTCGGTGTCAGCTTTACACCGATCACAAAAGTCTCAAACATCTTTTTACTAAGAAGGATCTGAATATGAAACAGCGTCAGTCCTTGGAGCTTATCAAGGACTATGATTGCGAGATCCTATATCATCCCGGCAAAGCTAATGTTGTCGCGGATGCTTTGAGTAGGAAAGTCTATCCGGAAAAGTGCTGCTATGCCCTGGCTCCTGTAGTATTTTCTTCTGATCTTATTGAAGACATCATAATTGCTCAAGCTGAAGCACTGAAAGAAGAGAATATTGATTCTGAAAATCAAAAAGGGCAATTACAATTTCTAACTCTGAATCATTTGGGACTTTACTGTCTCAAGGGAAACCGAATCTGGGTTCCTAAGTATGGTTCAATCCGTAGCACACTTCTAGCTGAAGCTCACAAGTCCAAATTATCTGTTCATCCTGGCAGCTCAAAGATGTATTTCGATCTGAAAGCTGATTATTGGTGGCCAGGAATGAAGAAAGACATCGGTCGATATGTTGAAAGCTGCAGAATCTGTCAGATGGTTAAGGCAGAACACCAGAAACCCTTCGGGAATATGCAACCACTGCCAGTTCCTGAGTGGAAGTGGGAGCATATAACAATGGACTTCATCACGAAGTCGTCGAAGACCAAAAGACCGCACGACTCCATCTGGGTAGTCGTGGACCGATTAACGAAGTCAGCTCACTTCATACCGATGAAAGAAACATACTCTCTCGATAGATTGGCACAGCTGTACATCACCGAAATAATTTCTCGTCACGGTGTGCCAAAGTCTATCGTGTCTGATCGTGATAGTCGTTTCACATCTAGATTCTGGCAAGCTCTACAAAACGGAATGGGTACTCGGATCTCTATGAGTACTGCTTATCATCCTAATGCAGATGGCCAGAGTGAGCGTACTATCCTAACTCTCGAAGATATGCTTCGTGCCTGCGTTCTTGATCTGGGTGGTAACTGGGATGACCACTTGCCTCTGGTCGAATTCTCATACAACAACAGTTATCATTCTACGATCAAGATGACTCCTTTTGAAGCTCTATACGGAAGAAAGTGCAGAACTCCCACCTGTTGGCGTGAAACAGGTGAATCACCGATAGCGAGACCTGCCCTTCTACAGTTGACTCATGAGAAGATTCAACTTGTCAGAAGAAACATTCTTGAAGCTCAAAGCAGGCAGAAGTCATACTATGATAATCGGCATAGATCAATCAGTTTTGCGGCTAACGATTGGGTGATGCTGAAAGTATCTCCAACGAAGAATGTGGTAAGATTCATAAAGAGAAACAAGCTAGCTCCGAGATTCATCGGTCCGTTCAAGATTGTTGAAAAGATAGGAAATCAATCTTATCGTCTTGAACTGCCAGCGGACTTATCCGGAATACATCCTGTATTTCATGTCAGTCATCTGAGAAAGAGCTTAGCAGACGAAAGAGAAGTTCAAATACCACACGTTAACTTGCAGATTGATGAAAAGCTTAGAGTGGTTGAAGAGCCAGAACGTATTCTGGACTCGAAGACCAAAAAGCTTCGGAATAAAGAGATACAGATGGTGCTCGTCCAGTGGAAACAACATAAAGGTTCGCATCAGTCTTGGGAATCCAGAGATGTCATGAAAGCTACTTATCCCAGTTTGTTCGAACATAGCTAACTTCGAGGACGAAGTTTGTGCGCGGTGGAGCCCATTCTGTAACAACCTAACTTTTGATCTAGTCGTAAATTCAGTAGTATTTTGAACCGATAATGTAATAATGTTACATTATTTGAATTATAATTTAATTAAGTTATGAAATATTTAATTAAATTATATAAATATTTATATTATGAATTAATAATTATTAAAGATAATTAAATAAAAGAGATATAATATACAAAAATGAAAGTGGGTTAACTAGCAAATATAACTAGATGAAGTATATAAACGTGATTTATTATTCAAAAATCAGACTCTCTCTCTCTCTGCTCTCTCTCTCTCTCTACTCTCTCTCTACCTTCTCTCTAAATTATCTCCCAAACCGACCGTCCGATTATCAAGTTTTATATATCGTTAGAAAGATCTCGGAGAATACTACACGAATCTGCTATCACATGTTCGATTTCGTATGAATTCAAGGTAAAAATCGAATCCTTTAGCTTTTATATTTTCGTTTTGAAGATAAAATTCGAATTTATTATTTCTTGAATGATTAAAGCTAAGTTTTAACTAGAATAAGTATAAAATAAACGAACTTAGGCTTAATATTTATCATATTCGTGATTTTAGATATAGAAATGCATGTTTTTAAAGCTGTAAATATGAACAAATTCGAGATGTCAAGAACAAACTCGAAATACATAGAACAAACTCGAATTTTAGTTAAAATCGAATCTTGGCTTCGAATTTATCCTCAAATTCGAATGTAAATTCGAATTTATGTCCACCATTCGACTTCAATCCATTATTTGAAGCTTAGATTCGAAAGTGATGATCCATTTAAATGTAATCTTCTAGAGTATGGCATGGAGTTTGACTTTTGGGTCCTTAAATTCAAAATGAATTCTTCAAATTTAGCAAAGTACTTCGAGTTTAGTATATATTCGACTTTAATACTTTCAACTTTAATTCGCCATTCGAATTTAATTGTATTTCGAATTTGATTCATTCAACTTTGTTAATAAGTTCGAATTTAATTCCTAAATTCAAAACCCACTTCCTAAATTCAAATATATTGAATAAAATACATGGACAACTCATAAATAACAAGAAGATTAGCAAAATGATTATATATATTTATATATATATATATATATATATATATATATATATATATATATATATATATATATATATATATATATATATAGACCTTTGAGAATTTATAAAACAAAGAATGATTTATGAATGATCAGTTATCAGAATCAGATAAAATAAAGATTTTAAAGATAAAAGATGATGATATTAATATGATATTGATATTATGATTCTGGACAGGTTCAGTGAAATTCTGAACATTTAGTTAAAGATTTAAAGCGGGTCAAAGATTTTAATTGACAGAGAACAGATTGAGATAAAATCCTGAGATAACTCAGGTGGCAGATTTTACATCTGTTTGATAAAGACCCAACACTGTGAGTTATAGATATTCAGATTTAACATGCTTGAATTTCCGGTTGAGACATATTGTTGATGCTAAATTTATTTGGCATTCATATTATCAACTGGATTGTGACCTGTGCACACCATGGTTGGGTGTTGCCCAGTGGATCATGATAGCTATTTCACTTATCATTTCATATGATATTGATTTTACTGTTCATTTCAGATATTGCTTTAAGATTACTGCTATCATGACTTGATTACGTATGCTTCATCATTGCATATACTTGACATATTGATTCAGCTTGATTAGCCCTGATTGGTCTATTGTTCTAGACGTGGCTTTTTCACCACATCTATTGAACTTGGTAATGACCTCCGATGTTCCGCCACGTTGATTTACTGGTAGCTAGCCCAGTATGTGGCTGATCCCCACGATTTAAGCGTGAGCGTGGCCTGAGCATCATCCGACTCTATGACTTCTATGTCTCAATCATGAGGGCTGAAGCGGCAGCCAAGACATATCACGCTAGACTTATGATTATCCGCTTGACATTGCATGTTAATTTGAAAATCTATTTACTCACTAAGCATTGCTTATGGTTGCTACATTAACATATTTACAGGAAAAGACAAGGGAAAGTCACCTGCCGGACCTAGTTCTTAGGTCTTACACGCTCAAGACAGAAGTTTCATAGACCTCTACTCAGCGACCCCATTTTGGTACTAATTGGATGACGATATTATGGTGATCTGGGTAGATTTATTTTGATAATATGATGATATTAATTAGATTAGACTTGTGCCCTTTATAAGTTTAATTTAAAAATAGTAATCTGTATTAAACTTAAATCCTAATATGTTTGTACTGTAATATATAATTCCGCACTTAATTACTCTATCTTAGTTTGATTGATATCGTATTGCATGATGTGGGACCTAGACTAGTGAGAACCGTTCCGTAAGGGGTGGTCTTCACATCTTCCTAGGCACCAAAGGGGCTGTATCTTCAGCCTCAAAATCGGAGTCATCTGCATCTGAATCCCTCAATGCTCTTCTCTTTGCTGCCTCTTCGGCGATAACTACAATTCTGGATCCATTTCTGCCTATACGGACAGTCGGATCCTCTATCTCTGTTGCTGCTGCTTCTTCAGCTACTTCTTCTATCTCAATCTCTTCCATTTCATCCGACTCAGAATCAGATGTGGTCACAGCTTGACCTTCTTCCTCAGGCACATAATCCTCTATCTGTCGAAAAATATCTTCTTCCCCAGCTAGAGGTTCCATAATATTTCCAACGAGCTCAGATGTAATCTCTCCATTTGCATGAGGCCCTTGTGCCCAAATCTCTTCCATTGTCTCCACCCGTGGATCAGTTACGGGGGCCACAACTGAAGGACCTGCTTCTTCTGGCTCTTGCACTCTGCTCGATGAAGGCCTAGTAGCCTGAGTCTGTCTAACTGAAGGTCTCTGCCTCCTTCTTTGTTGTTGCTGAGGCCTCTGCTGTTGCTGTTGCGGCTGTTGCTGAACTTGAACTTCCCCGGCCCAGTTGGCACTTTCAGGGGCTTGAAAATCAGGATTCACCACAACACCAAAAAGTGGGGCCTCCACTGGTCTAGCCAATGCACCCCTGTGGGCTTGACAATCAGCAAAAATCCTTTTGTCGATCACTGCTACACTTTGAATCTCTAGCAATTGCGGCAGATTTGGCGAAAAGTGTCTGATCAGCATCATTACGAACCTAGGATACATCAAAAATCTTTCTTTTGCTGGAGCAGTTATCTGGTGAACAAACTCCGCAAAGAACATTTCAAAGTAACTAAACCTCTGGTTGTAGACCAACGCGATCATTGCCGATTGAATCTTCGACACAATGTAATCAAACCCCGCTTTCTTCGGAGCGAAACACACCATGAAGACATGTGCTAAATATCTCCATTGCCCAATCAACCCGCTCTTCATATATGATGCCTTTGCCACATCAAGGCTATACCCCATTCTTATGAATGCAGCTTGCCTAACTTCCAATGGAAAGTCGATCGGCCCAGCTTCTTGCTTGGCAGAACCCAACTGCAAAACCCGGCATAATACATCTGCTGAAAACACGAGAGGTTGTTGAGCGATCCTGGTCCTTAATACTGTCGGAGTAACAGTACAATCGACCTGCAGATGGTCCCAAAATTCCCGAACATACGACAGCACTATCTGGATGTTGTGCGAAAGGGCATAAGAAACCCTTGAAGCAGCCAAAAAATCCACCATCTGGCGGAATGCCTGAGCTTCAAGCAGCTCACGGTCTGGAGAAATGACCATATTGTGCTTTTGGACAAACACTCTACCGCCATATCTGCACAATAAAGTATATAATATATTAGAATGATCAAAATCAAAATAAACTTGTTTAAATTTAAATTTGTTTTATTTTGAACTTATGTAAGTTCAAAATCCAACACATATGAATTTCTACAAGTTTGATTTAAAATTTAGTCAAATAATTCTACTTTAATGGTAAATTCGAATAACATATTCGAAACAACCCTCATTCGAGTTTATTGGTTTCTTCGAGTTTAGTGACAAACTCGATGCCATGAACAAACTCGAAGTGTCGGCATGTTAAAAACAAAACTCCAAGATTTAAACCATTTTAGACTTAGAAAATCACATCCATTAGTCCTAATAGGTTCTAATTGAAAATATTTGCCACTTATTTGAAGTTTCACCGGTTCAAACTTTGTTATTTTGAATTACAAAGTTCACACCATTAAAACCTCAAAATCAGTCGATTTTGGCTCAAATTGAGTCTAAAACATCCTAAATCTTGTACAATGATGTTGATTATACCTAGATTTGGTAGTATTCTCGAACACAAACGGACAAAAACTCGACAAATAGTCAAAAACTCGAAGTCGGCAAAGTCGAAGGCTTAAACTCGAAATCACAGATGATAAACTCGAAGCACTAAATTCGAATATAGGTGAATAATAAATGATCACTGTTGACCTATTTATACTAACTCCATTCGAATTTGTGACCTATTTCGAATTTACTGCCAAAATCGAATTCACTGCCAAATTCGAATATACATTCGATTTTGGCTTAAACTCGAATTTAACTTGAAAATTTTGAATATTTTGAAAATCTTTGAATTAAACTCAACTTTTTCCAACTTTTTCGTGTAACGGACCAAACTATGCAAAATTATTTACCCTAAGCACAAGATTTTCACGCAGTGTTTATTTTATTCAACTAAGAATGCATCCTTAGTAACTTTGACCTTTTTCCTAAATAAAATTAAAAATAAAACTGAAGTAAAAATAAAATAAAATAATAAAATAAAGTAAAATTAAAATTTTGAACAAAAAAATTAAACTTAGACTAATCTTCATTAATTTTAAAATTTACAGCCTAGACTTAACACTAACCGAATATTTTTGGTGAGTATAGTCAAAGAAAGGTTCAATCAGATAGCGGTGTCAAATACGCACTTTCAGTATTCAACTTTCACACTTAGGAATTTGTTGATTCCTTTGATCGTTTGTCGTGACACACATTTCTAGATGATTGTTGGTATTATTTTCCCTTTAATCATGTTACACTTCGGAATATCCCTTGGCTCTTTTATTTATCAAGAAATTATCTTACGTGACTCATACTTAGACATACTTTTATGATCAAGGCATACACACAATGATTATAACTTTTTGGTATTGCAAACTTTCTTTAAAAGGCAAACGTCGGACACAGGTCTGTATTTACATACAACAAAGTGTCTTAGATTGTCTTAAAGTTTATTTTTAAAGCTAGCAAGACAGCGGTGACAGGTCTGTACCGACGTACAACAAAGCGACTTATCTTGCTAACTCGAGTCAAACCAGAGGCAACAGGTCTGTACTTACGTACAACAGAGTTACTTGTTTTGACTCTCAACTCAGTATATGATCTTTCTATTCTTTTCATTTCTTTAAGATGTATCTGATGTTGCTATACATCCCCCAGAAAGTTTGCATACCTCATTTAGAATCAATGTCTGTGTGTCTCTAACATAAAAATTAGGACCATTTGGTCATACATCTAAGTTAGTGACACGTCTGACTTTTTCTTGAATATTTTATCAGCCTTGAGACTCCCTATATGTATTATGCCTACCAACATACCAAACTAGATAATGTATAACACTTAGAGTTTTAGGTGCATTTTGTGTGAAAGCTAAACACTTAGAGATTGTATCAACTGTGCTAATTTTCGTCACTTTGAACCTATGTATCTAAGACTTAACTCATTTTCTGATATTCTCTTTTTTTTTTTAACTTTTTTTGGATTTCTCTTTTTTTCTTTTGTTTTTCATAAATAAGAGTAAGAAAATAAAATAACCTACTACCTTACTATAAAATGAAAATATCCTAAGCTACTAAACTTACTATAAAAAGAAAGAAATGCTACTGCTATTAAAAGAAATAAAACTCTACTAAGGTCAACTTACTCTGGATTTCGCATTCCGTTTAGTTGAATTAAATACTCAAAACGTGACTTATCAAAAGCTTTGGTAAATAAATATGCATTATTATCATTCGTTGCCACTTTTACCAGCTTGATTAAGTTCTTTTCAGCACAATCACGTATAAAGTGGTGTCTTATGTCTATGTGCTTGGTTTTATTATGTTTAACTGGATTATTAGTTATTGCAATTGTTGACTGGTTATCTATCCTAATAGGAGTATGAGTATAAGTCAAACCGTATTCCCGCAATTGTTGTTTTATTTACAGAAGCTGTGAACAGCAACTACCAGCAGCAACATATTCGGCCTCGCACGTTGACACGGCTACCGAAGTCTGTTTCTTGCATTGCCAGGAAACGAGTATCCCTCCTAGGAACTGACAACCTCCAGTTGTTGACTTGTGCGTTAAGCTGCATCCTCCGTAGTCTGAATTCGTGAACGCCTCCAATTCCAGATCGCCCTCCACGTGATACCAAAGTCCCAGCTTCGGTTTCGACTTGAGGTATCGTAGAATCCGCTTCACAGCTTTCATGTGCATCTCTTTCGGATTAGCTTGAAACCTAGCACAAATACAAAGAGAAAACATTATATCAGGTCTAGAAGCAGTTAAATACACAAGTGACCCAATCATGGCCCGATATAACGTCGGATCCACTTCGGTATCACTTTCTGTACCCGGTCCAAGATTGTGATTCACTTGAATCGCATGCTGAAGTGAGCTGTCAGCTTGGTTCCTTTATCCCGAGGCGCTCTAAGATGTCATAGACTGTTGGTACACCCTGTGTGACGATAGCAGTCTAATCGATCTGCATTATGTGTTTAGGTAATATTCTGAGTATTAACCAAGTATTTTGATATATATGTTTAATATGTGTTTGTCTGTTATTGATTGTGTATTTGAACTTGATGTAACATATTACAAGAAGTTCAAACATAAAGGTCAAAGATTAACTCAAGCATAAGTTAAAACATAAGTTTCAAACACTTAGTTATATATGTCAAAGGCTAGATTCGAATTGCATAAAAGGATACATTCGAATCTGTGATAGATTCGAATGAGTCCTTAGATTCGAATAGGATAGATTCGAATCTGTCAGATGGACAGATTCGAATGGGCCTTAGGCCAGATTCGAGGTTGGCCCACAACAGACTCGAATCAGGGCCTATAATTAGGGATAGACTCGAATGATTAAGAGACTTTTTGTAGAATTCGTGAGGAATTAAGCAAGAGGCGATCTCTCGAGTTTATCAGCTTGGTGAGTCCCGTTTCGGAGAGAATTAGTACGTAGGATCGTTCGTGTGTCGTTCGTTCAGCGTCTAATAGTCTCCGTGTTTCCGTTGGTTGAGAGTTGTCCGTCTGACCGTCAACGAGGATTCCGCACTCGTTCACGGATCCGCGTCTAGATAGATCTTGCAGTGGTAGACCTTACAAGTGGTATCAGAGCCTACGGAGTGTTCTTGGTGTTCTTCGTGTTCATCAGATACATTCTAGGTTTCTTGACGCTAGTTGGACAGTTTTTCTCTCAAAAACGTGTTTTTGAGCTTAGCAAATTCATATTCGGGAAACCCTTTGTCGTTTTTCACGTTTTTGGTCGAAATCATTATTTTTCATTTGAAAAATAGTGATTTAATCTATAAAACGTCAAAAAATCAAAGTGTTAGCCGTTTTTCGAGTTTGCGGCGCTCGAATCTATAGGGGTAATTAGGGTTTTACTTTATTTTCGAGTCTAACCAAAATACGCTCCTTTCGAGTCAATTTCAGAGTGTTTCGATTCTACTTTGTTTCGAATCTGTTGCTTCATTCGAATAGAATCTCGAGTCTAGTTTAGTGTCGAGTTTATTTCGAATCTAGTATTACTTCGAATCTAGTGTTTCGAATCTGTTGTCATTCGACTCTGCTGTGCCTTCGATTCTAAGGGTCTTCGAATCTATAGAGTCCTTCGAATCTGATATAACTTCGAATCTAAGGAGTTCCTCGAATCTGACATTATTTCGAATCTAATTGACTTTTAAGACTTAATCGAATTTAATCTCAAAAGATTTAATATTAATTAGTTTCGAATCTATCTAGATTCGAATAAGTTAATCTAAATCAGTTTCAAATTAAATTAATTAAGTTCAAATTCAAATTCTTTCAGAAAAGATGTCAAACCTTCAGAAATTCCTTGAGATGGATCACGAAGTTGGAAAGGCAAATGCACCGCCAAAGCTGATGAAAGTTGAGGATTATTACTGGTGGAAGGACAGATTTACGGATTTTGTACGATTCAACGATATGCGCATGTGGGTGTGCATAGATGAAGGGTACATTCCACCAGTATCTGAGGTAGAAGGCCGTCAAAAGGTTCTGTCATACCAGATGATGAAAGAGGATGACAAGAAACTATTTGAAGCTGAAAACAAGGCTTTCTCCATTATCCGTATGGCGTTACCTCAAGATATCTTGCACACATTTCGGACTCAAAGGACGTCGAAAGAACTTTGGGAATCTCTCCAGAAAAGGTGTGAGGGTAATCCACGGGTACGTAGAAAGCGTACAGAGCTGTTGACCCAACAGTTTGCGATTTTCAAGGCTCTTAAGGATGAACAGTTAGATGATATTATCACAAGGTTCTATCATCTGATAACAGAGCTTGAAAGTCATGGCATTGAGTACTCGGACAGTGACAAGAACAACAAGCTTCTTGATGCCCTACCAGCCAAATGGGCTATGTACGTGGCAATGATTAAGCTTAATGAAGACAAATACTATGCTCAATCGCTGGATGACATCGTGGGAACGTTGAGGGCATATCACTTCGAGATGATAAAGGCTGAGACTGATTACGAGCAAGTCCAAAATCCGGCGATGTATTTTGGAAAGACATCTAAATCATCAGTGACAGCTGATCAGAAGAGTGCTACAGCGTTTTTCACCGGAGAAACGTCATCGCCACCAGAGTCCGAAGACTCACTGAATCGCGCGTTCTTAGGGTTAGGAAGATCGGAAGAACCGCAACCTCAAGTCCAACAGGCATCGACTAGTCAGAGCTATTCGAAGATGCCCATGAGCGCAAAGTCCGCAGAAGAACATTTAAATCTGCTTGCTTCCTTTGTGGCAGCTTATGGAAATTGTGTTCAAGGGAAGATCAATGATCCGGCTCTTTGGGATGAAGATTACGATCAGGTCGACCCTGATGACTTAGAGGAAATGGATCTTAAGTGGCAACTGGCCATGGTGACCCAGAGGGTTAAAAGATTCATTAAGAGAACTGGGAGGAATCTGCAAATGAACAACAAAGGGATAGGATTTGATAAGTCTAAGGTCAAATGCTACAACTGTCAGGGATTGGGACATTTCGCCAGAGAGTGTCAAAGACCGAAGGTAGAATCATACCAAGGACAGAATCAGCATCAAGGACAGTACCAAAATCAGTCCCAACAGAGATACCTTCCGAGTTCAAATTCTGGTCAAGCCAATCTAGCGGGTCTAATATCCAATGTCACTTCTGACAGACAGCTAGATGGTACCTATGACTGGAGTTCACATCCTGAGTCCAATGCTAGAGCTTTCATGGCTGAAGTTACGGAGAATGGTTGTGAAGAAGACGAGCAGACCACAAGGGACAGCAGTCCGATGTGGGTAGAGAAAGCGAATGATCAGACCGTGCTGGAGTTTGCTGCTCAGATGGCCAACGTGGAATCTGAAAACTCAAAGGTTAGTCTTTCTTATTCTCTATTTCGTGAATTATGTGCTTTATGTGTTAGTTCTAACGATAGGTTAAATCTAGTTTTAGACTCACATAAGACCATAGCTGCTCAAAATGAAAATTTAAAAATTGAAAACGCTAGCCTAAATGATATAAAGCAAGATTTAAAAGAAAAGCTTAAGGCTGATGCTCAAGACGTAATCGTTCTAAAAGACAAACTGAGTGAGCAGTGTGTTAGGATAGAGCTTATGTATGAGCATGTAGAGGCCTTGACCAAAAGTCTGAAAGATAAGGACATAGAGCTAGCCGAGACCAAGGTTAAGGTAGCAGAAGCAAATAGCAAGCTGGAAAAGTTTAGGAATTCGAGCCTAAACCTAGGGAAAGTCTTAGATGCCCAAAGACAGTCTAAGAAGCCTGTAGGTCTAGGTTTTCACGAGATTCCTCCACCGTTCAATGCAAACTATGTGCCTCAGCCTCAGGAGAAAACTGACAACTCAGTAGACTTAGAGGACCTACCTGAACCGACACCTGAGCCTACAGTTGAAAATACACCTAAGGTGACTGACTCTACTGTCAAGGTCAAGAAAGTGAAATTTGTGTCTTCCTCCAGTGAAACACCTGCAGGAAAACAGAAAATTTCATGGGCTGACCAGGTCGAAGAGACAGACACTGTAGATGTACCAAAGGAAGTAGACACTAGTGAGACACCTAGATCTAAGGGACCAACCAAAAAGTCCATGGATAAGATGTCTTGCTTTAGATGTCACGAGAAAGGGCATGTTGCTACTCACTGTCCAAATAGGAAAGCAGATGTTACCTCTAAGACAGTGAACCCAACACCTGTTAAGCCCTCACCAACTGTGGCAAGCAGCAGTAGTTCTCAACCTACCGAGAAAACTGTGCAGGCCGCACCAAAACTTGTTGTGAAACAAACACCGGTTAAGGTTGGACCAAAAGAAGTGGTTAGGACAAATTCACCGAATCGTGTCATTAATCAATCTAGGTCAGCACCTCAACAAGTCTATAGGAGCACAACACCTAGCAGGTCACACACTCCAGTTAGGTCACATACTCCCGTTAGACATTATGTTCCGATAAAAGCTCAGGGATCACAGTCTGAAATGCATTATAATAAGACTTATTCTAGAGCATCACAACAAATGCCTACTCAAAGGCAAAGAGTGAATCTAAATCACTCGGCACCACAACAGAATTCAGTTCAAAGGCCCAAGTCACCTGAAAGGCGAGATGGGTACTTGAAAGAGTTCAAGTATGTGGACGAGAATGGTATTACCAAGTCAGTCATGGCTTGGGTTCCCCGTGATAACTAACCTATTTTCTTTCATGTGCAGGAGATAACTACCGGTCCAAACAACAAGTGGTTCGTCGACAGTGGTTGCTCCAGGCACATGACGGGGGAAAGAAGTCTTCTCACAGACTTCAAGGGGGGTAATAGGGGATTCGTATCATTCGCGGGCAACAAAGGTGGAAATATCACTGGAACTGGAGAAGTCACTAATGGGACGATTACATTGGATCAAGTTTATCACGTTGATAAACTGGTTCATAATCTCATTAGTGTATCTCAAATCTGTGATAAGAAGAACTCGGTGTTATTTACTGACACTGAGGCGTTAGTGCTAAAGCCGGGATTCAAAATACCTGAAGATTGGATATTGATGCGGGCTCCAAGGAAGAATGACTTGTACATGCTCGATATGAACAAGCCAGATAATTCGATGGGTCCGATCTGCTTACTATCAAAAGCTTCGGAGACGGAATCGGTTTTGTGGCACAGACGCATGGCTCACTTGCACCTAAGGAAAATGAACTACATAACGAAGAATGGTTTGGTGCAAGGTGTGCCTCTGAAGAGCTTTCAGTTTGAAGACAAGTGTCTACCGTGCATGAAGGGCAAGCAACCTAAAAAGACACACAAGTCCAAGAAGCTGAACTCCATAACCTCGACATTCGATTTGTTGCATATGGACCTTTTCGGCCCTATCAACAAAAGGAGTATAGGAAGTAGTTGGTTTTGCTTAGTTATCACTGACGATTACTCACGGTTTTCATGGGTTTTCTTTTTAGGTACGAAGGACAAGACGGCTACAAAGCTCATCGGGTTCTTAGACCAAGTGGAGAATTCCTACGGAACAAGGGTTAAACATATTCGTAGTGATAATGGGACTGAATTTAAAAACTCTGTAATTGGTGTATATTGCCTATCAAAGGGCATCGTGCATCAATTCAGTGCACCATATGAACCTCAACAGAATGGGGTGGCCGAACGTAAAAACAGAACTTTGATTGAGGCTGCAAGGACTATGCTTTCGGATTCAAAGCTTCCTACCATGTTTTGGGGGGAGGCAGTGAATACCGCGTGCCATATTTTAAATAGAGTCCTTACAGTCAAATCATTGAACAAAACATGTTATGAAATTTTGAATAAAAGGCCACCTAACTTAACTGGATTCGAACCGTTTGGAGTACCATGCACACTTTTAAGAACAAAACATCAACCGAAGTTTGGTGAAAAGGCTGACGAAGGATACTTCCTAGGTTATGTGCCAAACTCACCAAACAAACGGGTTTTTAACAAAACGAGTGGTACTGTGGAGATTGTGTATAATATTGAAGTCACAAGTTATACACATGAACCCCAAACTGGTCCGGAATGGATATTTGACTATGATAAGTTATTTGAGTCATTTAACATTCCTTTGGATGATACTGCAGGTACAATCGAAAAAGACATGGCGACGTTGCACCTAAATGACGATGGCCATATTTTTCCGAGGACCACGTTCGAATCTACGTCCGAGCCTACTGCGACTGTAGATAGTTCTCCAGAAGTTGCTGATCAAGAGGCACCTAATACTGAGAATCAGACTCAAGCATCAAGTTCTGCCTCTGAGGAAAACGTCCGTGAGGAAGAAAATGTGGAAGCTGAGCCTGTTCCCCCTTTAGGTGAAATAGGATCCAACTTAGGAGATAATCTAAGGGTAGACGAAATAGAGACCTCTAGGATTAACAAGAACCATCCAATAGATAACATCATAGGAAATCCTAACGAGGGTGTGAGGACTCGGAGTAGTGTAAATAACAACACTGTGTTGTTGTCGATGATAAACGACTCCGAGGCATATCATACATGTCTATATTCGTGTTTCATATCGCAAGTAGAGCCCAAAAATGTGCAAATGGCACTTAAGGACAACTCCTGGGTTGAAGCGATGCAGGAAGAACTTTCACAATTTAGGAAACTAGAAGTGTGGGAGTTAGTTCCGTTACCTCGAGGGGAGATTGCAATAGGAACCAAATGGGTTTTTAAGTGCAAAAGAGACGATCGGGGTATAGTCACGCGCAACAAGGCGAGATTAGTTGTAAAGGGTTTCAACCAAGAGGAGGGAATCGATTACAACGAAGTGTTTGCACCTGTAGCAAGGTTAGAAGCAATTAGGTTGTTTTTAGCTTTTGCCTCCTTCAAAGGCTTTAAAGTATATCAACTGGATGTTAAGAGTGCTTTCCTGTATGGGAAAGTGAAGGAGTTGGTGTATGTAGAACAACCGCCCGGGTTTACAGATCCTAAATATCCTGATAGAGTATATCGCTTAGATAAGGCTCTTTATGGATTACATCAGGCACCTAGGGCATGGTATGAGACTCTATCCAACCATCTTTTAGAAAATGGCTTTGAGAGGGGTAGGATAGATAGTACTCTATTTGTGAAGAGAAAGGGAGATCACTTTATCTTGGTACAAGTGTACGTCGATGATATCATTTTTGGATCATCAGACGAACAGATGTGCAAAGATTTTGAGAAGGTGATGAAGTCTAAGTTCGAGATGAGTGCTATGGGGGAGTTGAATTTCTTTTTAGGGTTACAAGTTGACCAAAAGAAGGAAGGAATGTTTATCCATCAAACTAAGTATGTCTATGACATATTAGAACGGTTTGGGATGGAGGGAACTAAGTTGACTGCCCACTTCAGCACGCCGATTCAAGTGAATCACAATCTCGGGCCGGGTACTGATAGTGATACCGATGTGGATCCGACTTTATATCGGGCCATGATTGGGTCACTTATGTATTTAACTGCTTCAAGACCTGACATAATGTTTGCTGTGTGTATTTGTGCTAGGTTTCAAGCGAATCCGAAGGAGATGCATATGAAAGCTGTGAAGCGGATTCTACGATACCTCAAGTCGAAACCGAAGCTGGGACTTTGGTATCACGCGGAGGGAGATCTAGAGTTGGAGGCGTTCACAGATTCGGACTACGGAGGATGCAGCTTGACGCGCAAATCAACGACTGGAGGTTGTCAGTTCCTCGGAGGGAGACTGGTATCCTGGCAATGCAAGAAACAAACATCGGTAGTCGTGTCAACGTGCGAGGCCAAGTATGTAGCTGCTGGTAGTTGCTGTTCACAGCTTCTGTGGATACAACAACAATTGCGGGATTACGGTTTGGCTTACACTCAAACTCCTATTAGGATAGACAATCAATCTACAATTGCTATAACTAATAATCCAGTTAAACACAGTAAAACAAAGCACATAGACATAAGACATCATTTTATTCGTGATTGTGCTGAAAAGAACTTAATCAAACTGGTAAAGGTGGCAACAGAAGATAATAATGCTGATTTATTTACCAAAGCGTTTGATAAGTCACGGTTTGAGTATTTGATTCAACTGAATGGAATGCGCAACCCAGAGTAATTTGACCTTAGTAGTAGTATGTTTATTTTCTTTTAGAGTAGTAGTATTTCTTTCTTTACAGTAGTCTGCTAATTTAGGTAAGTTGCTAATTTAGGTAAGTTTCTAATTTAGGAAAGTTTCTATTTTTAGTAAGTTTCTATTTTTAGTAAGTTAGTAGGTTAGCTTAGTTTACTGCTTTTTGCTATGAAAAACAAAAGAAAAAAAGAGAAAATCAGAAAAATACAAAAAAAAAAGAATATCAGAAAAGAAGTTAAGTCTTAGATACATAGGTTCAAAGTGACGAAAATTAGCACCGTCGTTACAGACTCTAAGTATTTAGGCTTTCACACATAATGCAACTAAACTCTAAGTGTTATACTTTATTTAGTTTGATGTGTTGGTAGGCATAATACATATAGGGAATCTCAAGGCTAATAAAATATTCTAGAAAAAGTCAAGCGTGTCACTAACTTAGATGTACGACCAATCGGTCTTAATTTTTATGTACAAGACATACAAACTTTGAGTCTAAATGAGGTATGCAAACTTTCTGGGGATGTATGGCAACATCAAATACATCTGAAAATGGAAAGAATAGAAAAATCATATGAAATTGAGAGTCGAAAACATGCAACTCTGTTGTACGTAAGTACAGACCTGTTGTCTCTGTTTAGATTCGGGTTAGCAGACATGTCGCTTTGTTGTACGTCAGTACAGACCTGTCACCGCTATCTGCTAACTTTAAAAATAAACCTTAAGTCGAACTAAGACACTTTGTTGTATGAGAATACAGACCTGTGTCCGATGTTTGTCTTTTAAAGAAAGTTTGCAAATACCAACAAGTTAGAATTTTGTCTGTGTGCCTTGATCATAAAAGTATGTCTATGTCTGAGTCACGTAAGATAATTTACTGATAAATAAAAAGGCCAAGGGATATTCCGAAATGTAAAATGTTTAACAGGGTAAAATACCAACAATCGGCTAAATGGGTATGTCACGACAAACAATCAAAGGAATTCAAAAAATTCCTAAGTGTGAAAGTTTAAGTACTGAAAGTTAGTATCGGACATCGCTATCTGATTGAACCTCTCTTCGACTATACTCATCAAAAATATGTTGTTAAGTATTTAGCTTAGATTGTAAATTTTTTCTTAAGTCTAGATTAAATTTTTGGTCAAAATTTTATTTTACTTTATTTTATTTTATTTTATTTTATTTTATTTTTACCTTAGTTTATTTTATTTTAGTTTAGTTTTTACTTAGGTAAAAGGTCAAAAGTTACTGAGGGTGCATTCAAAGTTGGATAAAATAAACATTGCGTGAAATATTTGTGCTTAGGGTAAAAGAATTGGCATAGTTTATCTTGTTACACAATACCGTAGAAAAAGGTTGAAAAAGGTTGAAGTTATTTCAAAATTTTCGAAATTTTTCTAAGTGTTGGAGGTTTCGAATCTAAGACAGACTCGAATAAGGAGTACTTCGAATCTGTCAGTAGATTCGAATCTATGCTTAGACTCGAAGGTAGGTGGTATAAATAGGTTAACAGTGAAGTCATTTATTTCTTACTGTTTTCGATTCTACTTCCTCGAATCTATTCAGGCGATTTCGAATCTATTTTCTCGAGTCTACCGTATCTCTACTAAACGACATTTTGTCGAGTTTCAAGCTAGTGTGTTCGATTCTATTACTGTATCTAGGTATAATCAACTTGATTGTACAAGTTTCAAGTAGTTTTATACACAATTTCAGGACAAATCGTCGATTTTTGAAGTTTTATGAGTCAAAATAGGGTTTTTGCTAAATTACCAAGTTTGGACTAATAAAAGATCAAATTAAAAGCATAAATCAATGATTAGGACCTAGTTGAACTAATGTATGTGATTTACCAAGTTCAAAATGGTTAAAATCTTGGGTGTTTGTTGAAAATTCATAAGTCGGGGCTTCGAATCTGTTCATGGCTTTCGAATCTGTTCATGGGTTTCTCGAATCTATCATTAGATTCGAGATGACCATGATATTCGAATCTGTCCATTAGACTCGAATAGGGACTCTTCGAATCTGTCCATTACATTCGAATATGGACACTTCGAATCTGTTACTTTTGAATCTGTACTTTATTTAATTTGTTTAATTTAAATTTTATTAAACTTGTGGAAATTTAATTGTGTTAGATTTTGTATTTAATAAAGTACAAAATAAAACAAATTTGAATTTAAACAAGTTTATTGATTTTTAATGAGTCTAACAGTTTTATTTATTGTGCAGATATGGCTATTCGAGCGTTTGTTCCTAAGCACAATATGGTGCTTCATCCGGATCATGACCTCCCTGAGGCGCAGGGATACAGACAGATGCTTGAATTTCTTGTGGAATCTAGGATAGGATTTGCACTATCTCATAATGTTCAGCTCATATTACCGTATATTCGTCAATTCTATGACCATCTGCAGGTAGACTGCTCGGTCACACCGACAGTATTACGCACTCGAGTTGCGGGACAGCCGTTAGTTTTCTCGGCAGATATGTTACGACAAGTGCTGCAGTTGGGCACACAAGAAGAAGAAGCTGGTCCGATAGAGTTTCCTCTAAGCATAAGGCAAGCGGCCTTCCAGAGAATGGGATACAGTCTTGATGTGACCAAGGTGTCATACATGAAAAGTGGTTTAATTGGGCAATGGAGGTTTTTAGCCCATGTTTTTATGGTTTGCTTTGCTCCGAAGAAAGCTGGATTCGATTATATAGTTGCGAAAATTCAATCTGGGATAGTCGCTATGGTTTACAATCGACCATATAGCTTTTCGGAGATGTTCTTTTCTGAGTTTGTGCACCAAATAACCGCTCCTGAAAATCAGCAGTTTCTGCTATATCCGAGGTTTATAATGATGTGGATCAGGCACTTCTTGCCAAATCTGCCGCCATCAAATGATGTTCAGAACGTAGCTATTATGGACAAAAGGATATTCGCTGATTGTTCCTCACATCGAGGAAGATTAGCTATTCCGGTCGAGCGACCGTTGTTTGGAGCTGTTTTAGACAGGAACTTTGTGGCACCAGATAATGCCAACTGGGCAGGTGAAGTAGAAGTTCAGCCTCGACAGCAACAACGGCAACCGCAACAACAACAGCAACGTCCACAACAACAACAGCCTCGTGCGCGTCCACGTGATCCAAGACGCCGACAAAGACCAGCCGCGAGTCAAATTCAGGCATCCAGGCCTACTACAAGCGAACAACCACAAGCACAAGAAGCAGGGACTTCAAGTGTCGTTCACGAAACAGTCCCCGAATCTGAGCAGATTGCTCAGACTTTGGAGGAAATATGGTCTTCTGGTCCTAATGCAAATGAAGATGTGGCAGCAGCACTAGTAGGTGAGCTGCTTAGTCCGCCTGGAGATGAAGATGACATATTTCGTGATGTTGAGGATTATGAGCCAGAGCAGGATGATAACGTTTTGTCATCTTCAGCAACTGAGTCAGAAGAGATGGAGGAGATAGAAGTTGAAGCTCCAGAGTCAATGTCTGCAGTGCCTGAAGTTCAAATTGGAACTTATGGTTCGCGATTGATTATAAATGAAGGTGGTTCTAGGAGTCGAGTGTACAGGGAATTGGAGGAGTCCGATTTTGAAGAAGAAGAAGTTTCTCATCTAGTGACACGGCAACGGGCCAAACGTCACAGGTTCATGCAAGGATCCTCTTCAGCTTCAACAGAACAGCCTGAAATTCCTCAACCCCAGGACCCTCAAACCACCATTCCACCATCACCACCTCATGATGAACCATACATCCCATCGCCGATCATTTCAACTCCAATTCAGTCCATCCCATCAACCTCATCCTCATACGCCGACAATCGAAGGTTTCAGCAGCTAAAAGCTCGAGTTGACTTCCAAAATATCCAGATCTTAGGCCTAACAAAGGCAATCGGTGAGATTCAAACTTATAATGCAAATCTTGACAAGGAGAATGCCGATCTAAAGAAGATTGTGGAAAAAGTTCAGGAAGAGAACGTGGAGCTAAAAACCTTTGTTTGTGATCAATCTGCTGAGATAAGGTCGATGCGCTCCCTAATTGAGCAGTTAATGAAAAATTTACAGGCTCAGGGGGAGACATCGTGCCGAGATCAAGAATTGGAGAGAAGAGATGATACTGAAGGCGATGATTCCGGTGCGAACAAAGAGATTGAGTCTGTAGATTTTTCTGCAGCTCAAGTTACACAAGTTCAGGGGGAGCCTAGTACAGAAGGAGAAGTAGGAGGAGCAGGAGGAGAAGCAGGTTCTTCAAGGACTTTAGATAGCGACATGATAGATGCGCTGAAAGATATTGAAGAAGAGCTAATGGAATTTGATTTTGAAGATGATATTGAAGAATTAGAAGAAGGTGGATTCATTCCAGATGACGTCGTTGACTGGAAATCGGATGATGAAGTGCTAGATGATGAAGACGATCATGTTAATGAAGTAATAATCAATTCACAACCAGTCACTGAACTGTATGAGAGCCAAAATCATAATGTGATTGATATTGATTACATCAAGGTAGCCTCAGTTGAAGACAAAGAACTTGAAGAGGCTGAGAAAGAGCCATCTAGAGCTGATTTGATAAATCTTTGGTTCTAGAAGGAAGAAAAGAAAGATCAGCTGAAGATGAAGAAGAAGATGAGAAATCCAAGTGCTGGAAATTTTGCTGGAGGGATTATAAGCTGGTTCTTTGACAAAGAACTGCAGCTATTTATCTTAAAAAGAAGAGATGGCCTTCAATACTTGAGGCGAACACTGAGGGCGTTCAACTCACTGCCCAAGATTGAAGTAAAGGAGCTTGCTTGGAAAGAATTAATTAAAATAGGTAATGACCAGTACGCTGAGGTTGTGGCAAGAATCATAAGGAAAGAAGGAAGATCTGGGAAATTCGAGCGACTCAAGCCAAGGACCGGAAAGAGGGTCGAGGATCAGTCGAGAATAGATCCTCATACAGGTAGGCCATGGGCCAGGATGGAATACAAACCTGTGAGGTGTCTAAAGAAAGTCCCAATTAAACCAATGCCACAGAACGTTTTGAGCAACATGAAGTGGTGGTACCTAGAGATTGACACTGCTGAAGCTATCATGGAAGATCAAGACGAGCAGGCCATTTTGAAGGTATATGATCCACTGCATTTGATAAACCTATCGAAGGACGACCTGAAGAAGCTTCATGATCAGCCTATTTTCTTTACTGAACCATGGAGATCTGAAGCCAGGAAGTTCCAAAAAGTAGTTAAAGTTTGTATAGATGCTGGATTATATGCAGGTAGTAGTATATATAGCTCTAGTACTTAAATTTGACTTGATGTAATGTAAATAATTAGAAGCTATCGTCAAGGGGGAGTCTGTTGGTACACCCTGTGTGACGATAGCAGTCTAATCGATCTGCATTATGGTTTAGGTAATATTCTGAGTATTAACAAGTATTTTGATATATATGTTTAATATGTGTTTGTCTGTTATTGATTGTGTGTTTGAACTTGATGTAACGTATTACAAGAAGTTCAAACATAAAGGTCAAAGATTAACTCAAGCATAAGTTAAAACATAAGTTTCAAACACTTAGTTGTTTATGTAAAAGGCTAGATTCGAATTACTTAAGGGAATACATTCGAATCTGAGATAGATTCGAATGAGTTCATAGATTCGAATAGGCTAGATTCGAGTCTGTCAAGATGGACAGATTCGAATGGGCCTTGGGCCAGATTCGAGGTTGGCCCACAACAAACTCGAATCAGGGTCTATAATTAGGGATAGACTCGAATCATTAAGTGACTTTTTGCAGAATTCGTGAGGAATTGAGCAAAGGGCGATCTCGAGTTTATCAGCTAGGTGAGTGCCGTTTCGGAGAGAATTAGTACGTAGGATCGTTCGTGTGTCGTTCGTTCAGCGTCTAATAGTCTCCGTGTTTCCGTTGGTTGAGAGTTGTCCGTCTGACCGTCAACGAGGATTCCGCACTCGTTCACGGATCCGCGTCTAGATAGATCTTGCAGTCGTAGACCTTACAATATTCAATTCAATTGCATTCCAGTCCATGAGTAAAAAAACTTAGGTTAAAATTAATCATGTAATTTCATGAACGTAGGTTACATGCAGATATTAAATTCAATACAATTGCATTCCATTTCATGAGTAATAATACGTACGTACGTTATAATTAATCATGTAATTTCATGAAACTAGGTTACATGCAGATATTCAATTCAATTCAATTGCATTCCAGTCCATGAGTAATAAGACTTAGGTTAAAATTAATAATGGAATTTCATGAACCTAGGTTATATGCAGATATTACATTAAATTCAATTGCATTCCATTTCATGAGTAATAAAAGTTAGGTTAAAATTTATTATGTAATTTCATGAACCTAGGTTACATGCAGATATTAAATTCAGTTCAGTTGCAAAACCATTTCATGAATAATAAAACTTAGGTTAAAATCAATCATGTAATATCATGAACCTAGGTTACATGCAGATATTCAATTCAATTCAATTGCATTCCATTCCATGAGTAATAAAACTTAGGTTATAATTAATCATGTAATTTCGTCAACCTAGGTTACATGCAGATATTAAATTCAATTCCATTGCATTCCATTTCATGATTAATAAAACATAGGTTAAAATTAATCATGCAATTTGATGAACCTAGGTTACATGCAGATATTAATTTCAATTCAACTGCATTCCATTTTATTAGTAATAAAACTTAGGTAAAAACTAATCATGGAATTTCATGAACCTAGGTTACACGCGGATATTCAATTCAATTCAATTGCATTTCATTCCATGAGTAATAAAACTTAGGTTATAATTAATTATGTAATTTCATGAACCTAGGTTACATGCAGATTTTCAATTCGATTCAATTCAATTGCATTCCAGTACATGAGTAATAAAACTTAGGTTAAAATTAATCATGTAATTTCATGAACCTTGGTTACATGCAGATATTAAATTCAATACAATTGCATTCCATTTCATGAGTAATAAAAGTTAGGTTTCAATTAATCATGTAATTTCATGAACCTAGGTTACATGCAGATATTCAATTCAATTGCATTCCAGTGCATGAGTAATAAAACTTAGGTTAAAATTAATAATGTAATTTCATAAACCTAGGTTATATGCAGATATTCAACTCAATTCAATTGCATTCCATTCCATGAGTAATAAAACTTAGGTTAAAATTAATCATGTAATTTGATTAACCTAGGTTTATAAAACACTTAACAGCTTGAGAAAATGCACTAACAGCTTAAGAAACTGAACTAACAACTCGAAATTTGCAAAAACATAATTTTTCAATTTAACTCAATTATATAATTAAACTTAGGTTAAAATTAATCATGTAATTTCATGAACCTTGGTTTATGAAACACTTAACAGCTTGAGAAAATGCACTAACAGCTTGAGGAATTGAACTAAGAGCTCGAAACTTGTAAAAACATAATTTTTCAATTTCACTCACTTAAATCATAAAACATAGGTTCAAATTAATCACGTAATTTCATGAACCTAGGTTACATGCAGTTATTCAGTTCAATTCAATTGTATTTCATTTCATGAGTAATAAAACTTATGTTAAAATTAATTATGTAATTTCATGAATCTAGGTTTATAAAACACTTAACAGCTTGAGAAAATGCACTAACAGCTTGAGAAATTGAAATAACAGCTCGAAACTTGCAAAAATATAATTTCTCAATTTAAGTCAATTAAATAATAGAACTTTGGTTAAAATTAATCATGTAATTTCATGAACCTTGGTTTATAAAACACTTAACAGTCTGAGAAAATGCACTAATTGCTTCAGAAATTGAACTAACCGCTCGAAACTTGCAAAAACATAATATTTCAATTTAACTCCATTAAATAATAAGACTTAGGTTAAAATTAATCATGTAATTTCATGAACCTAGGTTACACGCGGATATTCAATTCAATTTAATTGCATTTCATTCCATGAGTAATAAAACTTAGGTTAAAATTAATTATGTAATTTCATTAACCTAGGTTACATGCAGATATTCAATTCAATTGCATTCCAGTCCATGAGTAATAAAACTTAGGTTAAAATTAATCATGTAATTTCATGAACCTAGGTTACATGCAGATATTCAATTCAATTCAATTGCATTCCAGTGCATGTGTAATAAAACTTAGGTTAAAATTAATAATGTAATTTCATGAACCGAGGTTACATGCAGATATTCAATTCAATTGAATTGCATTCCATTCCGTGAGTAATAAAACTTAGGTTAAAATTAATCATGTAATTTCATTAACCTAGGTTTATAAAACACTTAACAGCTTGAGAAAATACACTAACAGCTTGAGAAACTGAACTAACAGCTCGAAATTTGCAAAATCATAATTTTTCAATATAACTCAATTATTTAATAAAACTTATGTTAAAATTAATCATGTAATTTCATGAACCTTGGTTTATGAAACACTTAACAGCTTGAGAAAATGCAATAACAGCTTGAGGAATTGAACTAAGAGCTCGAGACTTGTAAAAACATAATTTTTCAATTTCACTCACTTAAATAATAAAACATAGGTTAAAATTAATCACGTAATTTCATGAACCAAGGTTACATGCAGTTATTCAGTTCAATTCAATTGCATTTCATTTCATGAGTAATAAAACTTATGTTAAAATTAATTATGTAATTTCATGAATCTAGGTTTATAAAACACTTAACAGCTTGAGAAAATGCACTAACAGCTTGAGAAATTGAAATAACAGATCGAAACTTGCAAAAATATAATTTCTCAATTTAAGTCAATTAAATAATAGAACTTAGGTTAAAATTAATCATGTAATTTCATGAACCTCGGTTTATAAAACACTTAACAGTTTGAGAAAATGCACTAATTGCTTCAGAAATTGAACTAACCGCTCGAAACTTGCAAAAACATAATTTTTCAATTTAACTCCATTAAATAATAAGACTTAGGTTAAAATTAATCATGTAATTTCATGAACCTAGGTTACACGCGGATATTCAATTCAATTCAATTGCATTTCATTCCATGAGTAATAAAACTTAGGTTAAAATTAATTATGTAATTTCATTAACCTAGGTTACATGCAGATATTCAATTCAATTGCATTCCAGTCCATGAGTAATAAAACTTAGGTTAAAATTAATCATGTAATTTCATGAACCTAGGTTACATGCAGATATTAAATTCAATACAATTGCATTCCATTTCGTGAGTAATAATACGTACGTACGTTATAATTAATCATGTAATTTCATGAAACTAGGTTACATGCAAATATTCAATTCAATTCAATTGCATTCCAGTCCATGAGTAATAAAACTTAGGTTAAAATTAATAATGAAATTTCATGAACCTAGGTTATATGCAGATATTACATTAAATTCAATTGCATTCCATTTCATGAGTAATAAAAGTTAGGTTAAAATTTATTATGTAATTTCATGAACCTAGGTTACATGCAGATATTAAATTCAGTTCAGTTGCAAAACCATTTCATGAGTAATAAAACTTAGGTTAAAATCAATCATGTAATATCATGAACCTAGGTTACATGCAGATATTCAATTCAATTCAATTGCATTCCATTCCATGAGTAATAAAACTTAGGTTATAATTAATCATGTAATTTCATCAACCTAGGTTACATGCAGATATTAAATTCAATTCAATTGCATTCCATTTCATGAGTAATAAATCATAGGTTAAAATTAATCATGCAATTTGATGAACCTAGGTTACATGCATATATTAAATTCAATTCAACTGCATTCCATTTTATTAGTAATAAAACTTAGGTAAAAACTAATCATGTAATTTCTTGAACCTAGGTTACATGCAAATATTAAATTTAATTCAATTGTATTCCATTTCATGAGTAATAAAACTTAGGTTTAAATTTATCATGTAATTTCATGAATCTAGGTTAGATGCAGATATTAAATTCAATTCAATTGCATTCCATTCCATGAGTAATAAAACTTAGGTTAAATTTTGTAGGTCCCGAAAGATATCCCAAGTATATAGCCTTAAGCTGTAGGGGGGTGAATACAACTATTTAAAAACTACACACAATTTTCTCAATGTTTGTATGTATTATCAACAAATGTTGATTACAAACAAGCTTGAATGCGGAAAAGTTCAAGCTGAGATGACAGATACAACATTATGTTTAACTAGTCTAAGACAGACTTAAACTAGTTACAATGAATACACTCACTAAGAATCACTCACTGTGTTTACAAGACTCAGAGGAGCAGCTTGAACAAGAACAGCTTAGACACCAAGCACTGTTTTATTCAAGCAGACTTGCATGCATGAAAGACACACTTGAATGCACGTTCACTCTTGGGTTCAGCACTTAACCTTTTGGCTTAATCTTTCAATCCTTGGAAGTTTCTTTTTATACTCACTCAGAGGATCTAAGTGAAGCTTCTTCATTGGAAGAAAGGAAAAAGGGAAAGTCTTGTTGAAAAGACCACATCAACTTTTCTGCACAATCTGAAAAGCAGACTTGTCTTCATGTGGGCAGAACTTTTGTCTTTTCACTTTGTCTACTGTTGCATTGGCTTTAACTAAATATGGAATGTCAACTTTGTGTCTTTCTTCCTTTGTTAAGGCCTATTTTGATATAAGAAAAATGTCTGTCACCCTTTTCCAAATATCCTTTTGTCTTCATGTAACAGAACAGTGTGGGCAGGCTGTGCAGTTCTGATTTCCACTTTGTCTTCAACTTTGTAGACTGATCTTTTAGTCAAAAACAATACATGAGGACTTGGAAACATATTCCAAATAGTGTTTAGCCTGTTCACAAAGAACAGGTTCTGTTCACAAAGAACAGAACACTTGTAAACTGCCCAAGCTGCTTACCAGTGTAGAGCAGCGTAGACAGTTTATGTCCAGCCTGTTCAGTAGCTTCGACAAACTGTCTTTGTTGCAACGAATGCAACACATAGAACAGCTTTGGCTGATATTGAAAATCACTTAATAGGTTTCAATAAGGCATAAACAGGCCTTAAATTATACCTTTCAAGTGCATCAACAGGTTTGATTAAGAATCTCCCCCTCAGATGCAGAACAGGTTTGACTGAGGCCTTTTTGTGCCTAACAATCTCCCCCTATTTGCAATAACCAGTCTAAGCTGGCCTTATCAAAAATCACTATATATTTTTACAGTACATTTGCTGAAATAAAATTACAACATCAAAGTAAAGTAAAATATCAGTTTATATATACACTGATTCTTGATTACATAAAGCAACATATGTTTTTATACAAGTACAACTGATGTACTGATGTATATTACAACTAATGTAAAAGAAAAATTACAACTTATGTAATTAAAGTACAACTAATGTATAGCAGGTTTTGGACTGTTTGTGTTGGGAGCAAGTAATGGTAAGCCTGTCCAACTAATGGACAGCTTCCATTCTTCACCTACCCAGATGGTAGATGGACTCTATTACAATGGAGGAGGACCTTCGAACATCTTTTCAAGCTCCTCCCTTGTCTCCTCAAGTTCTTGAATTTCACTTCTGATGATCATGAACTTGGGATCTTCAAGTTCTCCTCTCTCATAAAAGCCTCTGTGCTGATACCAGACGGCTGCTCTCCACTTTCCTGATTGCCTGAATAAAGCTGCAAGTCTGAAGGCTGCAAGCTGTCTCAGATCCACCTTGTATAGATCTGAAGCTCTCTGAAAGCATCTCTTCTGAGTTAGGGGATCTACAAAAAATGCCCCAAGCTCAGGCTCTTCAATAATTTTGCCTTCTTCAAACTCTACTCCACTAGGCAAGCTGTGATCAACTCCTTTCATCTCAATAGCATAGTCACCTTGTTCTATCAAGATGAGGAGTTGTTCCATCTCAGTGTCCTTCCTAGTCCTCCTGACCTTTATTTTGGGATGTGTCACATAGACACCCTCACTGACTTCTTTTTAGATCAGGCCAAGATCCTTCACTCTCTCCATTAGCTTTTTAACATATGCCCTGATCGTCTTAGCCGTTTCTGACTTAGACTCACTCACATCAACTGCCAGCTCAATCCATTCCCTGTACCCCATCTGTGCAACATCAGTGTAGTCATACGTTTCTAGTTCTGGGCCTGTTGCACCCATTCTGGTTATTTTCAACTTCCACTGACTGCCTTTTCTTGATATGGGAACAGCTTTGACAATTGCTTCCTTGGCAAGCCTTCTATCAGCAACATCCTGAAATTTTCTTCTTGCCAGGTTGTCAAAGTGGAACTGAGCTCTTGCAGAAGGCACTTGAGTTTTGGTCACTGAGACTAGAGCACCCTTTTCTTTTTCTGCTTCCTTCTCTCCCGCTGATCCCTTAGCAGCTTCCATTAATTTCTTTTGCACTTCCAGAGAGGACATTTTGATTTTCTTTGCCTCTTGAAGTGCAAGAGATTTAGCAGCTTTGGCAGATTCTTATTCTTTCCTTAGAGCTTCCAGGGCTTGAAGCTGTTCTTCTCTAAACTCAAAGTATTTGTGCATAGGAAGACTCATTTCTTTGGCCCTGACTTTATGAAATTTAATCTCTGCTGCTTTCTGCTGTTGGGGATGAACTACTGCTTTTTCTTTTCCTTTAGCTACTATAGTGACAACAGCTTCAGGAGTTTCCTCCTCCTCCTCCTCTTCTTCTTCTAGAATCAGATGCCTCCTTCTGCTGCTTGGCCTGCCCTCAGAAATGAATTCCTCCCCCTTAGACTGAGCAGGATTTGGAGATTCAGCCTGAGTAGGCTGAGCAGTTTGGGAAGCACCGTCCATTGTACCTGTTGCAGATGCTCCTACTGGTTGACCAGTGGGTATTGCAGGCACTGATTTCTCCTTAGGAGAAGAAGTTTTCTCCCCCTTAGACTTAGTCTTCGAGGCAGATGACTTCTCCCCCTTTGAAGGAGATGTACCAGCACCTTCAACACCTGGTCTTCCTGAAGACACAAAGTCAGCAGGCTTGCTAGCAGTTTTGGCAGCAGGCTTGGGGCCAACAAGGCTATTCACTAAGAAGGCCAGGTTGTCCTTCACCTCTGCAAGTTGGGAAAGACAGGTTTGAATAGAAGAGGATTGGGTATCAGCAAGGGAGGTCAACTTGACAATGTTTTCCCTATCAGAAGCTGTGAACAGCAAACTTTGAAGCTGTGCAAGATGTAGTTCAAGAGAATCTTGCACATCAGCAAGGTTTGATGACACAAAATTGGATAGGGAGCCAATGAGTGTGATCAAGCTGACCAGAGTGGCAGGAAGAGTAGAATTGCAAGAAGTTAGGAGAGATGACAGCTGTTGAGAGATAGTTGTCATTGAGGACACAGAGTCCTGTTGTAGTGAAAGAATTGAGGAGAGGGATGTGGAGACATTTTGCAGCTGTGCAGTGAGTGCAGGCAGCTCTGGAGAGTTATCAGGTTGTGGAGTGGCTGGGAAGGAATCTTTGAACAGATCAAAGAATCCCTTAAGCTGTTCAGACATAGAGTCTGAAATAAGAGAGGGTAGAGAGGACATAGAGGTTTCTAAAGAACCAACTTTGGTGGTCAGCAGGGAAAGCTGATCCTTCAAAGGCAGGTCTTTAGGAGATGGAGGTGTATGGGTGGACTATTTAGATTGGGTTGATGGAGATGAAGAGGATGAGGTTGGTGTATGAGGATGTGATGGAGAGGGAAGAGGAACATTTGAGAGAAGCTCCATATCCTGGGCAAAAGTAATGGGGCCCAACTTGGAGGGGTCAAAGGGTCCCTCAGCAGTGGCAGCAGCTGCATCATCAGGAGAAGGGGTTGATGTTGGGGGCCTTTCAGATGCTGCTTGTGTTGCAACACCTTCATTAAGGCCAGTGGGTGTTCCCTCTGCAATGTCTTGGTGTAAAAGCACCTCATCATGGGGAGATGGGATATGCATTTCAACATCAGCAGTGGTAAATTCTGCTGATGGAATTTGCACAGAAGGGGCAGCCTCACCAAAGGGATGGTATGTTCCCTGAGGTTCATCAGCTTGGGTTGTTGGTCCCTCAGCAGCTGTTTGGTGTTGAACAGCTGTATCATAGGGAACAGAAGTTTGAGGTTGATCTGCTGATTGGTCTAAACCAGCAGGGTGGACACCTCGTGCAGACTCAGGGTGTAAAGAAGTTTGAGGTGGAGACAGTGTGGACGCAGTATGGAGTGGAGAGGACTCTCGTCTTTCAATATTCTCAGCCTGTTGGGAGGCTGGAATAGTTGAGGTGGCTATCTCCGTTTGTACAACTGGTTCCTGTTGGGAGGAACCAGAGGGTCTGGGCTGACTCTGGGTGGACTCAGGTTGGAGTGAAGCAGGCTCCAATTGTGCTGAACCTTCTCCCAAAATAGGAGAGGCAGCAGGGGTGGCTTCTTTTACAACTGAACCCTGTTGAGAGGGAACAGAGGAGCTGGTTGTTAGGGCTGGTTTCTTTTTGGCGAGTGATTTTCATTGGTATTGGATGGATGAAGTGGGAGATTGTGGAGAGGTGATGGGATCTGTTTAGACAGGGTGTGAGACTGGGTCAGGAACAATTGGGTTGGCCTGTTCCATGGTCTCAGGTGCCACAGAGGCACCAGCCACAAAGGCTTCAGGTTCAACAGATGAACCAGGGTGAGGAGCCTGCTCCCCCTCAGCCACAGAGGCTAAGGAAGCAGACTCAGACTGAGCTGTTTTGGCCTTCTTAGGGACAGGCCCAGCTTTAGTGGTTGCCATGGTCCTTTTAACAAGTTTGGACCTGGCTTTGAATTTTCCCTTGGGAGCAGCTTTGGGATCCACCCTCACAGCAGAGGGTCCTTCCACCAATCCTAACAGCCTCCTCATTGGGTAGAACAGGAGTATAAAACACTCTATTCCCTATTACAGGGAATGCAGCAGTCTTAAGTAAAGGCTGAGAGGAATATAATTACTCACCACAATGATGCTTGAAGATGAGGCTCAGAAACCTTGGATACCGAACAGCAGCTGGACGGTTTTCTTGTTGATTGTTGTCCCATCCACCAGCTGTAGAACAATGGGGACTTCATCACGGCTTAGTTGGTCGAATGAACCAACTTTACTTCCAAAGCACATCACCACCGAGGCAAATAGAAAACTGTAGGTCGGAGACAAATCCTTCCTACACAGTGTTGCTCCGATTTTGGGTTCTGCTACACCACAGAAACGTAGTAGATTGCCCATTTGATCATCTTCAGGTTGAGGCATGTCATATGGGTCAGCAGTTGGCAGATGAAGAACCTCCCTGAGAAGATCAGCTGTGATCTCAATGGTCTGAGTCCCATTGAGAATAGTTCCCTTGATGACTTTGGTGTTGGGGTTGTAGGCACAAGTGTACCAAAACTCGTACACCATCTCCTGGTACAGGACACCAGGAGTGACAGTTATAGCATAGTTCAACGGATGAACTTGAAGAAACTCCACCATCTGTTCATAACCCTTCCCTGACATAGTTTTTGGGAATGGTTAGGTTAGCAATGTAGTTGGTGGGTTTGATGGTCAGCATTATGGTAACTGATGAGTGTTTAACAACATCATCACCAACGAACACTGGAAGAAAGGGAGTATTTCTTTGAGTCATTTGTGAAAGTTTGGGTAATTTGAGAAGCAGAGGACACTTAGTCGATTTAGGGTTCTTGAGGATTTCTGGAAATAGTGAGGAAGACGAAGATGAAACAGTAGGGGGTATTTATAGGATTTGAATGTGAGTGGGTATGAGAGAGAAGCATTTGGGCGGTTGATTTGAAAAAGCCGTAATTAACATACGTAACCCACATTATCTGCAGTAATTAAGTTAAATAAAAACAAAAATTAAGTAACTTAATTGTGAAGAAAGGTTGTTAAAACTGTTGCTCTAAGCTGTTGGTCAAACCTGTGATGAGTAGGGTCGTCATAGGCTGTTCATTCTTCAACCTGTTCACTCTTCACACTGTACTTTCAACATGTGTTCTAATTTAAGATCAGGTTGTGTTTAATAGCTAAACAGGTTGCAAGACAATGTCTTGTAGAGCAGTGTGAAGGAGTGAGCAGGGTGGTGAATGGACCATCAGAGCAGGCTGGACGTATAAACTGTTATTGTTCAGCCTGTTGTATGCTCAAGGTGTTCAGGTTTTTCAGAAAAATAGCTAAGTACAGAACATACATAGCCTGTTCTGCCTAAGCTGTTCTGAGAAAGCTTGAGCAGTGTGAGACATACAAAGTCTTAGACCTTTGAGGACACTTAGTCACTCCTGTTTAGCATGCCCAGCTTACTGACAAGGTAATTAAACCTGGTTTCATCAAGAGGTTTGGTGAAAATGTCTGCAAGCTGTTCATTAGTTGAAATAAAGCTTACCTCCACATTACCTTTCTGAATGTGATCCCTGATGAAGTGATGTCTGACCTCAATATGCTTTGTTCTTGAATGAAATACTGGATTGTTGGAAATGGCTATGGCACTTGTGTTATCACACAGAATAGGAGTTTTCCTATACACAAGCCCATAGTCTTCAAGCTGATGCTGCATCCACAGAATCTTCCCACAGCAGCTTGCAGCAGCAATGTACTCAGCTTCAGCAGTAGAAGTAGACACTGAGTTCTGCTTCTTGCTACACCAACTTATCAACTTACCACCAAGGAGTTGACATCCACCTGTAGTGCTTTTCCTATCTAGCCTGCAGCCTGCAAAGTCAGAATCTGAATAACCTGTTAGTTCAAGACTTGAGTCTTTGGGATACCAAAGACCCAAAGCTGATGTGCCCTTTAGGTATCTGAAGATTCTTTTAACAACAACTAGATGAGATTCCTTTGGATCAGCTTGGAACCTAGCACACAAACAGGTAGCAAACATAATATCAGGTCTACTAGCCGTTAAATATAGCAAGCTCCCAATCATGCCTCTGTAAGCTGTTACTGAAACAGCTTTGCCACTGGCATCAGCATCCAATTTTACATTGGTTGCCATTGGGGTTTTAATAGGAGAACTTTGATCAAATTTAAACTTTTTCAAGAGATCTAAGGTATACTTTCTTTGTTTATAAAAATTCCAGTTGAGGTTTGTTTAACCTGTAATCCTAAAAAGAAAGTAAGTTCTCCCATCATACTCATTTCATATTTGGATTTCATGAGTAATGAAAAATTCTTGCATAACTGCTCATTAGTAGAACCAAATATTATGTCATCCACATAAATTTGAACAAGCATAATATCAGACTTCACCTTCTTAATGAACAGTGTGGTATCCACTTTACCTCTAGAATACCCATTGCTCATAAGGAATTCAGTAAGAGTGTCATACCAGGCTCTAGGGGCTTGTTTGAGACCATAGAGTGCTTTGTCCAACTTATAGACAAAGCCTGGATGTTGTTCATTTTCAAAACCTGGAGGCTGCTTGACATAAACTTCTTCTTGCAGCTTCCCATTCAAAAATGCACTCTTCACATCCATTTGAAATACCTTAATGCTCTTATGAGCAGCGTAGGCTAGATACAAACGAATTGCTTCTAGCCTGGCCACAGGAGCAAATGTCTCATCATAGTCAATTCCTTCCTCCTGTCTATAACCCTGAGCAACCAGTCTTGCCTTATTTCTAATGACATGACCTTGCTCGTCCATCTTATTCCTGAAAACCCATTTAGTGCCAATTATAGTTTTACCTTTAGGAGCAGGGACCAGCTTCCATACCTTGTTTCTCTCAAACTGATTGAGTTCTTCTTTCATGGCAGTGATCCAATTGACATCTTTTAGTGCTTCATCCACCTTCTTTGGCTCCAATAGTGAAACAAAGCTAGAGAACATACAGAAGTTCCCTAAGCTGTCCCACCTTGTTTGTACCCCTTTGTTGATGTCACCAATTATTTGATCATTGGGGTGATATCTGATCCACTTAGGATCATTCTTCAATGAGGATTCTCCTGAGTTATCAGCATCTTCAGCAGGTCCTGTTGAGCAGTTTTCAAGATTTTCAGACATACTGTTGTCTTGAGCCTGTTCACTTGTTGAACTTGACTGAGCACTGTTGAACATATCAGCAGAGGAACCAGGAAAATCAGCATTGATAGGTTCAGAACATACAGTTGTAATTAAGTCCGTACACTTATTCACACAGGGTGTATTGACATAATCATCATCATGCCCATCATGATTAACAGGTTCCACACTGGATGTAGTGGGAGCTTTTGAGTCCTCTTCATTGTTTGAATGCATGAGATCATCAAAGTTTAATTCTCCTGAAACTGATTCAGGATCAGCTTTGGTGGAGACATTCTTGGACTCTTCAAAGGTGACATTGATAGATTCATCTATCACCTTTCTTTTGTTGTTGTATACTCTGTAGGCTTTAGAGATAGCAGAGTATCCAACAAACACACCTTCATCAGCCTTTGGTTCAAACTTTGCCAGTGGGTCCCTTTGATTCAGAATGAAGCAGGGACACCCAAACACATGGAAGTAACTTACATTTGGCTTCCTCCCTTTGAGCATCTCATAGTGAGTCTTGTTGAACCTTTTCACCACTAAGGATCTGTTTTGGGTGAAGCAGGAAGTGCTAACAGCTTCAGCCCAGAATGATGAAGGTAAACCAGATGCACACAACATGGTTCTAGCAGCTTCAATGAGAGTTCGGTTTCTCCTTTCAGCAACTCCATTTTGTTGTGGAGTTCTTACAGCTGAAAAGTTTTGAGTGATTCCTTTCTCTTCACAGAAGTCTTCAAGAGTACTGTTTCTGAATTCAGTACCGTGATCACTTCTAAGCTGCTTCACTTGGGCAGAGTTCAGCATTTCCATCTTTTTCACAAACCAATAATTTCTCTAGCAGCCTCTCCTTTGCTCTTCAGGAAGATAACCCATGTGTACCTGGAGAACTCATCAACCATTACTAGAGTGTATCTTCTTCCTCCTAGACTTGGGACATTGATAGGTCCAAACAAGTCCATGTGGATTAAGAAGAGAGGAGTATCAATAGAAAAATTATGTTTGGATTTAAAAGATGATTTTCTCTGCTTGCCTTTCTCACAAGCTGTGCAGAGTCTATCCTTAACAAAGGTCATAGACGGAAAACCTGTCACAAACTCTTTCTTATAGAGTTTGTTGATGTTCTTGAAGTTCAGGTGTGACAGCCTTTTGTGCCATAACCAGTTTAGGTCTGCATTTGTTCTTGTGAGAAAACAGGTTTCAGTTGTGGGATCAGCAGATTGCATGTCCACAACATATACACCTTTCTTTCGTTGAGCACACATCACAACTTTGCCTTGGGGATCCAATATGTAACCCAGGTGCTCATCAAAGTTAACCTTGTAGCAAGCATCATACAGTTGACTTATTCTAACAAGGTTATGTTTCAGCCCAACAACATAGGCTACTCTTTTGAACACTGCAACACCAGCTTTAGGAGTTCCATATCCCTTAGTGGATCCCTATACATTGTCACCAAAGGTGACTTTTGGCCCTTTTTCAGGCCTGAGATCACTCAGCAGGTCCTTACAACCTGTCATGTGCCCTGAGCAGCCACTGTCCAAGTACCAAACCTGGGATGGTTGTTTATCCTGCAGAGTGACAAGAAGAATATTAGTCATTTTTAGGGGAACTCATCACAGAGATGAGTTCTCCCACTTCATCAACATTTGTTGATGGACTTGTGATATCAACACTAATATTCCCTATTTGAATAGTATCAGTTTGGATACCATTCTCATTGACTAAGATGTTTCCAACACTATTTATGTTGGCAGTGAGGGAACCATCAGAGTTAGCAGGCCTCATGTCCTCAGATTCAGGACAGTTTTTGGCCAAATGTGTCTTCATTCCACATTTATAGCATTTTCTTCTTTTAGCATTTTTGGAAGAAGACCTTTCAGTAACACATTCTGAGTTATTTCTGTTGATTCTATCAGCAAGTTTAGCAAACTCATTACTATTTGATGAATCAACAGCTTGAGTGGAAAGTTCAATAGCCACAGCTTTGCCCGTCTCTTCTTTCCTCTTTTTAGGAGGGCAGATGTCAAAGATAGGAAGCTTAATTGGCTTTTGAACTTCCACAGGTTTAGTAAACCTATTCCCAACTCTCTCAGGCTGAGCAATGGCTTTGCTTTTGCCCTTTCTGAGATGTGATTGATGCTGCCTATCAACATAATCATTATTCCTGGTTTTGAAAAACTTATTCTCATTTAAAACCAGTTTACCACTATGATTAGAAAACTTATTTGAAATCACAGCAGGTTTGCCTTCAACATGAGACTTACCCTTGTTAATGGCAGACTGCTTTTTTTGAAAACTTATTTTCAAAATGTTCAGCATTAAAAGGATTAGTATGCCTTTTACCATCAGCTTTAGACCCAGAGCCTGTTTTGTCAACAGACTTGGTGTCCACAGCTGCAGTTTGGACAAGTTTTCCTTTCTTTTGGTTGTGTGAATTAGCAGAGCACTTAGCAAGCGGATTTGATGGAGAACTTATTCCATCAGCAACTTTTGAGCTAGGTTCACACGAGCTGTCAGTGTTTTGAGGCCTGACAAACCTGTTTGTTGAGATTAATTTACCATTCACTTTTTGAATAAAAGTGTTTGGAAGCTCACCAAGAGTGGACAAATCTTCTTTCAGATTATTAACCTCAACAATGGAAGCTGCTGTGTCAAGATCCCCTCCAAGATAGGCTTGGATTTGTGCAGGGATCTGCTGACTTATGCAGTGGCTAACTTTTTGTGCAGATTGACACCAAGAGTCAACTATCTTTTGAAGCTTAGCATGTTTTATATCTGTTTCTCTCTTTTTTTCCAGTAAAATAGAGTTGATGTGTTTTAATTCATCAAGCTCAGTTTCCAACTTATGGAAACTGTCCAGTTTACTGGATTTTGTTTCAAGATCAGTTTTAAGCTTAGAGATTTCCGATAATAAAACAGTATGCTTCTCAATAACAGCTTTCAGATCAACAAGCATATATTCAAACATTTTAACTTTTTCTCTAGAACTGTAATCCATAAAATTTTGTACCTTATACATCATTGTAGGGTTCCAGGTTTCCAAGCTGCTGAAAGCTTCAGCTTCAGCCAGATCCTGTTTGAAGTTGCTTGTTGATGGGACATCAGTGTTGGCCATCAGACATTGATTGTCTTCTTCATCTGAAGATGAATCAGACTCCTCCCAGTCACAAGTCTCTGCCATGAGTCCCTTTTGTCGGTTGGAAACCACTGAGTTTTCCAACTTCCTCAGCTTAGCCATGGCCATAAGGTACTTAGCCCTATAGCTATCATCCCTGTTTGTCTTGTGTGGTTTGGATGACTGACCAACAGCTTTTGACACACAGTCAGCTGCTATATGGTCAGTTTTGCCACATTTGAAGCACTCAGCTTTGGTCTTGTCAAATGCTTTCTTTTTGACAGCATTTGAGCTTCCCTGCAGCATGTTTCTTCCAAACCTTTTCTTGTTGAACCTTTTGACTAGCATGGCTATCATTTGCTCATCATCTAGTTCAGCAAGTTCTGCATTGTCTTCCTCATCAGACACTTCCTCCTTATCATCAGCCTGTTGATCAGGTTGAGTGAACACATCACCCATGCGACTTACAGTTTGTCTCACACTGGCCATAAAGGCTGGACCTTTCTTAGACATTTCCAAGGCATTTCTCTTTAGTTGCCTTGACTGCTCATCATTCAGTAAGGATCCATATAGGTTAACAAGATCCATACTTCTGATGGTACCTGAATTCCTTAAGATGGTAGAAAATAATTCCATTCTTCAGGCAAGATGTCTAAGAATTTATTCACCAGAGTCAGGTTGTCCTTAGTGATCCCAACAGCTTTGAGATCATTAACAATAGCAGTGAACCTGGTGTAGGTTTCTGTGAGAGTCTCCTTTGGTTTTGCAAAGAAGAGTTCATACTGTCTAACAAGATTGTTAATCCTGTTGTCCAGTGTGATTGTGGGTCCATCATAGACGGTATACAGAGTATCTCACATCTCCTTTGCAGTCTTAAGTAAAGGCTGAGAGGAATATAATTGCTCACCACAATGATGCTTGAAGATGAGGCTCAGAAACCTTGGATACCGAACAGCAGCTGAACGGTTTTCTTGTTGATTGTTGTCCCATCCACCAGCTGTAGAACAATGGGGACTTCATCACGGCTTAGTTGGTCGAATGAACCAACTTTACTTCCGAAGCACATCACCACCGAGGCAAATAGAAAACTGTAGGTCGGAGACAAATCCTTCCTAAACAGTGTTGCTCCGATTTTGGGTTCTGCTACACCACAGAAACGTAGCAGATTGCCCATTTGATCATCTTCAGGTTGAGGCATGTCATATGGGTCAGCAGTTGGCAGATGAAGAACCTCCCTGAGAAGATCAGCTGTGATCTCAATGGTCTGAGTCCCATTGAGAATAGTTCCCTTGATGACTTTAGTGTTGGGGTTGTAGGCACAAGTGTACCAAAACTCGTACACCATCTCCTGGTACAGGACACCAGGAGTGGCAGTCATAGCATAGTTCAACGGATGAACTTGAAGAAACTCCACCATCTGTTCATAACCCTTCCCTACATAGTTTTTGGGAATGGTTAGGTTAGCAATGTAGTTGGTGGGTTTGATGGTCAGCATTTTGGAAACTGATAAGTGTTTAACAACATCAGCACCAACGAACACTGGAAGAAAGGGAGTATTTCTTTGAGCCATTTGTGAAAGTTTGGGTAATTTGAGAAGTAGAGGACACTTAGTCGATTTAAGGTTCTTGAGGATTTATGGAAATAGTGAGGAAAACGAAGATGAAACAGTAGGGGGTATTTATAGGATTTGAATGTGAGTGGGTATGAGAGAGAAGCATTTGGGCGGTTGATTTGAAAAAGCCGTTAACGGAAAACGAAACGGTTGTCCATGTCAGACCGTTTGTCAGACCACTTGAGCCCTTTTTAATCACTAACACACGTTACCCACATTATCCGCAGTAATTAAGTTAAATAAAAACAAAAATTAAGTAACTTAATTGTGAAGAAAGGTAGTTAAAACTGTTGCTCTAAGCTGTTGGTCAAACTTGTGATGAGTAGGGTCGTCATAGGCTGTTCATTCTTCAACATGTTCACTCTTCACACTGTACTTTCAACCTGTGTTCTAATTTAAGATCAGGTTGTGTTTAGTAGCTGAACAGGTTGCAAGACAATGTCTTGTAGAGTAGTGTGAAGGAGTGAGCAGGGTGGTGAATGGACCATTAGAGCAGGATGGACATATAAACTATTATTGTTCAGCCTGTTGTATGCTCAAGCTGTTCAGGTTTTTCAGAAAAATAGCTAAGTACAGAACATACGTAGCCTGTTCTGCCTAAGCTGTTCTGAGAAAACTTGAGCAGTGTGATACAAAGTCTTAGACCTTTGAGGACACTTAGACACTCTTGTTTAACATGCCCAGCTTACTGACAAGGTAATTAAACCTGGTTTCATCAAGAGGTTTGGTGAAAATGTCTGCAAGCTGTTCATTAGTGGAAATAAAGCTTACCTCCACATTACCTTTCTGAATGTGATCCTTGATGAAGTGATGTCTGACCTCAATATGCTTTGTTCTTGAATGAAATACTGGATTGTTGGAAATGGCTATGGCACTTGTGTTATCACACAGAATAGGAGTTTTCCTTTACACAAGCCCATTGTCTTCAAGCTGATGTTGCATCCACAGAATCTGCCCACAGCAGCTTCCAGCAGCAATGTACTCAGCTTCAGCAGTAGAAGTAGACACTGAGTTCTGCTTCTTGCTACACCAACTTATCAACTTACCACCAAGGAGTTGACATCCACCTGTAGTGCTTTTCCTATCTAGCCTGCAGCCTGCAAAGTCAGAATCTGAATAACCTGTTAGTTCAAGACTTGAGTCTTTGGGATACCAAAGACCCAAAGCTTATGTGCCCTTTAGGTATCTGAAGATTCTTTTAACAGCAGCTAGATGAGATTCCTTTGGATCAGCTTGGAACCTAGCACACAAACAGGTAGCAAACATAATATCAGGTCTACTAGCCGTTAAATATAGCAAGCTCCCAATCATGCCTCTGTAAGCTGTTACTGAAACAGCTTTGCCACTGGCATCAGCATCCAATTTTACATTGGTTGCCATTGGGGTTTTAATAGGAGAACTTTGATCAAATTTAAACTTTTTCAAGAGATCTAAAGTATACTTTATTTGATTTATAAAAATTCCAGTTGAGGTTTGTTTAATCTGTAATCCTAAAAAGAAAGTAAGTTCTCTCATCATACTCATTTCATATTTGGATTTCATGAGTAATGAAAAATTCTTGCATAACTGCTCATTAGTAGAACCAAATATTATGTCATCCACATAAATTTGAACAAGCATAATATCAGACTTCACCTTCTTTATGAACAGTGTGGTATCCACTTTACCTCTGGAATACCCATTTCTCATAAGGAATTCAGTAAGAGTGTCATACCAGGCTCTAGGGGCTTGTTTGAGACCATAGAGTGCTTTGTCCAACTTATAGACAAAGCCTGGATGTTGTTCATTTTCAAAACCTGGAGGCTGCTTGACATAAACTTCTTCTTGCAGCTTCCCATTCAAAAATGCACTCTTCATATCCATTTGAAATACCTTAATGCTCTTATGAGCAGCGTAGGCTAGATACAAACGAATTGCTTCTAGCCTGGCCACAGGAGCAAATGTCTCATCATAGTCAATTCCTTCCTCCTGTCTATAACCCTGAGCAACCAGTCTTGCCTTATTTCTAATGACATGACCTTGCTCATCCATCTTATTCCTGAAAACCCATATAGTGCCAATTATAGTTTTACCTTTAGGAGCAGGGACCAACTTCCATACCTTGTTTCTCTCAAACTGATTGAGTTCTTCTTGCATGGCAGTGATCTAATTGGCATCTTTTAGTGCTTCATCCACCTTCTTTGGCTCCATTAGTGAAACAAAGCTAGAGAACATACAGAAGTTCCCTAAGCTGTCCCACCTTGTTTGTACCCCTTTGTTGATGTCACCAATTATTTGATCATTAGGGTGACATCTGATCCACTTAGGATCATTCTTCAATGAGGATTCTCCTGAGTTATCAGCATCTTCAGCAGGTCCTGTTGAGCAGTTTTCAAGATTTTCAGACACACTGTTGTCTTGAGCCTGTTCACTTGTTGAACTTGACTGACCACTGTTAAACACATCAGCAGAGGAACCAGGAAAATCAGCATTGATAGGTTCAGGACATACAGTTGTAATTAAGTCAGTACACTTATTCACACAGGGTGTATTGACATAATCATCATCATGCCCATCATGATTAACAGGTTCCACACTGGATGTAGTGGGAGCTTTTGAGTCCTCTTCATTGTTTGAATGCATGAGATCATCAAAGTTTAATTCTCCTGAAACTGATTCAGGAACAGCTTTGGTGGAGACATTCTTGGACTCTTCAAAGGTGACATTGATAGATTCATCTATCACCTTTCTTTTGTTGTTGTATACTCTGTAGGCTTTAGAGATAGCAGAGTATCCAACAAACACACCTTCATCAGCCTTTGGTTCAAACTTTGCCAGTTGGTCCCTTTGATTCAGAATGAAGAAGGGACACCCAAACACATGGAAGTAACTTACATTTGGCTTCCTCCCTTTGAGCATCTCATAGGGAGTCTTGTTGAACCTTTTCACCACTAAGGATCTGTTTTGGGTGAAGCAGGAAGTGCTAACAGCTTCAGCCTAGAATGATGAAGGTAAACCAGATGCACACAACATGGTTCTAGCAGCTTCAATGAGAGTTCGGTTTCTCCTTTCAGCAACTCCATTTTGTTGTGGAGTTCTTACAGCTGAAAAGTTTTGAGTGATTCCTTTCTCTTCACAGAAGTCTTCAAGAGTACTGTTTCTGAATTCAGTACCGTGATCACTTCTAAGCTGCTTCACTTGGGCAGAGTTCAGCATTTCCATCTTTTTCACAAACCAATAATTTCTCTAGCAGCCTCTCCTTTGCTCTTCAGGAAGATAACCCATGTGTACCTGGAGAACTCATCAACCATTACTAGAGTGTATCTTCTTCCTCCTAGACTTGGGACATTGATAGATCCAAACAAGTCCATGTGGATTAAGAAGAAAGGAGTATCAATAGAAAAATTATCTTTGGATTTAAAAGATGATTTTCTCTGCTTGCCTTTCTCACAAGCTGTGCAGAGTCTATCCTTAACAAAGGTCATAGAAGGCAAACATGTCACCAACTCTTTCTTACAGAGTTTGTTGATGTTCTTGAAGTTCAGGTGTGACAGCCTTTTGTGCCATAACCAGTTTAGGTCTGCATTTGTTCTTGTGAGAAAACAAGTTTCAGTTGTGGGATCAGCAGATTGCATGTCCACAACATATACACCTTTCTTTCGTTGAGCACACATCACAACTTTGCCTTGGGGATCCAATATGTAACCCAGGTGCTCATCAAAGTTAACCTTGTAGCCAGCATCACACAGTTGACTTATGCTAACAAGGTTATGTTTCAGCCCAACAACATAGGCTACTCTTTTGAACACTGCAGCACCAGTTTTAAGAGTTCCATATCCCTCAGTGGATCCCTGTACATTGTCACCAAAGGTGACTTTTGGCCCTTTTTCAGGCCTGAGATCACTCAGCAGGTCCTTACAACCTGTCATGTGCCCTGAGCAGCCACTGTCCAAGTACCAAACCTGGGATGGTTGTTTTTCCTGCAGAGTGGCAAGAAGAATATTAGTCATTTTTAGGGGAACTCATCACAGAGATGAGTTCTCCTACTTCATCAACATTTGTTGATGGACTTGTGATATCAACACTAATATTCCCTATTTGAATAATATCAGTTTGGATACCATTCTCATTGACTAAGATGTTTCCAACACTGTTTATGTTAGCAGTGAGGGAACCATCAGAGTTAGCAGGCCTCATGTCCTCAGATTCAGGACAGTTTTTGGCCAAATGTGTCTTCATTCCACATTTATAGCATTTTCTTCTTTTAGCATTTTTGGAAGAAGACCTTTCAGAAACACATTCTGAGTTATTTCTGTTGATTCTATCAGCAGGTTTAGCAAACTCATTACTATTTGATGAATCAACAGCTTGAGTGGAAAGTTCAATAGCCACAACTTTGCCTGTCTATTCTTTCCTCTTTTTAGGAGGGCAGATGTCAAAGATAGGAAGCTTAATTGGCTTTTGAACTTCCACAGGTTTAGTAAACCTATTCCCAACTCTCTCAGGCTGAGCAATGGCTTTGCTTTGGCCCTTCCTGAGATGTGATTGATGCTGCCTATCAACATAATCATTATTCCTGGTTTTGAAAAACTTATTCTCATTTAAAACCAGTTTACCACTATGATTAGAAAACTTATTTGAAATCACAGCAGGTTTGCCTTCAACATGAGACTTACCCTTGTTAATGGCAGACTGCTTACCTTTTGAAAACTTATTTTCAAAATGTTCAGCATTAAAAGGATTAGTATGCCTTTTTCCATCAGCTTTGGACCCAGAGCCTGTTTTGTCAACAGACTTGGTGTCCACAGCTGCAGTTTGGACATGTTTTCCTTTCTTTTGCTTGTGTGAATTAGCAGAGCACTTAGCAAGCGGATTTGATGGAGAACTTATTCCATCAGCAGCTTTTGAGCTAGGTTCACACGAGCTGTCAGTGTTTTGAGGCCTGACAAACCTGTTTGTTGAGATTAATTTACCATTCACTTTTTGAATAAAAGTGTTTGGAAGCTCACCAAGAGTGGACAAATCTTCTTTCAGATTATTAACCTCAACAATGGAAGCTGCTGTGTCAAGATCCCCTCCAAGATAGGCTTGGATTTGTGCAGGGATCTGCTGACTTATGCAGTGGCTAACTTTTTGTGCAGATTGACACCAAGAGTCAACTATCTTTTGAAGCTTAGCATGTTTTATATCTGTTTCTCTCTTTTTTTCCAGTAAAATAGAGTTGATGTGTTTTAATTCATCAAGCTCAGTTTCCAACTTATGGAAACTGTCCAGTTTACTGGATTTTGTTTCAAGATCAGTTTTAAGCTTAGAGATTTCCGACAATAAAACAGTATGCTTCTCAATAACAGCTTTCAGATCAACAAGCATATATTCAAACATTTTAACTTTTTCTCTAGAACTGTAATCCATAAAATTTTGTACCTTATACATCATTGTAGGGTTCCAGGTTTCCAAGCTGCTGAAAGCTTCAGCTTCAGCCAGATCCTGTTTGAAGTTGCTTGTTGATGGGACATCAGTGTTGGCCATCAGACATTGATTGTCTTCTTCATCTGAAGATGAATCAGACTCCTCCCAGTCACAAGTCTCTGCCATGAGTCCCTTTTGTCGGTTGGAAACCACTGAGTTTTCCAACTTCCTCAGCTTAGCCATGGCCATAAGGTACTTAGCCCTATAGCTATCATCCCTGTTTGTCTTGTGTGGTTTGGATGACTGACCAACAGCTTTTGACACACAGTCAGCTGCTATATGGTCAGTTTTGCCACTTTTGAAGCACTCAGCTTTGGTCTTGTCAAATGCTTTCTTTTTGACAGCATTTGAGCTTCCCTGCAGCATGTTTCTTCGAAACCTTTTCTTGTTGAACCTTTTGACAAGCATGGCTATCATTTGCTCATCATCTAGTTCAGCAAGTTCTGCATTGTCTTCCTCATCAGACACTTCCTCCTTATCATCAGCCTGTTGATCAGGTTGAGTGAACACATCACCCATGCGACTTACATTTTGTCTCACACTGGCCACAAAGGCTGGACCTTTCTTAGACATTTCCAAGGCATTTCTCTTCTGTTGCCTTGACTGCTCATCATTCAGTAAGGATCCATATAGGTTAACAAGATCCATACTTCTGATGGTACCCGAATTCCTTAAGATGGTAGAAAATAATTCCATTCTTCAGGCAAGATGTCTAAGAATTTATTCACCAGAGTCAGGCTGTCCTTAGTGATCCCAACAGCTTTGAGATCATTAACAATAGCAGTGAACCTGGTGTAGGTTTCTGTGAGAGTCTCCTTTGGTTTTGCAAAGAAGAGTTCATACTGTCTAACAAGATTGTTAATCCTGTTGTCCAGTGTGATTGTGGGTCCATCATAGACGGTACACAGAGTATCCCACATCTCCTTTGCAGTCTTCATCTTCTCAACCTGTTTGAACACATCATCAGGCAGAGAGATAACCAGGTTATTCCTGGCCTTTGCATCCAGAGCCACCAGTCTTTTGTCTTCATCAGACCATTGAGCTTTAGCTTTCTCAAAGATTCTGATTTCAGGAGTAGCTCCTTCAACCGCTGGAGTTATGGTTGTAACAGAGGTTGGCACATAGGGACCCTCCATTACAATCTCTGGTAGTTGTACATCCAGATTCTCTAAGTAGAGCATCATTCTGCACTTCCAACCAGAGAAGTTCTGATAATTGAACTTTGGAGGTCTGCCCATTGAGCCATTGTCATAGTATGAGGAATTTGCAGCACTGTTGTCCATGGAAACTTTGGGAGAATGAGAGATCTAGAATGACACACACTCTAAAAAGCTCTGATACCAGTTGTAGGTCCCGAAAGATATTCCAAGTATATAGCCTTAAGCTGTAAGGGGGGTGAATACAGCTATTTAAAAACTACACACAATTTTCTCAATGTTTGTATGTATTATCAACATATGTTAATTACAAACAAGCTTGAATGCGGAAAAGTTCAAGCTGAGATGACAGATACAACAATATGTTTAACTAGTCTAAGACAAACTTAAACTAGTTACAATGAATACACTCACTAAGAATCACTCACTGTGTTTACAAGACTCAGAGGAACAGCTTGAACAAGAACAACTTAGACACCAAGCACTGTTTTATTCAACCAGACTTGCATGCATGAAAGACACACTTGAATGCACGTTCACTCTTGGGTTCAACACTTAGCTTTTTGGATTAATCTTTCAATCCTTGGAAGTTTCTTTTTATACTCAGTCAGAGGATCTAAGTGAAGCTTCTTCATTGGACGAAAGGAAAAAGGGAAAGTCTTGTTGAAAAGACCACATAAACTTTTCTGCACATTCTGAAAAGCAGACTTGTCTTCATGTGGGCAGAACTTTTGTCTTTTCACTTTGTCTAATATTGCATTGGCTTTAACTAAATATGGAATGTCAACTTTGCGTCTTTCTTCCTTTGTTAAGGCCTATTTTGATATAAGAAAAAGGTTTGTCACCCTTTTCCAAATATCCTTTTGTCTTCATGTAACAGAACAGCGTGGGCACGCTGTGCAGTTCTGATTTCCACTTTGTCTTCAACTTTGTAGATTGATCTTTTAGTAAAAAACAATACATGAGGACTTGGAAACATATTCCAAATAGTGTTTAGCCTGTTCACAAAGAACAGGTTCTGTTCACAAAGAACCGAACACTTGTAAACTGCCCAAGCTGCTTACCGGTGTAGAGCAGCGTAGACAGTATATGTCCAGCCTGTTCAGCAGACTGAACAGCTTGGACAAACTATCTTTGTTGCAACGAATGCAACACATAGAATAGCTTTGGCTGATATTGCAAATCACTTAATAGGTTTCAATAAGGCATAAACAGGCCTTAAATTATACCTTTCAAGTGCATCAACAGGATTGATTAAGAATCTCCCCCGCAGATGCAGAACAAGTTTGACGGAGGCCTTTTTGTGCCTAACAAATTTAATCATGTAATTTCATGAACCTATGTTACATGCAGATATTAGATTCAATTCAATTGCATTCCATTCCAAGAGTAATAAAACTTAGGTTATAATTAATCATGTAATTTCCTCAAACTAGGTTACATGCAGATATTAAATACAATTCAATTGCATTCCATTTCATGAGTAATAAAACATAGGTTAAAATTAATCATGTAATTTCATGAACCTAGGTTATATGCAGATATTACATTAAATTCAATTTCATTCCATTTCATGAGTAATAATAGTTATGTTAAAATTTATCATGTAATTTCATGAACCTAGGTTACATGCAGATATTAAATTCAATTTAGTTGCATTCCATTTCAAGAGTAATAAAACTTAGGTAAAAATTAATCATGTAATATCATGAACCTAGGTTACATGCAGATATTAAATTCAATTCAATTGCATTCCATTCCATGAGTAATAAAACTTAGGTTAAATTTAATCATGTAATTTCATCAACCTAGGTTACATGCAAATATTAGATTCAATTCAATTGCATTCCATTCCATGAGTAATAAAACTTAGGTTAAATTTAATCATGTAATTTCATGAACCTAGGTTACATGCAGATATTAGATCCAATTCAATTGCATTCCATTTCATGAGCAATAAAACTTAGGTAAAAATTAATCATGTAATTTCATGAACCTAGGTTACATGCAGATATTCAATTCAATTCAATTGCATTCATTCCATGAGTAATAAAATTTAGGTTATAATTAATCATGTAATTTCATGAACCTAGGTTTATAAAACACTTAACAGCTTAAGAAAATGCACTAACAGCTTGAGAAATTGAACTAATAGCTCAAAACTTGCAAAAACATAATTTTTCAATTTAACTCAATTAAATAATAAAACTTAGGTTAAAAATAATCAAGTAATTTCATGAACCTCGGTTTATAAAACACTTAACAGCTTGAGAAAATGCACCAACAGCTTGAGAAATTAAACTAATAGCTCGAAACTTGCAAAAACATAAATTTTCAATTTAACTCAATTAAATAATAAAACTTAGGTTAAAATTAATCATGTAATTTCATTAACCTAGGTTACATGCAGATATTCAATTCAATTCAATTGCATTCCACTCCATGAGTAGTAAAACTGAGGTTATAATTAATCATGTAATTTCATGAACCTAGGTTACATGCAGATATTCAATTTAATTCAATTGCACTCCAGTCCATGAGTAATAAAACTTAGTTTAAAATTAATCATGTAATTTCATAAACCTAGGTTACATGCAGATATTAAATTTAATTCAATTGTATTCCATTTTATTAGTAATAAAACTTAGGTAAAAACTAATCATGTAATTTCATGAACCTAGGTTACATGCAAATATTAAATTTAATTCAATTACATTCCATTTCATGAATAATAAAACATAGGTTAAATTAATCATGTAATTTCATGAACCTAGGTTACATGCAGATATTCAATTCAATTCAATTGCATTCCATTCCATGAGTAGTAAAACTTAGGTTATAATTAATCATGTAATTTCATGAACCTAGGTTACATGCAGATTTTAAACTCAATTCAATTGCATTCCATTCCATGAGTAATAAAACTTAGGTTAAATTTAATCATGTAATTTAATGAACCTATGTTACATGCATATATTAGATTCAATTCAATTGCATTCCATTTCATGAGTAATAAAACTTAGGTAAAAATTAATCATGTAATTTCTTGAACCTAGGTTACATGCAGATATTCAATTCAATTCAATTGCATTCCATTTCATGAGTAATAATACTTACGTACGTTATAATCAATCATGTAATATCATGAACCTAGGTTACATGCAGATATTCAATTCAATTCAATTGCATTCCATTCCATGAGTAATAAAACTTAGGTCATAATTAATCATGTAATTTCATCAACCTTGGTTACATGCAGATATTAAATTCAAGTCAATTGCATTCCATTTCATGAGTAATAAAACATAGGTTAAAATTAACCATGTAGTTTCATGAACCTAGGTTACATGCAGATATTAAATTGAATTCAATTGCATTCCATTTCATTAGTAATAAAACTTAGGTAAGAACTAATCATGTAATTTCATGAACCTAGGTTACATGCAAATATTAAATTTAATTCAATTGCATTCCATTTCTTGAGTAATAAAACTTAGGTTAAAATTAATCATGTAATTTCATGACCCTAGGTTACATGCAGATATTAAATTCAATTCAATTGTATACCATTTCATTAGTAATAAAACTTAGGTAAAAAATAATCATGTAATTTCATGAACCTAGATACATGCAAATATTAAATTTAATTCAATTGTATTCCATTTCATGAATAATAAAACATAGGTTTAAATTAATCATGTAATTTCATGAACCTAGGTTAGATGCAGATTTTAAATTCAATTCAATTGCATTCCATTCCATGAGTAATAAAACTTAGGTTAAATTTAATAATGTAATTTAATGAACCTATGTTACATGCATATATTAGATTCAATTCAATTGCATTCCATTTCATGAGTAATAAAACTTAGGTAAAAATTAATCGTGTAATTTCATGAACCTAGGTTACATGCAGATATTCAATTCAATTCAATTGCATTCCATTTCATGAGTAATAATACTTACGTACGTTATAATCAATCATGTAATATCATGAACCTAGGTTACATGCAGATATTCAATTCAATTCAATTGCATTCCATTCCATGAGTAATAAAACTTAGGTCATAATTAATCATGTAATTTCATCAACCTTGGTTACATGCAGATATTAAATTCAATTCAATTGCATTCCATTTCATGAGTAATAAAACATAGGTTAAAATTAATCATGTAGTTTCATGAACCTAGGTTACATGCAGATATTAAATTGAATTCAATTGCATTCCATTTCATTAGTAATAAAACTTAGGTAAGAACTAATCATGTAATTTCATGAACCTAGGTTACATGCAAATATTAAATTTAATTCAATTGCATTCCATTTCATGAGTAATAAGACATAGGTTTAAATTAATCATGTAATTTCATGAACCTAGGTTAGATGCAGATATTAAATTCAATTCAATTGCATTCCAGTCCATGAGTAATAAAACTTAGGTTAAAATTAATCTTGTAATTTCATGAACTTAGGTGACATACAGATATTAAATTCAATGCAATTGCATTCCATTTCATGAGTAATAAAAGTTAGGTTTAAATTAATCATGTAATTTCATGAACCTAGGTTACATGCAGATATTCAATTCAATTCAATTTCATTCCAGTGCATTAGTAATAAAACTTAGGTTAAAATTAATAATATAATTTCATGAACCTAGGTTACATGCAGATATTCATTTCAATTCAATTGCATTCCATTCCATGAGTAATAAAACATAGGTTAAAATTAATCATGTAATTTCATTAACCTAGGTTTATAGAACACTTAGTAGCTTGAGAAAATGCACTAACAGCTTGAGAAACTGAACTATCAGCTAGAAATTTGCAAAAACATAATTGTTCAATTTGACTCAATTATATAATAAAACTTAGGTTAAAATTAATCATGTAATTTCATGAACCTTGGTTTATGAAACACTTAATAGCTTGAAAAAAATGCACTAATAGCTTGAGGAATTGAACTAAGAGCTCGAAACTTGCAAAAACATAATTTTTCAATTTAACTCAATTAAATAATAAAACATAGGTTAAAATTAATCATGTAATTTAATGAACCTAGGTTACATGCAGTTATTCAGTTCAATTCAGTTGCATTTCATTCCATGAGTAATAAAACTTAGGTTAAAATTAATTATGTAATTTCATGAACCTAGGTTTATAAAACACTTAACAGCTTGAGAAAATGCACTAACAGCTTGAGAAATTGAAATAACAGCTCGAAACTTGCAAAAACATAATTTCTCAATTTAATCTCAATTAAATAATAGAACTTAGGTTAAAATTAATCATGTAATTTCATGAACCTCGGTTTATAAAACACTTAACAGCTTGAGAAAATGCACTACTTGCTTGAGAAATTGAACTAACCGCTCGAAACTTGCAAAAACATAATTTTTCAATTTAACTCAATTAAATAATAAAACTTAGGTTAAAATTAATCATGTAATTTCATGAACCTAGGTTACACGCGGATATTCAATTCAATTCAATTGCATTTCATTCGATGAGTAATAAAACTTAGGTTAAAATTAATTATGTAATTTCATGAACCTAAATTACATGCAGATATTCAATTCCGTTCAATTCAATTGCATTCCAGTCCATGAGTAATAAAACTTAGGTTAAAATTAATCATGTAATTTCAGGAACCTAGGTTACATGCAGACATTAAATTCAATACAATTGCATTCCATTTCATGAGTAATAAAAGTTAGGTTTAAATTAATCATGTAATTTCATGAACCTAGGTTACATGCAGATATTTAATTCAATTCAATTGCATTCCAGTGCATGAGTAATAAAACTTAGGTTAAAATTAATAATGTAATTTGTCAGGATCTAAAACTTATGAAAATTATGAATAACCAAGATTAACTGATTTGAATTTATCAGAGTATAAATCAATAATCTTGCTTTGAATCAAAGTTTAATTAAGAAGTTTGCGGAATAACACTTAATTATTTTGACAAAAACTTTCAGAATCAATAATAGCATAAAACATAAGAAGTAATCAAGACTGTTTGTATTGCTGAATTCACTGATTACAATCACCTCTAATCTGTTTTGATTAGACGAAGAACACAAACTGTTCTTAGGGTTTTACAACCTTAGAGGCTTAAGAAAACTTGAACAATAAAGCAATTACAGACTCAAAATATGCAGAAAACTCTTATTCTATGCGTATATCTTCTATACAATCTTCTGTCTATTTATATTGCTTTATGGACGTGTTTCCTTGAAGGACTATGACTTCTCTGATAGTAGATATGCTGGAATCTTCTTGTAGATATCTTCCCTGAAAATCAGCACATTCTGTTTATGAAACTGTTGAGCAGCTTGAATGACTTGGCAGCATGAACTGAGCAGCTTGAGTTATTTTGCTCTGGCAGCTTGAACTTTTATACTGGCAGCTCGAGTTTCTTCAACTAGCAACATGAACTTTACACAGAAATTCTACTAACAGTATGAGAAGTCTAACTAACAGCTTGAGTATACTTAAACTATTTCCCAACATAATTTCATGAACCTAGGTTACATGCAGATATTCAATTCAATTTAATTGCATTCCATTCCATGAGTAATAAAACTTAGGTAAAAACTAATCATGTAATTTCATGAACCTAGCTTACATGAAGATATTAGATTGAATTCAATTGCATTCCATTTCATGAGTAATAAAACTTAGGTAAAAATTAATCATGTAATATCATGAACCTAGGTTACATGCAGATATTCAATTCAATTCAATTGCATTCCATTCCATGAGCAATAAAACTTAGGTTATAATTAATCATGTAATTTCATCAACCTAGGTTAAATGCAGATATTAAATTCAATTTTCATGAGTAATAAAACGTAGGTTAAAATTAATCATGTAATTCATGAACCTAGGTTACATGCAGATATTAAATTCAATTCAATTGCATTCCATTTCATTAGTAATATAATCGACGTAAAAACTAATCATGTAATTTTATGAACCTAGGTAACATGCAAATATTAAATTTAATTCAATTGCATTCCATTTCATGAGTAATAAAACTTAGGTTTAAATTAATAATGTAATTTCATGAACCTAGGTTAGATGCAGATATTAAATTCAATTCAATTGCATTCCGTTCCATGAGTAATAAAACATAGGTTAAATTTAATCATGTAATTTCATGAACCTAGGTTACATGCTGATATTTGATCCAATTCAATTGCATTCCATTTCATGAGTAATAAAACTTAGGTAAAAATTAATCATGTAATTTCAAGAACGTAGGTTACATGCAGTTATTCAGTTCAATTCAATTGCATTTTATTCCATGAGTAATAAAACTCAGGTTAAAATTAATTATGTAATTTCATGAACCTAGGTTTATAAAACACTTAACAGCTTGAGAAAATGCACAAACAGCTTGAGAAATTCAAATAACAGCTCGAAACTTGCAAAAACATAATTTCTCAATTTAACTCAATTAAATAATAGAACTTAGGTTAAAATTAATCATGTAATTTCTTGAACCTAGGTTACATGCAGATATTCAATTCAATTCAATTGCATTCCATTTCATGAGTAATAATACTTACGTACGTTATAATCAATCATGTAATATCATGAACCTAGGTTACATGCAGATATTCAATTCAATTCAATTGCATTCCATTCCATGAGTAATAAAACTTAGGTCATAATTAATCATGTAATTTCATCAACCTTGGTTACATGCAGATATTAAATTCAAGTCAATTGCATTCCATTTCATGAGTAATAAAACATAGGTTAAAATTAACCATGTAGTTTCATGAACCTAGGTTACATGCAGATATTAAATTGAATTCAATTGCATTCCATTTCATTAGTAATAAAACTTAGGTAAGAACTAATCATGTAATTTCATGAACCTAGGTTACATGCAAATATTAAATTTAATTCAATTGCATTCCATTTCTTGAGTAATAAAACTTAGGTTAAAATTAATCATGTAATTTCATGACCCTAGGTTACATGCAGATATTAAATTCAATTCAATTGTATACCATTTCATTAGTAATAAAACTTAGGTAAAAAATAATCATGTAATTTCATGAACCTAGATACATGCAAATATTAAATTTAATTCAATTGTATTCCATTTCATGAATAATAAAACATAGGTTTAAATTAATCATGTAATTTCATGAACCTAGGTTAGATGCAGATTTTAAATTCAATTCAATTGCATTCCATTCCATGAGTAATAAAACTTAGGTTAAATTTAATAATGTAATTTAATGAACCTATGTTACATGCATATATTAGATTCAATTCAATTGCATTCCATTTCATGAGTAATAAAACTTAGGTAAAAATTAATCGTGTAATTTCATGAACCTAGGTTACATGCAGATATTCAATTCAATTCAATTGCATTCCATTTCATGAGTAATAATACTTACGTACGTTATAATCAATCATGTAATATCATGAACCTAGGTTACATGCAGATATTCAATTCAATTCAATTGCATTCCATTCCATGAGTAATAAAACTTAGGTCATAATTAATCATGTAATTTCATCAACCTTGGTTACATGCAGATATTAAATTCAATTCAATTGCATTCCATTTCATGAGTAATAAAACATAGGTTAAAATTAATCATGTAGTTTCATGAACCTAGGTTACATGCAGATATTAAATTGAATTCAATTGCATTCCATTTCATTAGTAATAAAACTTAGGTAAGAACTAATCATGTAATTTCATGAACCTAGGTTACATGCAAATATTAAATTTAATTCAATTGCATTCCATTTCATGAGTAATAAGACATAGGTTTAAATTAATCATGTAATTTCATGAACCTAGGTTAGATGCAGATATTAAATTCAATTCAATTGCATTCCAGTCCATGAGTAATAAAACTTAGGTTAAAATTAATCTTGTAATTTCATGAACTTAGGTGACATACAGATATTAAATTCAATGCAATTGCATTCCATTTCATGAGTAATAAAAGTTAGGTTTAAATTAATCATGTAATTTCATGAACCTAGGTTACATGCAGATATTCAATTCAATTCAATTTCATTCCAGTGCATTAGTAATAAAACTTAGGTTAAAATTAATAATATAATTTCATGAACCTAGGTTACATGCAGATATTCATTTCAATTCAATTGCATTCCATTCCATGAGTAATAAAACATAGGTTAAAATTAATCATGTAATTTCATTAACCTAGGTTTATAGAACACTTAGTAGCTTGAGAAAATGCACTAACAGCTTGAGAAACTGAACTATCAGCTAGAAATTTGCAAAAACATAATTGTTCAATTTGACTCAATTATATAATAAAACTTAGGTTAAAATTAATCATGTAATTTCATGAACCTTGGTTTATGAAACACTTAATAGCTTGAAAAAAATGCACTAATAGCTTGAGGAATTGAACTAAGAGCTCGAAACTTGCAAAAACATAATTTTTCAATTTAACTCAATTAAATAATAAAACATAGGTTAAAATTAATCATGTAATTTAATGAACCTAGGTTACATGCAGTTATTCAGTTCAATTCAGTTGCATTTCATTCCATGAGTAATAAAACTTAGGTTAAAATTAATTATGTAATTTCATGAACCTAGGTTTATAAAACACTTAACAGCTTGAGAAAATGCACTAACAGCTTGAGAAATTGAAATAACAGCTCGAAACTTGCAAAAACATAATTTCTCAATTTAATCTCAATTAAATAATAGAACTTAGGTTAAAATTAATCATGTAATTTCATGAACCTCGGTTTATAAAACACTTAACAGCTTGAGAAAATGCACTACTTGCTTGAGAAATTGAACTAACCGCTCGAAACTTGCAAAAACATAATTTTTCAATTTAACTCAATTAAATAATAAAACTTAGGTTAAAATTAATCATGTAATTTCATGAACCTAGGTTACACGCGGATATTCAATTCAATTCAATTGCATTTCATTCGATGAGTAATAAAACTTAGGTTAAAATTAATTATGTAATTTCATGAACCTAAATTACATGCAGATATTCAATTCCGTTCAATTCAATTGCATTCCAGTCCATGAGTAATAAAACTTAGGTTAAAATTAATCATGTAATTTCAGGAACCTAGGTTACATGCAGACATTAAATTCAATACAATTGCATTCCATTTCATGAGTAATAAAAGTTAGGTTTAAATTAATCATGTAATTTCATGAACCTAGGTTACATGCAGATATTTAATTCAATTCAATTGCATTCCAGTGCATGAGTAATAAAACTTAGGTTAAAATTAATAATGTAATTTGTCAGGATCTAAAACTTATGAAAATTATGAATAACCAAGATTAACTGATTTGAATTTATCAGAGTATAAATCAATAATCTTGCTTTGAATCAAAGTTTAATTAAGAAGTTTGCGGAATAACACTTAATTATTTTGACAAAAACTTTCAGAATCAATAATAGCATAAAACATAAGAAGTAATCAAGACTGTTTGTATTGCTGAATTCACTGATTACAATCACCTCTAATCTGTTTTGATTAGACGAAGAACACAAACTGTTCTTAGGGTTTTACAACCTTAGAGGCTTAAGAAAACTTGAACAATAAAGCAATTACAGACTCAAAATATGCAGAAAACTCTTATTCTATGCGTATATCTTCTATACAATCTTCTGTCTATTTATATTGCTTTATGGACGTGTTTCCTTGAAGGACTATGACTTCTCTGATAGTAGATATGCTGGAATCTTCTTGTAGATATCTTCCCTGAAAATCAGCACATTCTGTTTATGAAACTGTTGAGCAGCTTGAATGACTTGGCAGCATGAACTGAGCAGCTTGAGTTATTTTGCTCTGGCAGCTTGAACTTTTATACTGGCAGCTCGAGTTTCTTCAACTAGCAACATGAACTTTACACAGAAATTCTACTAACAGTATGAGAAGTCTAACTAACAGCTTGAGTATACTTAAACTATTTCCCAACAATCTCCCCCTAACTTAAATTCTTTATACAAGACTTTAAGTTCTATACAAATAAGGAAATGAAAAAGTAAACTGTTATTTACAAACCAAGGCTTTCAAAAACTTACAATTGTGCAAGCTTCTGATCTATAGCCTTCAAAAATTCTCTCTTCATCTCTTCTTTATCACAAGATATCCTAACTGATTTTATTTGAAGCAGCATATCTTTTGAAAAATTATAAAACTCGAGATTGAAGAAAATACCAAATCCATCTTTGAATTGAATTCTGTAGGTTCTGGATTTGACAAAAATATGTACTTCCTTGATCTGCTTCCCTTTCTTCTCAGCATCTTCCACTTCTTTTCTTGCAAATTCAGCATCAGCAACTGAACTTAGATCTCTGATGAGTTGTTTTACTTGTGGAAGATCAGATCTGACTTGAGAAACAGACCCTATGTGGTACATCTTTATTAGTTCATCCCTGGTCAGCTTATGGACCATCTGCCAGAATGTATCATACTCCTCTTCTGGTCCAGATTCTCTCCTTATCACAAACTTGACCCTTATATTTCTTTCATCCAGAGACCTGGCAAACCAGTAGTTGATTTCTGGCTTTGTGAAGTCATGTTGATCAATCAACTTTTCTATTTCCATAGCTTTTTGCAAATGGTGCTGAAAGATCACCCTCTTAACAGATGATGGAACAGAAACAGTAGGTTGATCAGTGGGAGCAGGTGCACTGGCAGCTTCAGTTTGGACTGGTTTTGTTGATGGTTGGACTGATTGGGACGGTTGAACTTTTGGTACTGGCTGAACTGCTGAAGAGACTCTTGTTTTCTTTCTTTTCTCCATTTCTTTATCATGTATTTCCTGCAGCCTTTCAGTACTCATGGACTGAGCAATTTTCTTTGGAATGTCTGCTGCAACGGCAAAATTGATCAAGAATCTTCTATTTTCAGCCTTGGTATGCCCAGTTGGCATCTTCCTCTTCCTTTCACCTTGCTTGACCACAAACCCTCTTAGGTAATCTCCTAAGGTTTCATCATCTTGCATTGGGGCATGGGTTTGCTGGTCTAAGGCCTGATCTTGTTCTTCTGCTAACTTTCTGGCAATCTCAGCATCAAAGGCAATCTGGGCTTCTCTGGTAGAAAATTTGTGCTTTGGAGACTCAATCAGAATACCCTTGCCCTTATCTTTTGTAGCAGAAGATGTAGGTTGGACTGAACTGGATGGAGCTTGAATGCCTTCTCTTATAACAACTCCAGTTGCTCTTGTAGAAGCAGCTTGAGTTTCTAGGCTAACAGCTTGAGAAGCTGTTGGGACTGCTAGCCTAGAAGATGGAGCTGTTGATGCTGCTTGGACTGTTGGTGTTGGAGCTGCTTGGACTGGTTCAGGAACTTCCTGATTCTCCCCCTTTTTGGAAGCATTGGTTTGGTCAGAAGGACCTACAACCTTTGCCACATGGGTTTGAATCAACTGCTCTAGTTTGATGAGCTTATTTCCACAAAGAGTAAACCCTTTGTGTAGATTAGCCAGTTTCTGATTGTGAGCAGCTTCTGCCTGTTTGAGTGCATAAATTTGTGCCCCCTGTGCAGCAATGATGGACATTTGGTATTCCAACATTGTTACAACAGGTTTCAGCTTTGGATCCGTTAAGAGCATCAGTTGCAGGCTAGTCTCAAGATCAGATAACACCAGGGGTGTTTGTGGTCTATCACTGACATTAACACCAGAAGTAGAAACCTCTGGGCCCCTCTTTTCTTGGTACTGGGGACTTCCAGCTCGTGTTTGCACACTTGCTGTTGCCATGGGTGTGGTCTTAGAGATGTTGGCCCTGTCCTGTGCCTCTTGTGCAGAGACATCAGTAGTGCCAGCCACAGAACCCATATGAACAGTCTCAAAAGAGATGTTCACCTCCTGATTGAGGTTGGGAGTGTCCTCAATTGGTTCCCTTTGGATATTCTGTGCAGAAGGATCCTCCTGCACAGGGATATATGGCTCTTGTCTAAGGGAGGAGGAGGAAGGAGCTCCTCGTCCCCTTTTCCTTTTATATAAGTATTGTAGTGGGCGTGTGGGCTGTACAAAAGGATCAGTGGGAATATCTGTATCATGAGGAGTGGGTTGGGGTCCTGGGGTTGAAGCAGTAATGTTAGGCTGTGTCTGCTCAGGCCCCTCTCCTCTGTTTCTTGTGATGATGTTCATCATTGCAGAGGGCAATGGAGCATCAATGCTAACAAAATTGGCACTTGGCTTTATCAGCCTTTTGATTGAAGATAGTGAGTGCCTATGGGAAACATATATCCTCTTATGTAAATTTGAAGCAGTGCAGGTGTGTGCAATTATTTTTGCCAAAAATCGAGGATACATCAAAAATTTCCCATGCTTCAAGGAATGATGCCTTAACATTCCTTGAAAGATCATATTTGAAAAATTAAACTGTTGGCCAGTAGAAAAGCACACTAAGGCAGTGGCAATATTTGAAGAAAATTCGGACCAACCAGTTCTTTTGGGGCTTAAACATTGCTGAATAATATGCACAAGGTATTTCCATTTAGGAGAAAAATGTGCTTTCAAGAAAGTAAAAGAATCAGCAGGACCCCTATATCCAATATTTTGAAGACCAAAGTGTAAAGCAGTAAGAGATAGGTCTTTTATACCTGTGGCATCTTGAAGATGCAGATGATGTCTGATGGACTCCTCGGTGATATTGATGGTAGTACCATCGATTTTGGAAGTCAGGGTAGGCACTCCATTGATGGTTTGAACATAGGCATGATTCCAGAATTGCTCAATATGAGATATGTATATAGTGGGGTCAATATTGAGTGCATAGTGTATATGGGAGTGCCTGAGGAAGTCCATCATCTCATGGAACGGTTCAAGGTCAGTGTGTTTCAGGGTGTATGGGAGGCAATTGTGCTCTTTTACGAACTCCATTGGTCAAGAAACGACGGTTTGGGGTTTAGGGTTTGAAAAGAATGTGTGTATCGTTCAGAGAGAAAGCAGAAGGCCGTGGAAGAAGAATATGTAACTGGTAGTTACAACTGAACGAAACTGGGACCTTTAAAGGTTTCGAAAAGGTTAGGTCCCGCGCACACATTTGGGAAATTACCTAAATACCCTGCACACTTTGACAGATCAAGTGAAAATAACTAGCAGTCCGAGAAAATGAACTAGCAGCATGAGAAAAGACTCATGCTGTTAGTGTAAATTTGTGCAAATTTTCAATGGAACAGTGTCTCCCCCTTAAATTAGCATATTGAGTTGATAATAATAAAAATCAATTAATCCATGTTTACCATACCAATGTTTGATATTAGGAAAGTGAACCTTCCTACATCAAAAGGTTTGGTAAATAGATCAGCTAGCTGATCATCAGTATGTATTTTGGTAACTTGGATTAACTTCTTTTCATTACAATCTCTGATGAAGTGAAATCTGATTTCTATATGCTTGGTTTTTGGGAATTTCACTGGGTTTTGCACAATGCTAATGGCACTTGAATTGTCAATATAAATAGGAGTGGATAAGAAATTCATACCATAGTCTCTTAGCTGATTTTGAATCCACATTACCTGGGAGCAGCAGCTTGCAGCTGCTACGTATTCTGCTTCAGTGGATGATGTGGAGACAGTTGTTTGTTTCTTGCATTGCCAAGAGACCAGTCTTGCTCCTAAGTATTGACATCCACCAGTTGTGGATTTTCTGTCAATGTTGCAACCACCATAGTCACTGTCAGAATATGCAGTTAGTTCAAAAGGAGAGTCTTTGGGATACCAGAGGCCTAAATGTGGTTGGCCTTTAAGGTATCTGAAAATTCTCTTAACAGCAACCAAGTGAGAATCCTTTGGTGAACATTGAAACCTGGCACACACACAGACAGCAAACATTATATCAGGTCTAGAAGATGTTAGATACATGAGAGATCCTATAAGGGATCTGTATAGATGAATGTCCACATCTATGTCGTCTTTGTCTGTATGAAGCTGTTTATGAGGATCCATTGGAGTGCTTGCAACCTTTGTGTCTTGATAGCCAAACTTTTCCAGTATGTCTTTGACATACTTTGATTGACTTATGAATAGACCAGTAGGCTTCTGTTTGACCTGCAGCCCTAGAAAGAATGTGAGTTCCCCCATTGAACTCATTTGAAACTTTTTGTGCATTAGGGCCTCAAAATCTTTGCACAACTTATCATTAGTTGAGCCAAAAATGATGTCATCAACATAGATCTGGACAAGAAGAATCTCAGCTTTGATGGATTTAGTGAAAAGTGTTTTGTCCAGAGTGCCTCTCTTGAATCCATTCTGTAGAAGATATGATGACAGTGTGTCATACCATGCTCTGGGGGCTTGGTGAAGACCATAGAGAGCTTTGTCTAGCTTGTACACCCTGTCTGGATACTTGTAGTCTTCAAAACCAGGAGGTTGACACACATACACTTCCTCTTCAATTGTCCCATACAAGAAAGCAGACTTAACATCCATTTGATACACTTTAAAGCCTTTGAAACTTGCATATGCTAGAAATAGTCTGATGGCTTCAATTCTTGCTACTGGAGCAAAGACATCATCATAATCTATTCCTTCTTCTTGAGTGTACCCTTGTGCTACTAGTCTTTCTTTGTTCTTGATGACTATCCCTCTCTCATCCTTCTTGTTTCTGAACACCCACCTTGTACCTATTGCTCTCTTACATTTAGGAAGATCCACCAGAGTCCATACATTCTGAATTTTAAACTGTAAAAGCTCTTCTTGCATAGCTTCAATCCAGGATGAATCTTTTAGTGCTTCTGATGCCTTTTTGGGTTCTAGTTGAGACATGAAACAGGCATGTTCAAAAGCAGCTAGGCTGAATTCTGGAACTGCTTGTTCAGCAACAGCAGTCTCATTGTGGACCATCTTCCTTGTTTGAACAGGAGTGCTTGGATCACCCAGTATTTGATTGAGAGGGTGATACTTATGAACTCTTAGTGTGGGCTCTCTCTCTGTTTGGAAGGATGTTCCAAGGTTTGTGTCATCTCCATCAGAACCAGTGAATGGTTCAGTTTCTGGAACAGTTTGAGTTTCTAGGCTAACAGCTTGAGAAGCTGTTGGGACTGTTAGCCTAGAAACTGGAGCTGTTTCCTTTTGTGTTTGAGCTGTGCTGTCAGGACTTGGAAATGGCACTTCAGTGTCTGGATTTGCATCATGTTGAGTGCTCAGGACCCCTGGAGGATCACATGACAGAAGTGGTAGAGTGGTGAAGTCATCCCAACTTGTTGAATCTGCAGCAGTCTGAAACTTTGTGCCAACAGCATGAGAAATTGTATTGGCAGCATGAGAATGTGTGTTAGCAGCTTCAACCCTGTATGCATCAGCTTCTGCAGTAAACTCAGCAAAGCTCAGAGAATTTGTTAGAGAATCTAAATCAAATAACCAATCAGGACCAGTGCCTTTGATGTTAGCAGTATTTTCATTAAATTCAACATTGGCACTTTCTTCAATTGTTTTAGACACTCTGTTGTATACTCTATAGGCTTTGCTTTGAATTGAGTATCCTAAAAAAAATCCTTCTTCAGCCTTACTCTCAAACTTCCCTAAGTGAGTCTTAGTGTGAAGAATAGTACATGGGCATCCAAAAGGCTTGAAGAAAGCTATTAGGGGACTTCTGTTGTGGAATAGCTCATAGGGAGTTTTTCCTTGTGATTGAACTACGTGAACCCTATTTAGAACATAACAGGCTGTATTAACAGCTTCTGCCCAGAAAGTCATAGGCAGATTAGAATCAGCTAACATTGTTCTAGCAGCCTCAATTAATGTTCTATTCTTTCTTTCAGCTACACCATTTTGCTGTGGTGTTCTTGGTGCACTATATTGTCTAGCAATACCTTTGGACTCACAGAAACTGTTTAGAACTTGATTTTTAAATTCAGTCCCATTGTCTGATCTTATCACCTTAACTTTGGAATTGGATTGGTTTTCTATCTTAAGGATAAAAGACTTAACAAGCTCAGCAGTTTCATCTTTGGACTTAAGAAAGTAAACCCAAGTAAATCTGGTGAAATCATCAACAATGACTAAACAGTATGCCCTTTTATTCAAACTCAAAACAGATGTTGGACCAAATAGATCCATATGTAACAGCTTAAGAACAGATGAGATTGAATTTACTTCTTTGGCCTTATGAGAAGTTTTATGTTGCTTACCTTTAAGGCATGCTACACAATGATCATCACAAATGAACTCCTTTTTGTGGTAAACCTCTTACCAGATTCTTTTTAACCAAATCATTCATGGACTTGAAGTTCATGTGACACATCCTTCTATGCCAAAGAGCAGACTCATTTGATGATGCTTTGGATATTAAACAGCTTAAAGTATTTGATTTAGTCAAAAGAGCTGTGTCTAGGCAGTAAACATTGTCCTTTCTTGGTGTTCTAAGTAAAACAAGATTTTCAGGAATTTTGAAATCCTTTGAAAGAACAATGCACTCAGAATCTTTGAACAGAACAATGTTTTGTTTGTCACAGATTTGAGAGACACTCAATAAATTGTACTTAAGCTGTTCAACATACAAAACATCATGGAATGTCATGTTGCCTGCATTTACAGTACCTTTACCTGTAACCTTACCTCCTTTTGAGTTGCCTCCAAACGCAACAAAACCTCCATCAAATCCTTTGAATTTCGACAAGCATTCAGAATTGCCTGTCATGTGCCTAGAGCATCCACTGTCCAGATGCCATCTTGTCCTATGAGGAGACCTGTGGTTGCCCTGCACAAATAACAGCTTAGTTAGTAGTGGAGTAAACCCAAACCAAATTGGTTTTGGGTTTGCCTTGTACATTGACATAACTAAAAACTGTTTTTGACTTCTTGTATTTGGTGAGATCTACTGATGGAGTCTTTGGAGAGTATTTAGTGATGATATGAGGTATCCAATTATTTTGATCATCTTTTCTTCTGACAGTCTCAGATGATTCACTAGCAGCTCCAGTTTGGTGCCCAGCAGCTTGAGCTGTGTTAGTAGTGCTAACAGTTTCACTTTTTGCACTACCAGCATCAGATTTTGACTTAGCAGTCTGATCTTTTGCATTAGCAGTTTGAGCAACAGATTTGTCCTTGACACACCATATTTGTTTAAAACTTGATTTAGGCTTTGCCAAAACTTGGTTTTGATGTGTGGACTGTTTTTTATTAACTTTTGAGAATCTGTGATCAACTGCTCTCTTTGGAGCTGCTGTGGAAGGTTTCACTTTTGAGGGCTTTGCCTGTTTAGGATTTGATTTTGTGTGATGCACAGGCTGTTTTGCAACAGCTGGTTTGTAAAAACAATCCTTAGCTAAGTGATTCTTCCTTCCACAGTGATAGCATCTTTTGACAGTTTGAATTGGATCACCAGACTTTTCTGTCAATTTCTGGTTCTTGTTTCTCTGGTTTCCTCTTACCTGCTGTTGTTTAGGAAACTTTTGAACACCATGTTTTTGGCATGTGCAGATAGAAACAGTTTTACCTCTTTTAGTTCCTTTTGATGAAGATGCAGTGTTACAGTTAGAATGTACAGAAACTTGTGGAGTAGCATTGCATACACTCATCTTCTCTTTTCCTTTCTTACTGGGAACTTTGACTTCTATGGGTGCACTCTTTGTGTCACAGTCTCTATTTTGACTCTTATCTTCCTTTGGTTCAGGACTGCTGTCAAGGATAGGATCTACAATAGTCATAGACTCATCTAATGGTTCATTGAAAAGTCTATCAGCAACTTCACTCATTGGATGAATGTACTTGTTATTATATGGAGGTGGAGTAGCTCTGTATCCTATTCCTTCTTTGGGATTGACCTGAGATTTGACTCTATCTTTGAATTGAACTTCCATTAGGTGTTCTAGCTTTTGATTTGCTAACTTGAAGTTACCTAAATCTATGTTAACAGATTCCAGTTTCTCATTAGCCTCTAACACCTTCTGTTCAGATTCTTCTACCTTTTTATTCAAAGATTCTATTTTCTTATTGAGTTCCTTTTTCTCCCATTCATGATAGTTTCTATCATACCCCATTTGAAGCTCATTATCCTTATAGTCATTGATCTGTTTTTTCAGATCTTCTATGGCTTGCATATATTCATATCTCCTTTCTTCCATCTTAGCTAGAGTTTTGCACATGCTCTCATTATGATCTCTGTACTTTTTAACCATATTTTTGCATGATTGAGAGCAGAGTTTAGAATTTACCTCAGATGGTAGTTCAGTTGAGGAGACATTTGAGGTTCCTGCCATAAGTGCTTGATTTTGGAATTCTTCCTCTGTCTGATCACTCCAGTCAAACACATTGTCTTCTTGAGAGACAAGTGCTGTTGATGAGGAAGCTTGGATGGGCTGTGAAGTCCTTGATGGTTGTTGACCTTGAGATCTACATTCTCTGGCAAAGTGACCAAGCTTATGGCATTTATAGCATTCCACTTTTGATTTATCAAAAGATGGTTTGCCTTCTGTCTTGGCTTGAAAGTTGGCCCTACCAGTTCTTTTCAGAAATCTTTTGGCTCTCATGGTCAGCATTGCATGTTGCCACTTTTAATCCATCTCTTCAAGATCATCTGGATGAATTTGTTCCAAGTCTTCAACATTTAGAGCAAATAATCCATCATTGGCAACAAAAGCTTCATAATGAGTTTCAGCAGAATTGCCATCACCACCTGAAAAAGAATCACAGTTATTAGATTTTTCAGAGGACAGAAGAGCAGTGTTGTGATTATAAGAAAAAGATTTCTTTTTAGCATCAATTTCAGTCTCAAACACTCTTAGACTGTTGTATAGATCATCCAATTCTATCTCATCAAGTGTGTCTTTTGTTCTCCACTGTGCAGCATAGACTGTCCATTCTTCTCCAAGAGATCTGAGAAACTTTCTGTTGACCTCATCTTGATCCAGATTGACCCTTGCACTTTCCAGTTCACTTATCAGTTTGTTGAACCTGTCAAAGATTTGAGTGAGGTTTTCATTCTTGCCACCAGAAAAATTTTCATACTGCTGTTTCAAGAGGTCCTTTTGATTTCTCTTGGTACTTGCATTACCAGCAAACCTCTTCTCTAAGGCATTCCAAAGAGAGTGAGCAGTATAAAACTTTTTGAACTGATGTTGATAAGCATTAGGAATGGCTATTTGTAATAATGTGAGTGCTTTCACTTCATTCATTCTAGCCTTCCTTTCAAGTTCA